>CM055125.1:375347018-375857018 GCA_029206835.1 Rana muscosa
AGAGAAAGCAGGAGGCGCTAGTGAGGCGGTCAAGGAGATAAAGCAGGAGGCGATAGTGAGGCGGTCAAGGAGAGAACGCAGGAGGCGCTAGTGAGGGGATCAAGGAGATAAAGCAGGAGGCGATAGTGCGGCGGTCAAGGAGAGAAAGTAGGAGGCGCTAGTGAGGCGGTCAAGGAGAGAAAGCAGGAGGCGCTAGTGAGGCGATCAAGGAGAGAAAGCAGGAGGCGCTAGTGAGGCGGTCAAGGAGAGAAAGCAGGAGGCGCTAGTGAGGCGGTCAAGGAGAGAAAGCAGGAGGCGCTAGTGAGGCGGTCAAGGAAAGAAAGCAGGAGGCGCTAGTGAGGCAGTCAAGGAGATAAAGCAGGAGGCGCTAGTGAGGCGGTCAAGGAGATAAAGCAGGAGGCGCTAGTGAGGCGGTCAAGGAGATAAAGCAGGAGGCGCTAGTGAGGCAGTCAAGGAGATAAAGCAGGAGGCGCTAGTGAGGTGGTCAAGGAGATAAAGCAGTAGGCGCTAGTGAGGTGGTCAAGGAAATAAAGCAGGAGGCGCTAGTGAGGCGATCAAGAAGATAAAGCAGGAGGCACAAGTGAGGCGATCAAGGAGATAAAGCAGGAGGAGCTAGTGAGGCGATCAAGAAGATAAAGCAGGAGGCGCTAGTGAGGCGATCAAGGAGATAAAGCAGGAGGCGCTAGTGAGGCGATCAAGGAGATAAAGCAGGAGGCGCTAGTGAGGCGATCAAGGAGATAAAGCAGGAGGCGCTAGTGAGGTGGTCAAGGAGATAAAGCAGGAGGCGTGAGGCAACCAAGGAGATAAAGCAGGAGGCGCTAGTGAGGTGGTCAAGGAGATAAAGCAGGAGGCGTGAGGCAATCAAGGAGATAAAGCAGGAGGCGCTAGTGAGGTGTTCAAGGAGTTAAAGCAGGAGGTGCTAGTGAGGCGATCAAGGAGATAAAGCAGGAGGCGCTAGTGAGGCGATCAAGGAGATAAAGCAGGAGGCGATAGTGAGGCGATCAAGGAGATAAAGCAGGAGGCGCTAGTGAGGCGATCAAGGAGTTAAAGCAGGAGGCGCTAGTGAGGTAGACAAGGAGTTAAAGCAGGAGGCGCTAGTGAGATGGTCAAGGAGATAAAGCAGAAGGCGCTAGTACGGCGGTCAAGGAGTTAAGCAGGAGGCGCTAGTGAGGCGATCAAGGAGATAAAGCAGGAGGCGCTAGTGAGGCAGTCAAGGAGATAAAGCAGGAGGCGCTAGTGAGGTGGTCAAGGAGATAAAGCAGTAGGCGCTAGTGAGGTGGTCAAGGAAATAAAGCAGGAGGCGCTAGTGAGGCGATCAAGAAGTTAAAGCAGGAGGCGCTAGTGAGGCGATCAAGGAGATAAAGCAGGAGGAGCTAGTGAGGCGATCAAGGAGATAAAGCAGGAGGCGCTAGTGAGGCGATCAAGGAGATAAAGCAGGAGGCGCTAGTGAGGTGGTCAAGGAGATAAAGCAGGAGGCGTGAGGCAACCAAGGAGATAAAGCAGGAGGCGCTAGTGAGGCGGTCAAGGAGATAAAGCAGGAGGCGCTAGTGAGGTGGTCAAGGAGATAAAGCAGGAGGCGCTAGTGAGGTGTTCAAGGAGTTAAAGCAGGAGGTGCTAGTGAGGCGATCAAGGAGATAAAGCAGGAGGCGCTAGTGAGGCGATCAAGGAGATAAAGCAGGAGGCGATAGTGAGGCGATCAAGGAGATAAAGCAGGAGGCGATAGTGAGGCGATCAAGGAGATAAAGCAGGAGGCGCTAGTGAGGCGATCAAGGAGTTAAAGCAGGAGGCGCTAGTGAGGCGATCAAGGAGATAAAGCAGGAGGCGCTAGTGAGGCGATCAAGGAGATAAAGCAGGAGGCGCTAGTGAGGTAGACAAGGAGTTAAAGCAGGAGGCGCTAGTGAGATGGTCAAGGAGATAAAGCAGAAGGCGCTAGTACGGCGGTCAAGGAGTTAAGCAGGAGGCGCTAGTGAGGCGATCAAGGAGATAAAGCAGGAGGCGCTAGTGAGGTAGACAAGGAGTTAAAGGAGGAGGCGCTAGTGAGGTAGACAAGGAGTTAAAGCAGGAGGCGCTAGTGAGATGGTCAAGGAGATAAAGCAGGAGGCGCTAGTGAGGTAGACAAGGAGATAAAGCAGGAGGCGCTAGTGAGGCGATCAAGGAGATAAAGCAGGAGGCGCTAGTACGGCGGTCAAGGAGTTAAGCAGGAGGCGCTAGTGAGGCAATCAAGGAGTTAAAGCAGGCGGTGAGGAGGCGCTAGTGAGGTGGTCAAGGAGATAAAGCAGGACGTGATCCTCAACTTCTGTCAATTGCCCTCTGAGGAGCGATCCAAACATGGTTCACTCTTCAGAGAGCACCGCGCCCCAATATACAAAATATAATCTCCTTCTTAAATGAGGTTTTCTCTATAACGTCCGCCTCCGTTCCGTGGCTGGCAATGGACTGTGGAGACCGGGGGGGGGGGGGGGGGGGGTGTGGGGGTGCGGCGGCACTCAGCGAGTCCGGCAGACATCTGCGGCCGGTGTTCTGTTTTCTATTACTGACACGTGTAATTCCAGTTTCGCCTCGACAAGTAACGTCAGAGCGATTTTCCTCCTTTCATCCCAGCGGGAGTTCAAGTTGTCAGCGATCAGCGAGCCGCAAGACCTCTCAGATCTCCCTCCTCCGAGATCACACACATCCCAACCGCGCACGAGTACACCGGGGCCACAAGAAAGGGATTCAAATGGGAGTCGGCGGCGGTGCTCGACTTGTGAGAATTATCAGTAATGCCCCGACGTTTCATCTCTTGTATTAGGAAAATCACCATAATGGCGGAACATTGACAGCAGATACGGCAAAGGACCCGCCGCCGCCGGATTGAAAGCAGAAAAAACCAGCCAACTACACATCTGAAATATATATATATATACATCTATGGGACCTGCCTCTCCTGCTAAAGTATTTGTAATCTTGTTTAGCCAATCATGTGATCTGGGGACCTCCTGCCAGGCAGCGCAGCCTGTACCCTGACCTCACTTTTCTCTAATGCAGTTAGGCAGCACAGCTTGGTTAGCAGTCCTCTGATTGGATAATAGGATCTCCTGCATATCCTCACACACCCCCCCCCCCCCCCGTTTAGCCAATCGTGTGATTTTTTTACTTATCGCTTTTATTCCCTTCACTTCCCCCCTTTTTCTGATTTCGGTTCGCCTGACACTCCCTCCTCCCCTCATTACTCCTCCCTCACAGCTTGAACCATCAACCATACACACCTGTATACATCCTGAATGACTTCCAATGATGCTTATATACTCCCCACATGCCTGGGATCTTCATTCATCCCCATGATTAGGACAGCGCTTCTCCAATCCAGTCCTCAAGATCGCCCCAACAGGTCATGTTTTCAGGATTTCCACTCAGATGAAACGGCTGTGGTAACTAATAAGCAGTGTTGGTCATCTTACTTTAAAAAAGTAATTAGTTACAGTTACAAATGACTTCTCCCAAAAAGTAATTGCGTTAGTAACTCAGTTACTACATTGAAAAAGTAATTAGTTACTCAGCAAAGTAACTGACTTTTTTTTTTGAGGGCACACAGCACATCAGGGCATGGGGCACATAGCACATCAGGGCACATAGCACATCAGAGCATGGGGCACATAGCACATCAGGGCGCATAGCACATCAGGGCATGGGGCACATAGCACATCAGGGCATGGGGCACATAGCACATCAGGGCACATCAGGGCATGGGGCACATAGCACATCAGGGCATGGGGCACATAACAAATCAGGGCACATAGCACATCAGGGCACATCAGGGCACGGGGCACATAGCCCATGAGGGCACATCAGGACATGGAGCACATCAGGGCATGGGGCACATCGGGGCATGGGGCACATAGCACATCAGGGCACATCAGGGCATGGGGCACATAGCACATCAGGGCATGGGGCACATAACAAATCAGGGCACATAGCACATCAGGGCACATCAGGGCACGGGGCACATAGCCCATGAGGGCACATCAGGACATGGAGCACATCAGGGCATGGGGCACATCGGGGCATGGGGCACATAGCACATCAGGGCATGGGGCACATAGCACATCAGGGCGCATAACACATCAGGGCACATGATAGCACATAGCACATCAGGGCATGGGGCACATAGCACATCAGGGCATGGGGCACAGGGCACATAGCACATCAGGGCACATCAGGGCATGGGGCACAGGGCACATAGCCCATGAGGTCACATCAGGACATGGGGCACATAGCACATCAGGGCACGGGGCACATCAGGGCATGGGGCACATCGGGGCATGGGGCACATAGCACATCAGGGCACATCAGGGCATGGGGCACATAGCACATCAGGGCGCATAGCACATAGCACATCAGGGCATGGGGCACATAGCACATCAGGGCATGGGGCACATAGCACATCGGCATAGGGCACATAGCACATCAGGGCACATAGCAAATCAGGGCATGGGGCACAGGGCACATAGCACATGAGGGCACATCAGGACATGTGGCACATAGCACATCAGGGCGGGGCACATAGCACATCAGGGCGGGGCACATAGCACATTGTTTACCAGCCATGCAGAATAGCACAGGAAGCGTGTGTAATAAGTTCTCTCTCATGTCACGGCACTGACGGCAGTCACGCTACTCCCCGGCGGCCCCTCCTCTCTTCTCGTCCATCCCAGATGATGTCACAAGCAAATGGGGATGGACGAGAAGAGAGGAGGTGCCGCCGGGGAGCAGCGTGACTGCCGTTAGTGCCGTGACATGAGAGAGACCCGGTCGTAGAGGAGAGGAGGAATTACACTACTGCCATCTAGTGGCGGTAGATGTAATTGGGGTAACGCCGCCCAAGTAATGGTAACTGCGTTAGTTACTCGTTACCCTCTAAAGTAACTGCGTTAAGTAACTCCGTTTATTCTAACTCAGTTACTTACATCACTGCTAATAAGGCAGTGAAACTGATCAAGTCCCCTGTGCAAAATAACGGATAAGCCTGGAAAACATGACCTGCTGGGGGCGCCTTGAGGACTGGAGTTGAGAAACACTGCATTAGGCTAAGCAGGGCGAAACGCGTTGGACGGCATGGCCTGGCTGAGGTTGTCTCTCTCACACACCAGCATAGGACTCCGTGGATGTACGGCACCGGAGATCATTCTTTCCTCTCTTCCTACAAAAAGAGGTCAGCATTGGCAGCGTTAAAAAAAAAAAATCTGTAAAACAAAACATGAGGAATTCTTGTCCGCTCACATTTTCAGGTTACAAATATTCTTGTTTTTCACAGACTAAATTAAAGCGGTCGGCTTTCTGCGCCGTACTCCCGCCACCTCTCCATAATGTTCACGCTATTTAGAAATAAAAAAAAAAAAGTAGCGGTGAGAATTAGTAATCACATTTGAATAGCTTGTCCTTGAGCGGACTCCCATTGTTCTACACGTGTTCTTAAAGGTTACAATAAATTCATGCAAATGCTGCAGCAAAATGTTATCATCAAAAGGGACCGAGGCTTTTCCATCTCCGGACCGCATGCCGCGGAGCTCGTGTAGGAAAATTGCTGGAAATGAAACGGCAATCACCGCACAAGACCGACGCAGGGTGGAGATCCGAAGAAAAGTGCGATGATACGTTTGTTAAAAACGATTTGTATTGTTTTTTTTTTTGTATTGTTTTTGGATAAGCCATTCGCTTTCAGAGGTGTGAACAATAGATCTGATCATAGAAAATACATACAATATATTACCAAACAAGAGGTAATGTGTGTATTACCTATGATCATCAGCTCCATCTAGTGGCCAAAATGCAGTATTTTCATATTTGCGGCGTTTCAGAAAAAATACCACGTTATGACCACTAGGTGGTGTTGATGATCATAGAAAATACATACACTATATTACCAAAAGTATTGGGACGTCTGCCTTTACACGCACACAAACTTTAATGGTATCCCAGTCTTAGTCTGTAGGGTTCAATATTGAGTTGGCCCCGCCCTTTGCAGCTATAACAGCTTCAACTCTTCTGGGAAGGCTGTCCACAAGGTTTAGGAGGGTGTCTAGGGGAATGTTTGACCATTCTTCCAGAAGCGCATTTGTGAGGTCAGGCACTGATGTTGAATGAGAAGGTCTGGCTCGCAGTCTCTAATTCATCCCAAAGATGTTCTATTGAGTTGAGGTCAGGACTCTGTGCAGGCCAGTCAAGTTCCTCCACCCCAAACTCGTTCACCCATGTTTTTATAGACCTTCCTTTGTGCACTGGTCCAAATCATTTGCTGGAGGGGGGATTAAGGTGTGGGGGTTGTTTTTCAGGGGTTGGGCTTGGCCCCTTAGTTCCAGTGAAGGGAACTCTTAAGGCGTCAGCATACCAAGACATTATGGACAATTTCATGCTCCCAACAAACTATATTACCAAAAGTATTGGGACGCCTGCCTTTACACGCACATGAACTTTAATGGCATTCCCAGTCTTAGTCCGTAGGGTTCAATATTGAGTTGGCCCCGCCCTTTGCAGCTATAACAGCTTCAACTCTTCTGGGAAGGCTGTCCACAAGGCTTAGGAGGGTGTCTATGGGAATGTTTGACCATTTTTCCAGAAGCGCATTTGTGAGGTCAGGCACTGATGATGGACAAGAAGGCCTGGCTCTGCTCTAATTCATCCCAAAGGTGTTCTATCGGATTGAGGTCAGGACTCTGTGCAGGCCAGTCAAGTTCCTCCACCCCAAACTCACTCATCCTTGTCTTTATGGACCTTGCTTTGTGCACTGGTGCGCAGTCATGTTGGAACAGGAAGGGGCCGTCCCCAAACTGGTGGTTATGACTAAGGTCTTATAGGCTGAAACGCGTAAACCTTTCCTATTTGTGTTTATCTACTGTGGCTTGTCAATAAATACGTCAATTTTTTAAGAGCAACGACCGGAGTGCGGATCATCTTTTCTTCATTCACTTCTACTCAGCCAGCGACTGTGGATCGAGCACCTGGGAGCTCTGCTTTCTATGTGATGTATGGGTAGTAGCACTGACTTTTTTCTTTATATTCTGGCCATCCCCAAACTGTTCCCACAAAGTTGGGAGTCTTGGTATGCTGACGCCTTAAGAGTTCCCTTCACTGGAACAAAGGGGCCAAACCCAACCCCTGAAAAACAACCCCACACCATAATCCCTCCTCCACCAAATGATTTGGACCAGTTGCACAAAGCAAGGTCCATAAAGACATGGATGAGCGAGTTTGGGGTGGAGGAACTTGACTGGCCTGCACAGAGTCCTGACCTCAACCCGATAGAACACCTTTGGGATGAATCAGAGTGGAGACTGCGAGCCAGGCTTCACATCAGTGCTTTTGAAAGAATATTCAAACATTCCCCATAGACACACTCCTAAACCTTGCGGATGGCCTTCCCAGAAGAGTTGAAGCTGTTATAGCTGCAAAGGGTGGGCAGACTTAATATTGAACCCTACGGACTAAGACTGGGGATGCCATTAATGTTCATGTGCGTGTAAAGGCAGGCGTCCCAATACTTTTGGTAATATATTGTATGTATTTTCTATGACCAATAACACCACCTAGTGGTCATAACGTGGTATTTTTTTTCTGAAACACTGCAAATATGAAAATACTGCATTATGGCCACTAGATGGAGCTGATCTGATAATATAGTGAACTTTTAATAATAGGTGTCCCTTGTTCCCATCTCAAAAAGTCGGGCGGTATGCCATTGTGTGACAAAAGGCGTCACTGAGATTGGAGAATATCCCCCCCCCCACCCCCCACCTAATGGGGACAAAGACAGAAGCAAGAACCCGGCAGAGGGTCTATCCCCTCCCCCCACTCTATAAATAAATAAAAGTGGTAAGGTTTTGGCCAGAGATGGGTTTGGATCGTCTCCTCCGTAGTTTTTTTGCTGGTACGTGGCGCAGCGAAGGGTTAATCTGTTTAGTTACCCGGCGGTAAAAAAAAAAAAAAACCCGTGTTTTAGCAAAACACTTCAGGAAATGTTAAATGAGAAGTATGGCAAAGTATGGCAGAGCGCCAACCCTCTCGAGCCGCAGACTCCTCTTCATTAATGTAAATAATTGTCTTCCAAATATTTTAAAGTTCTGTCATCTGGAATGTTAAATAGCTGAGGGAGGAGTCGTCATCATCCGATCGTTGGGTATACAGAACGCTGATCGTTTTTTTTGTGTTTTCATCGGACAAAAGTTGGGTCTGCAAACGGACAAACTTTTGGCCAACAAAAGTCCGATGGAGCAAAGTCCGACCGTGTGTACAGAAAACCATCGGACTTGTCTGATGGACAAAACAAATAATGTTAAAATCAACCAACAATAGCAGAAGTTGACCAAAGGGTGGCGGTAAAGAGCAGAAAAGGGCAGAAAAAAACACGTGATGTTGCAAAAAGTTTTGGGAAAGTTTGCAGAAAAGTCCTGTGGTGTGTATGCTATGGGTGTGCCCGGCCAACTCCGTTCGGACAAAAATCCAGGGAAAAGTCTGATGGAAGTCCGACCGTGTGTACGAGGCTTTAGTAGTTGGTGGAGAAACCCTTGTTGGCGATCACAGAGGTCAGACGTTTCTTGTAGACATGTGCGATTCGTTTCGTACGAATCGAAAAATCGTACGAATTTCCGAAAATTCATATATATTCGGAAGGATCTGAAATTCGAATTTCTGTTCTTACGAATTTTATACGAAATTTTGTTGACAAATTTCGTTTCAGGAGTGGGAGAGACGGGAGTGGGAGAGACGGGAGTGGGAGAGACGGCTCAGACTGGTACTGGTGGTCGATGGGAGATTCAGAATTGGACAAAATAAGAATGTTCGTTAATATCGTTTTATTATTGTCATAATAATTACGATTATTCGTTATCATGAAGTTAAAAACCCAGGAAGTCATCACAGCACAGGGATGGTGGGAGCCCCTCATAATGAGCACAGCACAGGGATGGTGGGAGCCCCTCATAATGAGCACATCACAGGGATGGTGGGAGCCCCTCATAATGAGCACAGCACAGGGATGGTGGGAGCCCCTCATAATGAGCACATCACAGGGATGGTGGGAGCCCCTCATAATGAGCACAGCACAGGGATGGTGGGAGCCCCTCATAATGAGCACAGCACAGGGATGGTGGGAGCCCCTCATAATGAGCACAGCACAGGGATGGTGGGAGCCCCTCATAATGAGCACAGCACAGGGATGGTGGGAGCCCCACATAATGGGCACAGCACAGGGATGGTGGGAGCTCCTCATAATGAGCACAGCACAGGGATGGTGGGAGCCCCTCATAATGAGCACAGCACAGGGATGATGAGAGCCCCACATAATGAGCACAGCACAGGGATGGTGAGAGCCCCACATAATGAGCACAGCACAGGGATGGTGGGAGCTCCTCATAATGAGCACAGCACAGGGATGGTGGGAGCCCCTCATAATGAGCACAGCACAGGGATGGTGGGAGCCCCTCATAATGAGCACATCACAGGGATGGTGGGAGCCCCTCATAATGAGCACAGCACAGGGATGGTGGGAGCCCCTCATAATGGGCACAGCACAGGGATGGTGGGAGCTCCTCATAATGGGCACAGCACAGGGATGGTGAGAGCCCCACATAATGAGCACAGCACAGGGATGGTGAGAGCCCCACATAATGAGCACAGCACAGGGATGGTGGGAGCCCCTCATAATGAGCACAGCGCAGGGATGGTGAGAGCCCCTCATAATGAGCACAGCACAGGGATGGTGGGAGCCCCTCATAATGAGCACATCACAGGGATGGTGGGAGCCCCTCATAATGAGCACAGCACAGGGATGGTGGGAGCCCCTCATAATGGGCACAGCACAGGGATGGTGGGAGCCCCTCATAATGAGCACAGCACAGGGATGGTGGGAGCCCCTCATAATGAGCACAGCACAGGGATGGGGGGAGCCCCTCATAATGGGCACAGCACAGGGATGGTGAGAGCCCCACATAATGAGCACAGCACAGGGATGGTGGGAGCCCCTCATAATGAGCACAGCACAGGGATGGTGAGAGCCCCACATAATGAGCACAGCACAGGGATGGTGGGAGCCCCTCATAATGAGCACAGCACAGGGATGGTGGGAGCCCCTCATAATGAGCACAGCACAGGGATGGTGGGAGTCTCTCATAATGAGCACAGCACAGGGATGATGAGAGCCCCTCATAATGAGCACAGCACAGGGATGGTGGGAGCTCCTCATAATGGGCACAGCACAGGGATGGTGAGAGCCCCACATAATGAGCACAGCACAGGGATGGTGAGAGCCCCACATAATGAGCACAGCACAGGGATGGTGGGAGCCCCTCATAATGAGCACAGCACAGGGATGGTGGGAGCCCCTCATAATGAGCACAGCACAGGGATGGTGGGAGCCCCTCATAATGAGCACAGCACAGGGATGGTGGGAGCCCCTCATAATGAGAACATCACAGGGATGGTGGGAGCCCCTCATACTGAGCAGATGACGGCCATATTGAGAACGGTATTTTTTGCTTTTTAACTTCATCATAACGAATGTTCGGAATTGTTACGAAAAGTTAACGAATCTAACGAAAATTCGTATTTCATGCAAAACAAATCCAAATTGAATTTCCGACACGAATTACGAAATACGAATTTTCGTCTAATACGAAACGGAACAAAACTAATTTATTGACGGCGCCCATGTCTAGTTTCTTGTAGTTGGTTTCCAGGTTTTCACATCTCAGGAGGGATTTTGGTTCCTCTCTTCTTTACAGATCTTCTCTAAATCCTGAAGGTTTCTTCGCTGTCGTTTGGCAACTGGAAGTTTCCGCTCCCTCCATACATTTTCTATAGGATTAAGGTCTGGAGACTGGCTGGGCCACTCCATGACACTAATGTGCTTGATCTTGAGCCACTCCTTTGTTGCCTTGGTGGTATGTTTTGGGTCATTGTCATGTAGGAAGACCCACCCATGACCCATCTTCAGTGTTCTGGGTGAGGGAAGGAGGTTCTCATCCAAGATTTTTCAATTCATGGCCCCGCCCATTGGCCCCTCACTGAGGCAAAGTCGGTCTGTGGCTCTGCCGCTGATTGGCTGCCGGGGGGGGGGGGGTGAGAGACGGCCAGAGTGATTTTCAAAACGTAACGTTTGGAGAGAGTGACGTCTCTGAGGGGGGGGGGGGGGGAGAGTGGGGAGCCGGTGTGCCCGGCGCCGCCCCTGCACCCACTGCCGCCCCGAGGCCTGGCCTCGGTGGCCTTGTCTGGAATTCAGCCCTGACCCCGGCTAGCTTAGCCGGGAAAATATGTTTTTAGGTGGCACTGATAGGTGGGACTGATGGGCAATGATAGGTGCTACTGATAGGTAACACTTATAGGCGGCACTGATAGGCAAAAAAAAATCACAGCAAAATCACGGGATTTTGGGGTTGCAATACTGGAAACAGAGCCTTAATGACCGGGCCATTTTATGCAATACGGCACTGCGTCGCTTTAACTGACAATTGCGCGGCCGTGCGACGCTGTACCCAAACAAGCTTTCTTTTGGTGGTATTTGATCATCTCTGTGGTTTTTATTTTTTGCGCTATAAACAAAAAAACAGACAATATTTACTTTTTGCTATAATAAATATCTCAAATTAAAACAAATAAATAAAATGTCTTCCTCAGTTTAGGCCGATACGTATTCTTCTACATATTTTTGTAAAAATCGCAATAAGCGTTTATTGATTGGTTTACGCAAAAGTTATAGCGTTTACAAAATAGGGGATAGATTTATGGCATTTTGGTTATTATTATTATTTTTTTACTAGTAATGGCGGCGATCTGCGATTTTTAGCAGGACTGCGACATTGCGGCGGACACATCGGAGACTTTTGACACATTTTTGGGACCATTGACATTTACCGTATATACTCGAGTATAAGCCGACCCGAATATAAGCCAAGGCATGTAATTTTACCACAAAAAACTGGGAAAATGTATTGACTCGAGTATAAGCCTAGGGTGTCCATCTGCATGCCTCACTGTGCCTCACTGTGTCCATGCCTAGACTGACGTTTAACATGGGAGTCTATGGAAGGGGTGCCCGGATTTGAAAAATCGGTGCTCCGCGGTCGTAGGTCCTCCAGACAAAAATTTTTGCACACTTATAGAGGCGAAATGGGGCTACATGTGTGTCAAGTTTCGGGTCCAGAAAACCTACGACTGGCCGGTACCGGGTCCCCAAAGTCACCGTAGAAATTACCATTTAACATGGGAGTCTATGGAAGGGGTGCCCAGATTTGAAAAATCGGTGCTCCCCGGCCGTAGGTCCCCTGGACATCAAACTTTGCACACTGATAGAGGAAGAGTGGGGCTACATAAAAAAATAAAAAAATATTTTTATATAAAATATAAATATTTTTTATATAAAAATATAAACACATTTTTATATAAAAAAATAAAATATAAATATTTTTTATATAAAAAATATAAAAATATTTTTATATAAAAAATATAAACATATTTTTATATAAAAATATAAAATATAAATATTTTTTATATAAAAATATAAACATATTTTTATCTAAAAATATAAAATATAAATATTTTTTATATAAAAAATATAAAAATATTTTTATATAAAATATAAATATTTTTTATATAAAAAATATAAACATATTTTTATATAAAAATATAAAATTAAATATTTTTTATATAAAAAATATTAAAATATTTTTATATAAAAATATAAAATTTAATATTTTTATATAAAAAATATAAACATATTTTTATATAAAAATATAAAATATAAATATTTTTTATATAAAAAATATTAAAATGTTTTTATATAAAATATAAATATTTTTTATCTAAAAAATATAAACATATTTTTATATAAAAATATAAAATATAAATATTTTTTTTATATAAAAACATAAAAAATATAAAAAAAATATTAAAAAAATATCAAAGTTTAATGATGCTGAAAGTCAGCACTGAATATATAACTCTTTCATGTTAAGTCCAATACATGCAAAGTAGGGAAGCACCGATATATTTAGCCGCCGAAAATTATCGACTAAAAATAGTTATCGCTGTTTTGCAGATAAAAAAATGTGCTGATAATGGCATTCTGCGTCCTATTGGCTTCAGTTCGAAATCGTGTCCCATTGACTTCAATGAAAAAAATGCCCCATATTGATGTTAATGCAAAATCGCGTCCCATTGACTTCAATGCAAAAGCTAACCCTATTGACTGCAATGCAAAATCGCATCCCATTGACTTCAATGCAAAATCATGTCCTATTAACTTCAATGAAAAAACCCCACCCTATTGACTTCAATGAAAAAAAAGCCCCCTATTGACTTCAATGCAAAATCGTGTCCCATTATATTCAATGCAAAAAAAAACGCCCCCTACCGACTTCAATGCAAAATTGCATCCCATTAACTTCAACGCAAAAATTAACCCTATTGACTTCAATGCAAAATCGCATTCCATTGACTTCAATGCAAAATCGTGTCCCATTGACTTCAATGCAAAAACACCCCCTACTGACTTCAATGCAAAATTGCATCCCGTTTAATTCAACGCAAAAAACTAACCCCATTGACTTCAATGCAAAATCGTGTCCCATTGAGTTCAATGAAAAAACGCCCCCTATTGACTTCACTGCAAAATTGTGTCCCATTGGCTTCATTGGAAAAAAAACACCCCTATTGACTTCAATTCAAAATTGTGTCCCATTGGCTTCAATGAAGAAAAAAACGCCCCCTATTGACTTCAATGCAAAAACACCCCCTACTGACTGCAATGCAAAATTGTGTCCCATTGACTTGCGTCTTTTTTTTTTGTGGGCGACATGCTTCACGCGTCGCGGGTTGCCACAATTGCAGTGCGATTTATGGCGGCAGACCCGCAGCGCAACTTTAGGTTGTCATTGAAACGAATGACCTCTGAAATGTGAGTCCGGCGATTTTTCTCACTCACACGCCGGCGCTTTGAAGTCGCAGGCAGAATTGCGCATGATCTGCGTGCGATTCGAAACGCTGAATCTCCAATGTGCCCAACAAGCAAAATCCCATTCATTTCATTTCATTGCCCCCCCCCCCCCATTCACATCGGAGGAGCGTTCCGTCGCCTCCCGCAGAACGCACCGCCGCGGTGTGAAAAGTCCCCCTGGAATCAATGGGAGGCGGTTTACAGGCGCTCAGCAGAGGCCATTTCTAGCGTGAAAACGCCCAAAAACCACCTCAGTGTGAAAGGGGTCTTAGTGTTCCGATGTGTCTGCCGCAATGTCGCAGTCCCGCTAAAAATTCGATGATCGCCGCCATTACTATTAAAAACAATAAAAAAGTATTAAAAAGAAAAAAAATAACAAAACGATAAAGAAAAAAAAAAAGTCCCTAAATTGATCCCCTAGTTTGTAGGCGTTATAACTTTTGCGCAAAGCAATTAATAAACACCGATTGCGATTTTTTTTACTAAAAATATGTAGAAGAATTCGTATCGCCCTAAACTGAGGGAAAAATGTTTAGTTATATTTTTTTGGGGATATTTATTATAGCAAAAAGTACAAAATATTGAATTTTTTTCAAAATTGTCGCTCTTTTTTTGTTTATAGCGCAAAAAATAAAAACTGCAGAGGTGATGACATACCACCAAAAGAAAGCTCTATTTGTGGGGAAAAAAAGACGTCAATTTCGATTGGGAGCCACGTCGCACGACCGCGCAATTGTCAGTTAAAGCGACGCAGTGCCGAATCGCAAAAAAAGTGGCCTGGTCTTTATGCTGCATAATGGTCCGGGGCTGAAGTGGTTAAAGCGCATCACATCAGAGTCCCCCCATCACATCAGAGTCCCCCCATCACATCAGAGTCCACCCATCACATCAGAGTCCACCCATCACATCAGAGTCCCCCCATCACATCAGAGTCCCCCCATCACATCAGAGTCCCCCCATCACATCAGAGTCCACCCATCACATCAGAGTCCACCCATCACATCAGAGTCCCCCATCACATCAGAGTCCCCCCATCACATCAGAGTCCACCCATCACATCAGAGTCCCCCCATCACATCAGAGTCCACCCATCACATCAGAGTCCCCCATCACATCAGAGTCCCCCCATCACATCAGAGTCCACCCATCACATCAGAGTCCACCCATCACATCAGAGTCCCCCCATCACATCAGAGTCCGCCCATCACATCAGAGTCCACCCATCACATCAGAGTCCCCCCATCACATCAGAGTCCACCCATCACATCAGAGTCCACCCATCACATCAGAGTCCCCCCATCACATCAGAGTCCCCCCATCACATCAGAGTCCCCCCATCACATCAGAGTCCACCCATCACATCAGAGTCCACCCATCACATCAGAGTCCACCCATCACATCAGAGTCCCCCATCACATCAGAGTCCACCCATCACATCAGAGTCCCCCATCACATCAGAGTCCCCCCATCACATCAGAGTCCCCCCATCACATCAGAGTCCACCCATCACATCAGAGTCCACCCATCACATCAGAGTCCCCCCATCACATCAGAGTCCCCCCATCACATCAGAGTCCCCCCATCACATCAGAGTCCCCCCATCACATCAGAGTCCACCCATCACATCAGAGTCCACCCATCACATCAGAGTCCCCCCATCACATCAGAGTCCGCCCATCACATCAGAGTCCACCCATCACATCAGAGTCCCCCCATCACATCAGAGTCCACCCATCACATCAGAGTCCACCCATCACATCAGAGTCCCCCCATCACATCAGAGTCCCCCCATCACATCAGAGTCCACCCATCACATCAGAGTCCACCCATCACATCAGAGTCCACCCATCACATCAGAGTCCCCCATCACATCAGAGTCCACCCATCACATCAGAGTCCCCCATCACATCAGAGTCCCCCCATCACATCAGAGTCCCCCCATCACATCAGAGTCCACCCATCACATCAGAGTCCACCCATCACATCAGAGTCCCCCATCACATCAGAGTCCACCCATCACATCAGAGTCCCCCATCACATCAGAGTCCACCCATCACATCAGAGTCCCCCATCACATCAGAGTCCACCCATCACATCAGAGTCCCCCATCACATCAGAGTCCACCCATCACATCAGAGTCCACCCATCACATCAGAGTCCACCCATCACATCAGAGTCCCCCATCACATCAGAGTCCACCCATCACATCAGAGTCCCCCCATCACATCAGAGTCCACCCATCACATCAGAGTCCACCCATCACATCAGAGTCCACCCATCACATCAGAGTCCCCCATCACATCAGAGTCCCCCCATCACATCAGAGTCCCCCCATCACATCAGAGTCCACCCATCACATCAGAGTCCACCCATCACATCAGAGTCCCCCATCACATCAGAGTCCACCCATCACATCAGAGTCCACCCATCACATCAGAGTCCACCCATCACATCAGAGTCCCCCATCACATCAGAGTCCACCCATCACATCAGAGTCCACCCATCACATCAGAGTCCACCCATCACATCAGAGTCCGCCCATCACATCAGAGTCCACCCATCACATCAGAGTCCCCCATCACATCAGAGTCCACCCATCACATCAGAGTCCCCCATCACATCAGAGTCCCCCCATCACATCAGAGTCCCCCCATCACATCAGAGTCCACCCATCACATCAGAGTCCCCCATCACATCAGAGTCCACCCATCACATCAGAGTCCCCCATCACATCAGAGTCCCCCATCACATCAGAGTCCACCCATCACATCAGAGTCCCCCATCACATCAGAGTCCACCCATCACATCAGAGTCCCCCATCACATCAGAGTCCACCCATCACATCAGAGTCCACCCATCACATCAGAGTCCCCCATCACATCAGAGTCCACCCATCACATCAGAGTCCACCCATCACATCAGAGTCCCCCCATCACATCAGAGTCCCCCCATCACATCAGAGTCCACCCATCACATCAGAGTCCACCCATCACATCAGAGTCCACCCATCACATCAGAGTCCCCCATCACATCAGAGTCCGCCCATCACATCAGAGTCCACCCATCACATCAGAGTCCCCCCATCACATCAGAGTCCCCCCATCACATCAGAGTCCACCCATCACATCAGAGTCCACCCATCACATCAGAGTCCCCCATCACATCAGAGTCCACCCATCACATCAGAGTCCCCCCATCACATCAGAGTCCCCCCATCACATCAGAGTCCACCCATCACATCAGAGTCCACCCATCACATCAGAGTCCCCCCATCACATCAGAGTCCCCATCACATCAGAGTCCACCCATCACATCAGAGTCCCCCATCACATCAGAGTCCCCCCATCACATCAGAGTCCCCCCATCACATCAGAGTCCACCCATCACATCAGAGTCCACCCATCACATCAGAGTCCACCCATCACATCAGAGTCCCCCATCACATCAGAGTCCACCCATCACATCAGAGTCCCCCATCACATCAGAGTCCCCCATCACATCAGAGTCCACCCATCACATCAGAGTCCACCCATCACATCAGAGTCCCCCCATCACATCAGAGTCCGCCCATCACATCAGAGTCCACCCATCACATCAGAGTCCCCCCATCACATCAGAGTCCACCCATCACATCAGAGTCCACCCATCACATCAGAGTCCCCCCATCACATCAGAGTCCCCCCATCACATCAGAGTCCACCCATCACATCAGAGTCCACCCATCACATCAGAGTCCACCCATCACATCAGAGTCCACCCATCACATCAGAGTCCCCCATCACATCAGAGTCCACCCATCACATCAGAGTCCCCCATCACATCAGAGTCCCCCCATCACATCAGAGTCCCCCCATCACATCAGAGTCCACCCATCACATCAGAGTCCACCAATCACATCAGAGTCCACCAATCACATCAGAGTCCCCCCATCACATCAGAGTCCCCCCATCGCATCAGAGTCCACCAATCACATCAGAGTCCCCCCATCACATCACAGTCCACCAATCACATCAAAGTCCGCCCATCACATCAGAGTCCCCCATCACATCAGAGTCCCCCATCACATCAGAGTCCCCCAATCACATCAGAGTCCCCCCATCACATCAGAGTCCCCCATCACATCAGAGTCCCCCCATCACATCAGAGTCCACCAATCACATCAGAGTCCCCCCATCACATTAGAGTCCCCCCATCACATCAGAGTCCCCCCATCACATCAGAGCCCCCCCATCGCATCAGAGTCCCCCCATCACATCAGAGTCCACCAATCACATCAGAGTCCACCAATCACATCAGAGTCCCCCATCACATCAGAGTCCCCCATCACATCAGAGTCCACTAATCACATCAGAGTCCCCCAATACATCAGAGTCCAACAATCGCATCAGAGTCCACCCATCACATCAGAGTCCGCCCATCACATCAGAGTCCACCAATCACATCAGAGTCCACCAATCACATCAGAGTCAACCAATCGCATCAGAGTCCCCCATCACATCAGAGTCCGCCCATCACATCAGAGTCCACCAATCACATCAAAGTCCGCCCATCACATCAGAGTCCCCCATCACATCAGAGTCCACCCATCACATCAGAGTCCACCCATCACATCAGAGTCCACCAATCACATCAGAGTCCACCCATCACATCAGAGTCCACCCATCACTTTAGAGTCCGCCCATCACATCAGAGTCCACCAATCACATCAGAGTCCACCAATCGCATCAGAGTCCCCCATCACATCAAAGTCCGCCCATCACATCAGAGTCCACCAATCACATCAGAGTCTCCCATCCCAGCAGAGTCCACCAATCACATCAGAGTCCACCCTTCACATCAGAGTCCCTCATTACAGCAGAGTACACCAATCATATCAGAGTCCACCCATTACATGTTATTTGCTATTTTGTTCCACAAAAGTGGAGTAACTCTTTAAGCCCTGCTTTTGACCTGATATGAAAACAAGCTGGTAGCGCCCTCATCCTTTTATAAAACGAAGTGTATGCGTTTGAGCGGAGTGTTCCTTTAAGCGCTTGGCAGCAGCGGTCGATGCGACTTCAGTCAATATATCCGTTCTTCCTGGAGCAATGCCAATTATTTGGCACATGACTCCGGTAATCTGGAGAAGGCGAGACGGCGGCTTAATTGACACGGCTGGCGGCGGGGGCCACGCGGGGGAAACGACAGCCGACAAACCTATTTTGTGCTGCAATGTCAGGGACTGGGGATGACGAGAATAAACCCTGGCACCTTCTCAGCCAGATCATGCCGCCGGGAAAGGGGGGGGAGGAGATCAGCTGATCCCGGCACAGCCGGTGAATCCGTATTGTGTATGCAGAGCAGAGCCGAGTTATCATAGAAAGAGACAAAACAGGTAAACTGCCGTCTGTAGAGTCAATGAAGCGTCACCGCCGTGTCAGCTCCCTGCCAGATTGCTGAGCGAGACGCAAAAAAAAATCTGTCACTTGTTATTCATAATATAGATTTTATATAGAGAGGATTTCGTCTTCTATATGCCGAGGATGGTGGGACGACGCAGAACCGAGGATGGCGGGACGCTGCAGAACCGAGGATGGTGGGACGCGGCAGAACCGAAGATAGTGGGACGCGGCAGAACGGAGGATGGCGGGACGGCGCAGAACTGAGGATGGCGGGACGCCACAGAACCGAGGATGGCAGGACGTCGCAGAACCGAGGATGGCAGGATGCCACAGAACCGAAGATGGTGGGACGCGTCAGAACCGAGGATGGTGGGACGCCACATAACCGAGGATGGCGGGACGACACAAAACTGAGGATGGTGGGACGGCACAGAACGGAGGATGGCGGGACGGCGCAGAGCCAAGGATGGGGGGACACCGCAGAACCGAGGATGGCGGGACAACGCAGAAATGAGGATGGTGGGACGCTGCAGAACCGAGGATGGCGGGACGGCGCAGAACTGTAGATGGCGGGACGCTGCAGAACCGAGAATGGCAGGACGCCGCAGAACCGAGGATGGCGGGACGCCGCAGAACCGAGGATGGTGGGACGCGGCAGAACCGAGGATGGTGGGACGCCACAGAACCGAGGATGGCGGGACGACGCAGAACTGAGGATGGTGGGACGGCACAGAACGGAGGATGGCGGGACGGCGCAGGGCCAAGGATGGGGGGACACCGCAGAACCGAGGATGGCGGGACAACACAGAAATGAGGATGAAGGGACGCTGCAGAACCAAGGATGGCGGGACGGCACAGAACTGAGGATGACGGGACGGCGCAGAACCGAGGATGGCGGGATGGCACAGAACGGAGGATGGCGGGACGGCGCAGAGCCGAGGATGGGGGGACACCGCAGAAATGAGGATGGGGGGACACTACAGAACCGAGGATGGCGGGACGGCACAGAACTGAGGATAACGGGACGGCGCAGAACCGAATATGGTGGGACGGGACAGAATTGAGGATGACGGGACGGCGCAGAACCGAGGATGACGGGATGGCACAGAACAGAGGATGGCGGGACGGCGCAAAGCCGAGGATGGGGGGACACCGCAGAAATGGGGATGGGGGGACACTGCAGAACCGAGGATGGTGGGACGTCGCAGAAATGAGGATGGTGGGACGCCGCAGTACCGAGGATGGCGGGACGGCGCAGAACCAAGGATGGCGGGACGGCGCAGAACCGAGGATGGCGGGACGGCGCAGAACCAAGAATGGTGTGACAGTGCAGAACCGAGGATGGGGACACACCGCAGAACCGAGGATGGCGGGACAGCACAGAACCAAGGATGGCGGGACGGCGCAGAACCGAGGATCGCGGGACGGCGCAGAACCGAGGATGGCGGGACGGCGCAGAACCAAGAATGGTGTGACGGTGCAGAACCGAGGATGGGGACACACCGCAGAACCGAGGATGGCGGGACAGCACAGAACCAAGGATGGCGGGACGGCGCAGAACCGAGGATCGCGGGACGCCGCAGATCCGAGGATGGCGGGACGGTGCAGAACCGAGGATGGCGGGACGGTGCAGAACCGAGGATGGCGGGACAGTGCAGAACCGAGGATGGCGGGACAGTGCAGATCCAAAGATGGCGGGACGGTGCAGAACCGTCTCTGCAGCCACAAAGGATTATGGGAAAGGCGCATAGACGGCAGGAGTGATACTTTGGCCTCACGCACGCCGAACACTCGCCCAGCTTATCTGAACGCCTTTATCCTGGCGGGAGAGAAAAACGCTCCTAAAGCCGCATTTTACAAATGCATATCGACGCATCAAGCGTTTAGGCGTTCATTTATTCCATTGGCCACAATATTATACTATATTATACAGTGTATTAAAATATATATTTAGTATTAGTATATTACTAACACTGTATAGACATGTGAACTGCCGAAAAATTTGTTTGTTTTCATTTCATACGTTTTTTTTTTTTTCGTGTTTTTTTTTTTTCTTCGTTTTTCGGGTCATTCGTTATGATCGCAATTCATAAATTCGTAAATTTGAAAATTCGTAATTTTGAAAATTCGGAAATTCGAAAATTCGAAAGAACGAAATCCGAAAATTCGAGAGAACGAAATCCGAAAATTCTAAAGAACGAAATCCAAAAATTCTAAATAATAACTAACTATTAAATTATATGTGTTGGAAATTCCTTTCAGATTTGGCTGTTAGTGAACGTAACGAATACGAATATTATCCGAATTATCTGAAATAACGAATGCTGCATCTAAACAAATTAATAATAAATAATAATAATAAAACTTTTTATATTATTATTATTATTGCTATTTATTATTATTAATGCTTTACATTACATTCATTTAGATACGGCATTCGTTATTTTGGATACATTCGTAAATTCAGATAAATTTGTATTCGTTACGTTCACTAACAGCCAAATTTGAAAGGAAATTCCAATACCTATAATTTAATAGTTAATAATAGTTAAAGTGGTTGTATACCCAAATTTTGTACAAGCACCTACAGGTAAGCCTACATTAAGGCTTACCTGTAGGTGCTTGTAATATCTCCGAGACCTACACAGTCTCGGAGATATTTGCAAAAAAGACTGTACCGCTATCTACGGCGCATGCGCGCCGTAGATAACGGCGCAGGCGCACTGAGCGCGGCGGCTCTTGAATGGCAGCCCGCCGGACACTGCCGGAAACTCGCGCATGCGCGGGGATCGTGCCGTTCCCCGCGCATGTGCGGGAGTGACGTCATCGCCGCTCCGGCCAATCACAGCGCCGGAGCGGCGATACCCGGAAGTCACTCCGGGTATCATGGATTTGACGGAGGATGCGTCTGAGGACCGCTGCGGGGGCTTCGATCTAAGGTAAGTGATTGATAATGAGCTAGTATGCTAGTCATACTAGCTCATTATACCTTTTGCCTTGCAGGTTGACCAAAAAAAAAAGTTTTGCGGTATACAACCGCTTTAAGTTACCGGTATCATTATTTTTTTCGGGTTTTCGCATTTTCAAATATCAAATTTACGAATTTTCGAAATTTACGATTTTACGAATTTTCGCATTTTCGAATATTTGAATTTATGTATCTTCAGAAAAATTACGGATTTTCGTTAATTCGGATATTTCCAAAATTAACGAACTTGTCGAAATTCGTTACAAAAAGGAATTTGGAACAAAACGAATTGCACATGTCTACATAGGTATATTTTAAATGATAGAGACGGAATATCAACCAACAATCCGGAAAAAAACACACAATACAAATGTTATAAATGGAGTTGCAGTTCAGTGAGTAAAATAAGTATTTGATCCCCCAAGCAAAACATGACTTAGTAGTTGGTGGAGAAACCCTTGTTGGCGATCACAGAGGTCAGACGTTTCTTGTAGTTGGTTTCCAGGTTTTGCACATCTCAGGAGGGATTTTTCTCCACTCTTCTTTACAGATCTTCTCTAAATCCTGAAGGTTTCTTGGCCGTCTCTTGGCAACTTGAAGTTTCAGCTCCCTCCATACATTTTCTATAGGATTAAGGTCTGGAGACTGGCTGGGCCACTCCATGACCTTAATGTGGTTGTAAACCCTATTTTGTAACTTCTACCTAGAGGTAAGCCTAGATTAAAGCCCTGTACACGCCATCGGATTTCCTATGGTTTTTTAACCGATGGATTTTTTCGTCGGAAAACCGATGAAGCTGACTTCCATCAGTCTTGCCCACACACCATCAGTCAAAAAGCCGACCGTCCCAAACGCGGTGACGTAAAACACTCCGAAGAGCCGAGAAAAATGAAGTTCAATGCTTCTGAGCATGCGTCGACTTGATTCTGAGCATGCGTGGGTTTTTTGTCCGATGGAGTTCCCCGCAGACGATAGGAATTTGCTATCAGTTTTTTAACCATCGGATACATTTAAAACATGTTCTATTTTTAAACACAGATGGAAAAAAGACCGATGGGGCCCACACACGATCGGTTTGTCCGATGAGCGAAGTCCATCGGACTGTTTTCATCGGTAAAACCGATCGTGTGTACAGGGCTTAAGGCTTACCTATAGGTAGTGGAAATATCTCCTAAACGTGCGCCATTGTGTGTCACCGACTATTTCATTCCAGCAGCTGTGAAAGCTGGCACACAATCAGGGAGGACGCATTGGCAGATCTGTTCAACTCTACACACACACATAAATTATATAGATATACATAGATAGATATATACTATATTACCAAAAGTATTGGGACGCCTGCCTTTACACACACATGAACTTTAATGACATCCCAGTCTTAGTCCGTAGGGTTCAATATTGAGTTGGCCCACCCTTTGCAGCTATAACAGCTTCAACTCTTCTGGGAAGGCCGTCCACAAGGTTTAGGAGTGTCTATGGGAATGTTTGACCATTCTTCCAGAAGCGTATTTGTGATGTCAGGCACTGATGATGGACGAGAAGGCCTGGCTCGCGGTCTCCACTCTAATTCATCCCAAAGGTGTTCTATCGGTTTGAGGTCAGGACTCTGTGCAGGCCAGTCAAGTTACTCAACCCCAAACTCGCTCATCCATGTCTTTATGGACCTTGCTTTGTGCACTGGTCCAAATCATTTGGTGGAGGGGGGATTATGGTGTGGGGTTGTTTCTCAGGGGTTGGGCTTGGTCCCTTAGTTCCAGTGAAGGGAACGCTTAAGGCATCAGCATACCAAGACATTTTGGACAATTTAATGCTCCCAACTTTGTGGGAACAGTTTGGGGACGGCCCCTTCCTTTTCTAACATGACTGCGCACCAGTGCAGAAAGCAAGGTCCATAAAGACATGGAGGAGCGAGTTTGGGGTGGAGGAACATGACTGGCCTGCACAGAGTCCTGACCTCAACCCAATAGAACACCTTTGGGATGAATATGACCCCTTTCACACTGAGGAGTTTTTCAGGTGGTTTAGCGCTAAAAATATCGCCTAAATACCACCTGAAAACTCCTGCCTCTGCAGTCTCAATGTGAAAGCCGGAGGGCTTTTACACTGAGGTGGCGCGCTAGAAGGACCGCTCCAAAAGTCCTACTAGCAGCATCTTTGGAGCGGTGAGAGGAGCGGTGTGTTTACCGCTCCTTCACCGCTCCATCCCATTGAAAGTAATGGGAAACCGCGGTAATACCGCCGGCAATGCGCCTCTGCAGAGGCGCATTGCGGGCGATATTAACCCTTTTTCGGCCGCTAGCGGGGGTTAATACCGCACCGCTAGCGGCCGAATACCGCCGCAATTCCGACGTTATAGCGCCGCTAAAAATAGCGGCGCTATACCACCACCGCACCTACCGCCCCAGTGTGAAAGGGACCTTAGAGTGGTAACTGCAAGGGCTTCTCATCCAACATCAGTGGCTGACCCCACAAATGCGCTTCTGGAAGAATGGTCAAACATTCCCATAGACACCCTCCTAAACCTTGTGGACGGCCTTCCCAGAAGAGTTGAAGCTGTCATAGCTGCAAATGGCGGGGCCAACTCAATATTGAACCCTACGGACTAAGACTGGGATGCCATTAAAGTTCATGTGCGTGTAAAGGCAGGCGTCCCAATACTTTTGGTAATATTTGTGTATGTGTATATATAGATATATATATATATAGATATATATATCTATACATATATATATATATATATATATACTATATATATAGATATATATATAGATATATATATATCTATATATATATATATATATATATATAGATATATATATCTATATATATACAGTGTATATATATATATATATATATATATATTATATATATATTCACACACACTTGTATTTGTGACCGTTCAGGCGTGTTGTTTCCTTCCTTCTCCCAACGCTCCATTGTTCTGCTGCAAGCAGGAGAAGCCCCCCTGAGCGAGCTTTGAGTCGCTCAAATAGTACCAGACGCAGGGCAATAGACTCTGCCCATGTGATAGGGTTGATGATTGATGAATTGGCCCAGTGCTTATATGGAGTGAGTCGCATGCTCTGTCCACTTATCCAGAAGTACTGATTATTTTTCTTCGCTGGCAATTCAATGGGATGTCGGGGACCCGAGGAAAGGTACATATGTGCTATTGGGGAGGGAGGATTAGAGTTGGTGGAGTACACGGTACTGTAGTGAGATTTCCATGATGTGTTAAGAGCTTTTGCAAACCTCCTTCAAAATGTGCCATTCTGATTGGTTTATATGCTCTATTAATAGCATTACTGTTGCAACAATGCTCACATTTAGGCAAATCAATAAATGTGGACCTAGTAGGGTACATTATTTGAGCAAATTATGTTGCGACCGTGAGGTCTACATAGGGTTGCCACATTTTCTTCAAGTCAAACCCAAACACTTTAGCGGCGCACAGCTATTTTTTTTTTTATACATATATTTTGATAATAAAAAACATTTCTAATCATATGAAGTTAATAACAAGAGTCCCCCTTTACATCAGAGTCCACAGAGTTCCCCTTTACATCAGAGTCCACAGAGTTCCCCTTTACATCAGAGTCTACAGAGTTCCCCTTTACATCAGAGTCTACAGAGTTCCCCTTTACATCAGAGTCTACAGAGTTCCCCTTTACATCAGAGTCCACAGAGTTCCGCTTTGCATCCGAGTCCACAGAGTTCCCCTTTACATCAGAATCCACAGAGTTCCCCTTTACATCAGAGTCCACAGAGTTCCCCTTTACATCAGAGTCCACAGAGTTCCCCTTTACATCAGAGTCCACAGAGTTCCCCTTTACATCAGAGTCCACAGAGTTCCCCTTTACATCAGAGTCCACAGAGTTCCCCTTTACATCAGAGTCCACAGAGTTCCCCTTTACATCAGAGTCTACAGAGTTCCCCTTTACATCAGAGTCTACAGAGTTCCCCTTTACATCCGAGTCCACAGAGTTCCCCTTTACATCCGAGTCCACAGAGTTCCCCTTTGCATCCGAGTCCACAGAGTTCCCCTTTACATCAGAGTCCACAGAGTTCCCCTTTACATCAGAGTCCACAGAGTTCCCCTTTACATCAGAGTCCACAGAGTTCCCCTTTACATCAGAGTCTACAGAGTTCCCCTTTACATCAGAGTCTACAGAGTTCCCCTTTACATCAGAGTCTACAGAGTTCCCCTTTACATCCGAGTCCACAGAGTTCCCCTTTGCATCCGAGTCCACAGAGTTCCCCTTTACATCAGAGTCTACAGAGTTCCCCTTTACATCAGAGTCCACAGAGTTCCCCTTTACATCAGAGTCCACAGAGTTCCCCTTTACATCAGAGTCCACAGAGTTCCCCTTTACATCAGAGTCCACAGAGTTCCCCTTTACATCAGAGTCCACAGAGTTTCCCTTTACATCAGAGTCTACAGAGTTCCCCTTTACATCTGAACTTGCAGAGTTCCCTTTCACTGTAAGGTGGGGATTCTGATATAAGGGAGAACTCTGGGGACTCTGACATAAGGGATGCTCTGGGAACCCTGATTTAAGGGGAAACACTGAGAACTCTGATGTATGGAGAGGACTCTGATGTAAGGGGGGATCACTGTGGCCTCTGGTGTAAAGGGGAGCTCTGATGTAAGGGGTGCTCTGAGAACCCTGATTTACCTTAGGGTACTCACTCAGAGGCAGGAGAGAGAAGGCGGGAGACTTCAGTCACAGACAGGGATGGATGGTGAGCTCACTCACCCCTTGGCAGTCAGCACCTCTTATCCAGATGTATCTGAGGCTGCTGGACTTCAAATTTCCGGACCCCACTTTCCTTTTCTGAGTCACAGCCCTGGGGATTGGAGTGTGTGCAGACACAGAGTGGTAGGGGTTGGAGAAAGTGGTGCAGATCGAGCCATCTCTCCTCTCCTATCTGTGTGTGTGTTGGGGGGGGATTGTTAGTGCTGGTTTTGGGCAGTGTGAAGGAAAGTGTAACAGACACTCTCAGCTTAGACAACTGCAGCCAGCAACCCCGCTGGGAAGCCATAGTCCAGTATGAATAATGTGTACGGGATTTAGGCAGTCTGAAACCTGGACGCATTATTCCAAACCCGAACTGTCCGGGTGAATCCTGGACAGGTGGCAACCCTAGGTCTACAGCTAAGACTTGAATGATAGTGGGAGACCCTCATTGTAAGACCTGTAAGATAGCGGGAGTCCTTCAATGTAAGACCTGGATAAGAGTCAGAGACCATCAATGTAAGACCTGGATGAGAGTCAGAGACCATCAATGTAAGACCTGAATGAAAAAAGGAGACCTTTAATGTATGACCTGAATAATAGTGGGAAACCTTTAATGTAAGAAATGGATGATAGTGGGAGACGCTTATTGTAAGACCTGTAGGATAGTGGGAGTCCTTCAATGTAAGACCTGGATGAGAGTCGCAGACCTTCAATGTAAGACTTGGATGATAATGGGAGACCTTAAATGTAAGACCTGGATAATAGTGGGAGATCCTCATAAGACCTGGATGATAGTGGGAGACCCTCAATGTAAGGCCTGCATGAAAAAAGGAGACTTAAATGTAAGACCTGGAGGATAGTGGGAGACCCTCATTGTAAGACATTAATGATAATGGGAGACCTTCATTGTAAGACCTGGATGATAGTGGGAGACCTTCAATGTAAGACCTGGATGATAGTGGGAGACCTTTAACGTAAGTGTAGCGGCCTCACCCCGACCTCTTTAGCAAGGGGTATGTCGAGCGACAGAGTGAGGTGCGCTACGGCCCATGTCCTCCCCATGGCTGTGGGTGAGGTGAAGGCCAGTACCAATCTTTTCCTCGGGCCAAATGTGTGCTGGTCATGAGGGTCAGTCCTTCCGTGCCAGAATCTCCCTTTGTTCCCATCAACAGAGTCCATACACCCATCAAAGTCCAAACTCAGGTTTATTGCGTATCTCCACATACAGTCAAATGCAACGGCATGATACGATGGGGGAGCAGGTCGAGGCACTGTACAGGTTCCTAGTCCCTACACTCCCTGTGCTATGACCAGGGGTTGCAGGAGTCTTGATTAAAGCTCCTCCGCTGCGCTGTAGCCCCTATCAGGGGAAGATGTCCTCCAAGGGAGTTACCGAAGGCCCATCCGTCACCGGGTTGACACTGCACCGGGTCTTCGGACGGGTGACCTCCCCAGCCTCCTCACCTCAGATGCGGGTCCCCTCGCAAGGGGCGCCCTGGAGCAACTTCACCCTTGCGGGACCCAGTCGGAGTCACCGGGTCCCAGGCCTCCTCAATAGTACCTCACCCCAGGCTGAAGGTGCCTGGGATGGACTCCATCTTCATTCCGGCCAGGCCTAGGGCGCCTAGGCCGGAACCTTGGCCGGAACCTTGAACCTTGAACCTTGAACCGCCCGCACCCAGGCCTAAGGTGCCTGGGTGCGTGAAGAGATGATCCCCCCCCAAAAGACCTCGTGGCGAGGGCGTCTCCCCCTTTTATCTCCTCCCATCGACACCACGGCGGGTTCCCCGCCCCAGCCGTACCATCTCCAGGAAGGGACAAAAAAAAAGGGTAACACTGTGGTAGTGATTCTACCTCGAGCCTGTAGGTACCCCGCCACCCACAGGCCAAGGAGAATATTGCACCACCCAATCCTCCACGAATAACAAAAAGGGGTCTAATCCCTGACATAATTACACACCTGGGTCTCTCTACCCCCAGGTGTGTCCCACTAACTTTGAAGACCCCGCTACACACTCCCCCTTGTGATTTGACGCTGGTCCCCAGCGTCAGGTGCACACCCATGTCTCCCAAGGAGTGGTGACATGAAGTGGGCCCCAGAGGCTATCCCTCAAATTTTGGATACTGTGTGTGCCAAGACCTGCTCCAGGGAAAGGGAACTATAAAACATTAAAACTTTTGTATAAAACATCTGTCATGTACACATATACAATCCCTCCCGTCACTGTCTAAGAACCACCCCATACTCAGTAGTCTTGACCGACGAATCTCCTGCAGAAGGGAAACAAAAAAAAAAACACATCCTAACACTCTGTGTTAACTTGGCATGAGTGGGTCCGTCAGCCGAGAGACCCACTCACTCCAATAAGTAAGTAATGCATGTGTAACATTTCAAACAACCGTTGCACAACACTGCCACCTGGTGACAGCGCTGCGGTAATGACACTTGGTGAGATCTTCATTCTTCCTGCTTTCCTACTCTGACTCTACCCCAAAAGTCTCTGCCTTTGGCACATGAAGAAAAGGGAGAAAAAAACACAACAGCTCCCAAGTCTCCAGTGAGTAAAAGAAAAGCCCAAATCAAAACAAAAGTAGGGCACAGTTCTAGGCGTCTGGGAATGTCTCTTCCAGAAAGTTTTAACAGCAACAAGATAGGAGCTCACTTCTCCTATAAGTAGAACCTTGGATCCGGCAGAAACAGGGGCCTCAGGTGCCCGTCAAACACTTCCACCGAATACTCGACATCCTCTCCTTCTTTCCTGCAGATGAGCACCTTATCGGCATGAATATGGCGCCCAAGTCTCCAATCAGCTCTGCAGTCCTTGAACTTTTTAGACACAGGCGGCGAACATGACAGGTATCGCCTGGCATGGGGCACTTTAAGCTTTTCCCATACAAACTCGTCATACCACCTTGGTCGCAGGACCTCGACTTCATACAATAAGTCCCGAGGCAAGTAGGGGTACTCCCACCCATATTCACGGGCGACTCTCTGGGAGAAAAGTCTCTGCAACCTGGCTAGAGGTGGCATCACATCTCGCTCACCTTCTCCTGGCTGCACGATGGCCTCCGGGTGCTGAGGTACCTTCACCATCTCGGGTTGCTTTGTCTTTGGTGCCCGCAATGAAGCACACTGCATCCCCACCATCAGAGCGGGTGATGTAGTTGAATGAGGAAAGTTGGCCCGAGGACTAGATTTCCTCGGGAACTCCGGGGCCTGCGCCCGGAGCGTACTGTCTTCTGACAATGACTCTAAGTCGGAGGTGTCATACATCTCGGCGGAAAGGTAGTCTCTAGTAGACGGAAGGCTACCCTCCCTTGCGGGCTCCACCGACTGTGGACCCCCGACACCTCCAACCAACACCACAGTCCCAGCCCCTGGCTCACCTGGACCTTTTTCAGCACTGGAATGTCCAGGATTCTTCCGACCGGATCCATCCAGGTCCAGCAAGCAGCGGGGCGAAGCTCGACCACGACCACAGGAGGCCCGCACCAGGCCGACTTTCCTCTTCGGGGGTGGCAGCAGGGAGTCTGTGGTGACCGAAGCAGTGTCTTCGGATTTTCCTCTCTCAGTCTCTGATTGGGCAGTCCCATCGCCCTGGTCAGCGCGCACGGGAACCTCCGCAAAAGCCTGGATCTCTCCCTCCGGAGTGGCGGTTCCTGTGATGCAGTTGAGGCGAAGGGCCCGGGGCCTTACTGTGGATGATTCGACCTCAAAAAGAAATTCTTTGCACGCTTCACATCGCCCGAACGGCTTCAGTTGGACCACCAGTCCCGAGCATCCGGGACAGATCACACCGAGGGCCTCCGTGTCTCTGCATGAATACAGAGCCAACTGTCCTCGGGGCCTGAGCCTTATCCCCGTGTCTGTAATGGGCGCAGCAAATGCAGTCATTTTCGTGGGGTAAGGTACCGGCATCCACGGGGAGCTTGAGGCCATCCCGACCACCTGCTGTTCCATCACGCGCTCACCTCGCGCCGGAGTCTCCACATGTATCTCCACACGTGGCCAGACTCCTCACACGACTTGCACGTTTTCGCGGGCTTCCTTCAGTCTCCGCCCACGAATTGTACAGTCACGGGGTGCCTCGTGGCGCAGTGCAGCAAAAGTCCCCACATGTAGTTCGTCACACGGCTGGACTCCTCCCTCTTCCCGCTCTTTCTGCATGGGCCTCTCCCGGTTTTTCAGAGGAATTTCCACGACTTCGAGCACAGGGACGCACTTTGGCCAATCACATGGCCGACCTGCTCGGACCTCCTCCGGGCAGCAAAGTTCAAACACAGCCGTTCCAAACCTCAGGGTCAACACACATTTCATCCCGGACTCACGAGCCCCCACGTGTAGCGGCCTCACCCCGACCTCTTTAGCTAGGGGTATGTCGAGCGACAGAGTGAGGTGCGCTACGGCCCATGTCCTCCCCATGGCTGTGGGTGAGGTGAAGGCCAGTACCAATCTTTTCCTCGGGCCAAATGTGTGCTGGTTATGAGGGTCAGTCCTTCCGTGCCAGAATCTCCCTTTGTTCCCATCAACAGAGTCCCTACACCCATCAAAGTCCAAACTCAGGTTTATTGCGTATCTCCACATACAGTCAAATGCAACAGCATGATACGATGGGGGAGCAGGTTGAGGCACTGTACAGGTTCCTAGTCCCTACACTCCCTGTGCTATGACCAGGGGTTGCAGGAGTCTTGATTAAAGCTCCTCCGCTGCGCTGTAGCCCCTATCAGGGGAAGATGTCCTCCAAGGGAGTTACCGAAGGCCCATCCGTCACCGGGTTGACACTGCACTGGGTCTTCGGACGGGTGACCTCCCCAGCCTCCTCATCTCAGATGCGGGTCCCCTCGCAAGGGGCGCCCTGGAGCAACTTCACCCTCGCGGGACCCAGTCGGAGTCACCGGGTCCCAGGCCTCCTCAATAGTACCTCACCCCAGGCTGAAGGTGCCTGGGATGGACTCCATCTTCATTCCGGCCAGGCCTAGGGCGCCTAGGCCGGAACCTTGAACCGCCTGCACCCAGGCCTAAGGTGCCTGGGTGCGTGAAGAGATGATCCCCCCCCCAAAAGACCTTGTGGCGAGGGCGTCTCCCCCTTTTATCTCCTCCCATCGACACCACGGCGGGTTCCCCGCCCCAGCCGTACCATCTCCAGGAAGGGACAAAAAAAAAGGGTAACACTGTGGTAGTGATTCTACCTCGAGCCTGTAGGTACCCCGCCACCCACAGGCCAAGGAGAATATTGCACCACCCAATCCTCCACGAATAACAAAAAGGGGTCTAATCCCTGACATAATTACACACCTGGGTCTCTCTACCCCCAGGTGTGTCCCACTAACTTTGAAGACCCCGCTACATAAGAAATGGATGATAGTGGGAGACCCTTAATGTAAGGCCTGGATGATAGTGGGAGACCTTCAATGTAGGACCAGGAGGATAGGATAGTGGGAGACCTTCAATGTAAGACCAGGAGGATAGGATAGTGGGAGACCTTCAATGTAAGGCCTGGATGATACTGTGAGAGTTTCAATGTAAGACTTGGAGGATAGGATAGTGGGAGACATTTAATGTAAGACTTGGAGGATAGGATAGTGTGAGACCTTCAATGTAAGGCCTGGATGATACTGTGAGAGCTTCAATGTAAGATTTGGAGGATAGGATAGTGGGAGACCTTCAATGTAAGACCTGGATGATAGTGGGAGACATTCAATGTAAGACTTGGAGAATAGGATAGTGGGAGACCTTCAATGTAAGGCCTGGATGATAGTGTGAGACATTCAATGTAAGACTTGGAGAATAGGATAGTGGGAGACCTTCAATGTAAGGCCTGGATGATAGTGTGAGACCTTCAATGTAAGACTTGGAGGATAGGATAGTGTAGCGGCCTCCACTCTCTCTCTCTCTATCAATTCTTCTGGCTCTGGTCTAGGGGTACCTCTGAGGAGAGAGTGCAAGGTCACCACGCAGATGTATGTGCAGTGAGAGACAATCCTCTTTTACCTTCGGGTCGGTGTTCTGCATCTGGAGCCTCCTCCTGGTGGTTTCTTGAACAATGTCTGCCAGAAAATGAGCCCCACACTAATAAAGTCCAACACTCCTTTATTCTTCCGATAACAGAGTAATGCACAGACAGTTGGACTCCCTCAAGGAGTAGAACAGACAGAGGGGTGTGGATTCGAGAAGGCCCAGACACAATGAACTCTCCACTTTCCTTCCTGAAAGTGGGTTGCGGTGTCCAATCGAGGGGGAATATCCTTCCAGGCGGTCTCCTGTGGAGGCTCACCCGTCACTGGTGATATGCTGCACCAGGTCTTCAAGCAAGTACCCCCTCCCGGTCCATTACGCCTCTGGATTCGGGTGCCCACTCCCGGGGTCCCCTAGGATCTCCTTCCCTCGTGGAACTCAGTGGTGGGCACTGAGCTCCAGACCTCCATCCGAGTACCTCACCCCAGGCCTAAGGTGCCTTTCGGATGGAACACGACCTCCGAACGTCCTCCAGGTCTAGGCCGCCTAGAGGACCGACACGAACCACCGACCTCAGGCTGAAGGTGCCTGGGACTCGACCCCGTGACAAAGATGGCCGGCCCCTTTATACCCTCTCCCAGCAAGCACGGCGGGTTCCCCGTCCCACCATACCACTGCCGAGGGAGGACAAAAAGGGGTACGGCACACAGCAATGGTTCAACCCCAGCCCAAGGCGACAGCGCCACCCGCTGAGCTGCAGGGAACTGCACATTACTGGTGTCTCTGCCAGTTTAAATACACAGGGAAAGTGCATGCCCGCAACACTAGGATAGTGGGAGACCTTCAATGTAAGACCTGGATGATAGTTTGAGACCTTCAGTGTTAAGACCTTCAGTGTTGAGACCAGAGGGCCATATGTGAAGCGAAGATGGGGAAATATCTTCAGAGTTTAAATGACTCTCATAACACCAGGTGTGAACCAAGTCCACACACTTGGATGTCCAGGCTGACAAGCCCTGCATGTCTTAGTGGTTTCTCTGACTGACACCACCCCATCCATCAGCAGACAAAGACCGGACTTTACCCCTGAGCCTAACAGACTCAACCCAGGTGGCTTTAGACATTTGTCCCATTTGACTCAATGCCAGAACTCCACAATAAAATAGGAGTTGGCCTATAGGCTTACTGAGCTGCCAGTGCTTGAATGGAGGAAAGGTAGAAGACACAGACCACCTAAGAGGTTAGTATTAAAGCTCTTTTAGGGTAGCAACCCTTTATATGCTTTTTTTTTTTATAACATAAAAGGGTCTTTCTCTATAACAGTGTCTATGAAGCCCAAGGGTCTCTGGAAGTCCATGGAGGAACATGGCTCCGACCCCACGTTCCGTCCGCGGACAAGGACCTCTGGCCAGTGCTCTCGTGGAAGACCTGGGTTCCCAACTACTGAGAGAAGGTGTTACTTATTTTCTGAATGTCTTTGCATACAGTATATGGATCCCACCTCAGCCACAAGTGATGTTTCTGGTGATCGGAAAAAATATTCTACCAATAAAAGAACAGAAGCTCTGTCCTCAAACTTTATTTGTTAAAGTACAGATAATCTTTTTAAAGACGGAGTTATATCTTTTTATATGCTAATCTACAGCGCTACTATTTCATGCAAACCTATCAAAAAGACGTTGGATCCTAAAGTGTATTCAAACCCAAAACTTATATACAGTATAATTATATATATTGCAGATATGAGTTATGATAAAAGTAAAGAAAAAAAAAAAAGATAGAAAAGAAATATTGAGAGAGTACAATGGTTATAGGAACTTTTACTGAACCTTCCTGCAGTGAAAACAGTTATATTTATGAAAGTAAACTTCTAATATGTTTGAAAGTAGAGTTTCAAGCTGCGGAGGAATCATTTCACCCCACCGCATGCAAATGAACATGATGCATTTTTTAATATTCACTGCCAGGGTTACACAAACCTTTGGAAGCGAAAGAGAGGAGATGGAAAACTCAGCGCGCTCATTAAGAGGATCCTCTCCCCATGAACCCAGATAATGGTGTTTTTTTTACAACGCTCTGACAAATACAAACCTGTGTTTTATAGAAAGTAATAACAGCCTTCCTTCCAGAGGAGGGGGAGGAAAAAGCAGACTAGGACAACAGGAGGAGGAGAGGATGGACTAGGAGACAAAGGGGATTTACTCCGAGTACAATGACATTCATTTCTAAGACATTATAGAGCCCCAGAAAAGTTAAAAAGTTCCTTATACATTCACACTTTATGGCCAAAAGGCATGGGTGCCTCCTCCAAATGAGTACAGGGGTGTCCAGTGAATGGGACTGGTAATACCAAGACATTTTAGACAATTGTGCCCTTCCATTTTTGGTGGTAAGAGTTTGGTGAAGACCCTTTTCTGTGCACAAAGCCAGATCCATAAAGACATGGTTTGACCAGTTTGGTGTGTAGGAATGTGACCTTGTGGGAACAGTTTGGCTCAAAATTTTTAGGGAGGCGCAAAAAACTGAAAAATACTGAAAAAAAACATCAATTGCAGCCTCACTGTGCCCATCAAATGCAGCCACTGCGCCCATCATATGCAGCCTCTGTGCCTATCATACAGTGCCTGTGCCCACCATATGCAGCCTCTGTGCCCATCATACAGTGCCTGTGCCCACCATATGCAGCCTATGTGCCCATCATATGCAGCCTCTGTGCCTATAATATACAGTCTGTGCCCATCATATGCAGCCTATGCCCATCATATGCAGCCTATGTGCCGATAATATACATCCTGTGCTCATCATACAGCCCCTGTGCCCATCATATGCAGCCTCTGTGCCCATCATATGCAGCCTGTGCCCATCATATGCAGCCTATGTGCCTATAATATACATCCTGTGCTCATCATACAGCCCCTGTGCCCATCATATGCAGCCTCTGTGCCCATCATATGCAGCTTGTGCCCATAATATGCAGCCTTTGTGCCCATCAAATGCAGCCACTGCGCCTATCATATGCAGCCACTGTGCCCATCATATGCAGCCTCTGTGCCCATCATACAGTGCATGTGCCCATCATATGCAGCCTATGTGCCCATCATATGCAGCCTCTGTGCCTATAATATACAGTCTGTGCCCATCATATGCAGCCTGTGCACATCATATGCAGTCTTTGTGCCCATGATATACAGCCTGTGCTCATCCTACAGCCCCTGTGCCCATCATATGCAGCCTCTGTGCCCATCATACAGTGCCTGTGCCCATCATATGCAGCCTCTGTGCCCATCATACAGTGCCTGTGCCCATCATATGCAGCCTATGTGCCCATCATATGCAGCCTCTGTGCCTATAATATACAGTCTGTGCCCATCATATGCAGCCTGTGCACATCATATGCAGCCTTTGTGCCCATGATATACAGCCTGTGCTCATCCTACAGCCCCTGTGCCCATCATATGCAGCCTCTGTGCCCATCAAATGCAGCTTGTGCCCATCATATGCAGCCTTTGTGCCGATAATATACATCCTGTGCTTATCATACAGCCTCTGTGCCCATCATATGCAGCTTGTGCCCATCATATGCAGCCTTTTTGCCCATCATACAGCCCCTGTGCCCATCATATGCAGCCTTTGCGCCCATCATATACAGCCTGTACCCATCATACAGCCCCTGTGCCCATCATATGCAGCCCCTGTGCCTATCATATGCAGCCTCTCTGCCCATCATATGCAGCCTTTGTGCCCATCATATACAGCCTGTGCCCATCATACAGCCCGTGCCCATCATATGCAGCCCCTGTGCCCATCATATGTAGCCTTTGTGCCCATCATATGCAGCCTGTGCCCATCATATACAGCCTCTGTGACCCCCCCTCCCGCCGTCTGACCGGCACACACTTACCCTATCCTGGTGGCGGGTGATGGCGGCGAGCTGTGGGACATGCAGTGGGTCAGGCAATGGCTCCTGTGTCCTCCATGGTTCTCTGTCCTCCCGTGCGTCTCTTCTTCCGTTCCGTTAGGCATCCAATCGGAGCACCTGTGCCTTCAGCCAATCAGGTGCCGGTTATTAGATCCATACCTCCTGATTGGCTGAGAGGCGGTTCAGTGTTAGAAAAGCAAATATTCATTTGCTTTGCTAACACACCTGGGTGGACTGCGAGCGCAATGCTTTGCGCTCCAAGTCCACCTTTTTTGAAGCCTATTAATGCCTATGGCTCTAATCAGGTGCTTCAAAAAAACACCCCCCGCTGCTGTAATTCAGGCGCCCGGCATCTGAAAAGGGGCCAGACGCCTGAATAGGGGGTGGCTACAGCGACCATGGATACACAGAGGGAGTGGTCACAGTTTTTCCGATGGGAAAACTGCAGAAAAAAAAAAAAAAAGAGAGCAGGATCCCTTTTTTCCCGTCAGGAAAAAATTCCTGGCGGGAAAACCGTTCGTCTGTATGCTTTTCCGACGGGGAAAAAAAATGCGCATGCTCGAAAACAATTTGGCGCATGCTCGGAAGCATAGAACTTGATTTTGTCGGCTCGTCGTAGTCTTTTACGTCACCGCGTTCTTGGCAGTCAACAGTTCACCGGACTTTTGTCTGAGCGTGTGCATGGAAGGCAAGCTTGAGAGGAATTCTGTCAGGAAAACCGTCGGTTTTTTATCCGAGGGAAAAAACGGTCGTGTGTACGGGGCATCAGTGAAGAAAAGAAGTGCCCAACTGCCCACCCATTTTACAATTGTATATGTTTTCCTTTAGATTGACTAGCAGTTATGTAAAGCCGAGATTTAGCCAAACCCAACTTTTAATTTGAAATCCAATCAGGCAGCCCCAGGACACCTATACCCCCTTCCTGTCCAGGCTAACTTTCAGCTTTCAGCGCTGTCACAATTTGAATGACAATTAAGCGGTCATGCAACACTGTACCCATAGGAAATTTGTATCAGTTTTTTCACACAAATAGAGCTTTCTTTTGGTGGTATTTAATCACCTCTGAGTTTATTTTTTAGTTTTTGCTAAACAAACAAAAAAAGACAGATTTTTTTTTTAAATATTTTTCATAATTTTGCAAACAGGTAATTTTTCTCCTTCACTGATGGGCACTGATAAGGTGGCACTGATGGGCACTGATGAGGCAGCACTGGTGGGCACTGATCAGGAGGCATTGATGAGGCAACACTGATGGGTGGCACTGATGGGCACTGATAGGTGGCACTGATAGGCAGCACGGAGGGGAGGGAGGGATAAACAGCACTGATGGGCACTGATAGGTGGCACCAATGGGCACTGATAGGTGGCACTGATATGGGCACTGGTAGGTGGCACTGATAGGCAGCACCGATGAGGCAGTGATGGGCACTGATTGCCAGCACTGATGGGCACTGGTAGGTGGTGCTGGTGGGGACTGATTAGCAGTACCTATGGGCACTGATGGGCACTGATAAGTGGCACTGATGGTCACTGATAAGCAGCACATAGAGGTGGCACTGATAGGCGGCACTTATGAGCACTGATAGGTGGCACTGATAAGTAGCACTGATGGGCACTGATAGGCAGCACAGAGAGGTGGTACTGATAGACAGCACCGATGGGCACTGATAGATGGCACTGATGGGCACTGATAGTCAGCACGGAGAGGTGTCACTGATGGGCACTGATAGGCGGTACTGATGGGCACTGATAGGCAGCACCGATGATGAGGCAGTGATGGGCACTGATAGGCAGCACTGATGGGCACTGGTAGGTGGTACTGGTGGGGACTGATTAGCAGTACCTATGGGCACTCATAGGTGGCACTGATAGGCAGCACAGAGAGGTGGCACTGATAGGCGGCACTTTTGAGCACTGGTAGGTGGCACTGATGGGCACTGATAAGTAGCACTGATAGGCAGCATGGAAAGGTGACACTGATAGACAGCACTGATGGGCACTGATAGGTGGCACTGATGGGCACTGATAGTCAGCACGGAGAGGTAACACTGATAAGTGGCACTGATGGGCACTGATAGGTGGCACTCATAGGCAGCACTAATGATGAGGCAGTGATGGGCACTGATTGGCAGCACTGATGGGCACTGGTAGGTAGTACTGGTGGGGACTGATTAGCAGTACCTATGGGCACTGATAGGTGGCACTGATGGGCACTGATAAGTGGCACTGATGGCCACTGATAGGCAGCACAGAGAGGTGGCACTGATAGGCCGTATTTTGAGCACTGATAGGTGGCACTGATGGGCACTGATAAGTAGAACTGATGGGCACTGATAGGCAGCACGGAGAGGTGGCACTGATAGACAGCACAGATGGGCACTGATAGGTGGCACTGATGGGTGCTGATAGTCAGCACGGAGAGGTGGCACTGATGGGCACTGATAGGTGGCACTGATGGGCATTGGTAGGTGGCAGTGATGATGAGGCAGTGATGGCCACTGATTGGCAGCACTGATAGGTGGCACTGGTGGGCTCTGATTAGCAGTACTAATGGGCACTGATAGATGGCACTGGAGGGTACTAATTAGCAGCACTGGTGGGCACTAAGGGGACCGATGTCCCTCTAACAGAAGCCAGTTAACGTCTTTCTTTTTTTCTTCATGCTGACAGCCTGAGGGGGAAAAAAAGTGGATAACTGGCTCCTGTTTACTGTACTTCCGTGATCAGCTGTCATTGGCTGACAGCTGATCATGTGGTAAGGGGTCGCTTGGCCCGTTATCCCGATCAGTGATCAGCGGAGTCCCAAGGTGCACAGGCAGCGCAAGAACTGGAGGACATCCATGTACGCCCTTCTGGGCATTTTAAGCCCACGCTGCAGCCGTCTTTTGGCTATAGCGTGGGCGCCAAGTAGTTAAAGTGATACTAAACACACACAATGTTTCATTTACATTTTCCCTTCTATTTCTGTATGGGGATGATGGCACTGTAATTTTTTTAATTAAGAATTTTAATTAAGAAATCGAAATTGTTTCCTAATTAATATCCAGCTCCATCACATGACCCAGCTCTCTCCCAGACTGTTTGCAGGGAAACATAAGCAGGGGGAGCTTCTAGTCCTCTGCTGCTGGTCACATGTTCAAAGTAAAACAAAAATAAATGAACGATATCAATAAACTGTCATACAAATAATACTTAAAATCAAATATTTATTATTTTTTGGCAATAACATGTTGTGGGCGGATTTCTGCCAGTCACAGGCTGTGTCACGCCCTCCCTCAGCCTGTGTCTTAGAATAACAGGGAGGTGAAGCCGCCATCAATCTACTATGTAATATCCCGCCCTCATTGTGTTTAGCTGGTTAGTGGGCATGGAGGAGGAGGGAGGGAGCAGACTGTCATTTACCGCTGTGTATACGCCCACATGTGTGACACATGGGCTGCTCAGATGTGATAGGGAGGAAATACTCAGCATCGAAACTCACTGAAAACTGAGCATGTGCAGAGCTGCCACCACTGCTCTGCAAAATCCCCCAACTGCATTGGGGACATGGACTGAAGAGGGAGATAGAGATCAACCAGGTTTTTTGCAGAATACAGGTTGGCTCTCCTGGGCAAACCGTCGTAGCTGTACGTCAGCCCTTTAAACAGCTATAGCAGGTGCGTGCGCGCCCGCTGCACGGCGGGGGGATCCAATACGCGTGGCCGGCTTGCGCGCTGTCCACTGGCCACGCACGATTGTGGGCACGAGAGCCAGAACGGGGATGTGTGTGTGTGTGTACACACACATCCCCATTCTGTCAGGAGAGGAGAGACAGATCAGCTGTTCCTACTAGCTATGAACACCGATCTGGCTCCTCCTCTAGGCAGTCCTATCCCCATACAGTTAGAAAAACTCACGAGGGAACACATTTAACCCCTTGAGCGCCCCCTAGTGTTAACCCCTTCCCTGCCAGTGACATTTACACAGTAATCAGTGCATTTTTATAGCACTGATCACTGTATAAAAGTCAATGGTCCCAAAAATGTGTCAAAAGCGTCCAATCTGTCCGCCGCAATGTCCCAGTCCTGCTAAAAATCGCAGATCGCCACCATTACTAGTAAAAAAAAAAATATATTAATAAAAATGCCATAAATCTATTTCCTATTTTGTAGACGCTATAACTTTTGCGCAAACCAATCAATATACGCTTATTGTGATTTTTTTTTACCAAAAATACGTAGAAGAATAAATATCGGTCTAAACTGAGGAAGATTTTTTATTTATTTTTTTCAATAAACTGTCGTACAAATATATATTTAAAATCAAATATTTATTATTTTTTGGCAATAACATGGTATGGGGGCGGATTTCTGCCAGTCACAGGCTGTGTCACGCCCTCCCTCATCCTGTGTCTTAGAATAACAGGGAGGTGAAGCCTCCATCAATCTACTATGTAATATCCCGCCCCCATTGATCGCCCCCTAGTGCTTACCCCTTCCCTGCCAGTGACATTTACACAGTAATCAGTGCATTTTTATAGCAATCCAATCTGTCCGCCGCAACGTCGCAGTCCCGCTAAAAATCGCAGATCGCCGCCATTACTAGTAAAAAAAAGAATATTAATAAAAATGCCATAAATCTAGCCCCTATTTTGTAGACGCTATAACTTTTGCGCAAACCAATCAATATACGCTTATTGCGATTTTTTTTTTTTTGCCAAATATATGTAGAAGAATAAATATCGGTCTAAACTGAGGAAGAAATTAATTGTTTTTTGTTTTTTTTGGGGATATCCCCAAAAATATATATAAAAAAAAAATTATTACAGCAAAAAGTAAAAAATATTGCCTTTTTTTTTTCGCTCTTTTTTTTGTTTGTAGCGCAAAAAATAAAAACCGCAGAGGTGATCAAATATCACCAAAAGAAAGCTCTATTTGTGGGGGAAAAAAAAGGATGTCAGTTTTGTTTGGGTACAGCGTCGCACGGCCGCGCAATTTTCAGTTAAAGGCGACGCAAAAAAAAAGTATTAAAAAGAAAAAAAATAACAAGAAAAAAATAACAAAATCATAAAGAAAAAAAAAAAAAAATCCCTAAATCGATCCCATAGTTTGTAGATGTAATAACTTTTGCGCAAACCAATCAATAAACGCATATTGCGATTTTTTTTTTACCAAAAATATGTAGAAGAATACGTATCGGCCTAAACTGAGGAAGAAATATGTTGTTTTTTATATTTTTTGGGGGATATTTATTATGGCAAAAAGTTAAAAATATTGCTTTATTTTCAAAATTGTCGCTCTATTTTTGTTTATAGCGCAAAAAATAAAAACCACAGAGGTGATCAAATACCACCAAAAAAAAGCTCTGTTTGTGGGTAAAAAAAGGACGTCAGTTTTGTTTGGGTACAACATTACACGACCGCGCAATTGTCAGTTAAAGGCGACGCAAAAAAAAAACTACTAAAAAGAAAAAAAATAACAATAAAAAATAACAAAACCGTAAAGAAAAAAAAAAAGTCCCTAAATCGATCCCATAGTTTGTAGACATAATAACTTTTGCGCAAACCAATCGATAAACGCTTATTGCGATTTTTTTTTTAACCAAAAATATGTAGAAGAATACGTATCGGCCTAAACTGAGGGAAAAAAAAATGTTTTTATATATTTTTTGGGGATATTTATTATAGCAAAACGTTAAAAATATTGCTTTATTTTCAAAATTGTCGCTCTTTTTTTTGTTTATAGCGCAATAAAAATAAAAACCGCAGATCAAATACCACCAAAAGAAATCTCTATTTGTGGGAAAAAAAGGACTTCAGTTTTGTTTGGGTACAGCGTCGCACGACCGCGCAATTGTCAGTTAAAAGCGACGCAGCGCCGAATTGCAAAAATAATGGCCTGGTTAGGAAGGGGGTAAATTCTTTCCCGGGGGGGGGGGGGGGGGGCTGAAGTGGTTAAATAGCGTGTTTGGCCCTCTGTACACGGGGATTGGGGGGAGGAGGGGGGGTTGGCCGATTGCAGAGACTTCAAACACACTTCTTATTTCGAGTGGCTGCAGTGGAATGAGATTTTGCATTCGTTCTCTTTGAATATATGGAAGAGGTTGGAGATTCGGTGAACTGTACAGCAGGCGGAGAGGATATGGTAAGGGAAGGAGGAGGACTTATCATCTCTATAATTATTACATGTAGCATGTATATAATACATGGAGGAGAACATCGGGAGAAGACCTTCTACTCTATGATTTCCTTCTGGGTGAGAGTCAAGTGTCCTGATAAAATACACGGCAAACACACATCACACTGGCTAAGGAACTTAGAAACTCAACGGTTTCCGCCGTTAAAGTGTACGTCACGCCAAAAAAAAAAAATATATTTCGTCCAGTTTTGGGTGGAATGGGGAAGGATAGGAACTCTTCTTGGGTTTGTCTCTGCGGCGTGTGATATCGACCACCGCTATCAGACATGTGCGATTCGTTTCGTACGAATCGAAAATTCGTACGAATTTCCGAAAATTCGTACATTCGGAAGCATCCGAAATACAAATTTCTATTCTTACGAATTTTATACGAAATACGAAATTTCGGTGACGAATTTGGTTTCGGGAGTTGGGGAGAAGGCTCAGACTGGTACTGGTAGTCGATGGGAGATTCAGAATTGGACAAAATAAGAATGTTCGTTATTATCGTTTTATTATTGTCATAATAATTACGATTATTCGTTATGATGAAGTTAAAAACCCAGGAAGTCAGCACAGCACAGGGATGGTGGGAGCCCCTTATAATGAGCACAGCACAGGGATGGTGGGAGCCCCTTATAATGAGCACAGCAGGGGTACAGCCCCAGGAGGAAGTCGGCACAGTACAGGGATGGTGGGAGCCCCTTATAATGAGCACAGCACAGGGATGGTGGGAGCCCCTTATAATGAGCACAGCAGGGGTACAGCCCCAGGAGGAAGTCGGCACAGTACAGGGATGGTGGGAGCCCCTTATAATGAGCACAGCACAGGGATGGTGGGAGCCCCTTATAATGAGCACAGCAGGGGTACAGCCCCAGGAGGAAGTCGGCACAGTACAGGGATGGTGGGAGCCCTTCATAACGAATGTTCGTAATTGTTACGAAAAGTTAACAAACTTTCGTATTTCATAATTCGTGTCCGAAATTCAATTTGGATTCGTACGAAATATGATTTAACGGGCTACTACAAACCCTGGAAGTCAGCACAGGGATGATAGGAGCCCCTCATAATGAGCACAGCAGGGGTACAGCCCCAGGAGGAAGTCAGCACAGCACGGGGATGGGGGGAGCCCCTCATAATGAGCACAGCACATGGATGGTGGGAGCCCCTCATAATGAGCACAGCACGGGGATGGTGGGAGCCCCTCATAATGAGCACAGCACAGGGATGGTGGGAGCCCCTCATAATGAGCACAGCACAGGGATGGGGGGAGCCCCTCATAATGAGCACAGCAGGGGTACAGCCCCAGGAGGAAGTCAGCACAGCACAGGGATGGTGGGGGCCCCTCATAATGAGCACAGCACGGGGATGGTGGGAGCCCCTCATAATGAGCACAGCACAGGGATGGTGGGAGCCCCTCATAATGAGCACAGCACAGGGATGGTGGGAGCCCCTCATAATGAGCACAGCACGGGGATGGGGGGAGCCCCTCATAATGAGCACAGCAGGGGTACAGCCCCAGGAGGAAGTCAGCACAGCACAGGGATGGTGGGGGCCCCTCATAATGAGCATAATGAGCCGACGACTACCATATTGAGAAAGGTATTTTTTGCGTTTTAAATTCATTATAACGAATGTTCGTAATTGTTACGAAAAGTTAACGAACCTAACGAAAATTAGTTTTTCATACGAAACGACTCCAAATTGAATTTCGGACAAAATAATAAGTAAAATACTGTGCCAAATAAATACAAATACATATATAGCACACAGACCCCTCTCTTTACCTGCCTTGTTCGGCTCCTCGCAGGAATAGAGGGGCACACCGCGCCACAAGCCCGTACCCTCCGGTGTGAAGAGGTTGAGCGGTGTTATTGATGGGTTCTCCAATCTCCACAGTCAGACACGGGAAAGAGGGAGCCGCTCAGGTGTGGAAATCCCTGACAATGCCTCCTCCCAGCAGCCAAGGGTGCAGGCAAATGAAATTATGATCAAAAAGAAAAGAAAATCACTTCTGGAAGCAGCACTCCGATTAAAAAGCCTTTATTCCAAAAGGTTCAGGAAACAAAAAACACACTGCACGACACGGCAAACTGGTCAGACAGCCAGAGAATGTTTCTCACCTCTATATTAAATAAAGACAAGTCCTTGTATCCCCACAGTAACTTGAATGTCCACACCAGCTGAAACTCCAACACAGAGTTTATTCTCTTGTAAAACACAGTCTCTGACAGGAAAGGTTGGAGGGAGGACAGGACAGCTTAAGGTGTGGAAGAGGTCCAGGCACAAACGTAACCCAATTCACTGCTCCGATTCTCAAGCAGACTCAGCCCATTCGGATAGTCTCCCTAACTTAGGACTAGCAGCCGATATGCCGGTACTCAAACTTTACACTTGGTCTCTTCCACAGACCTGGTGAACTTGGTCTCTGCCACAGACCTGGTGAACTTGGCCTCTATTAAGGAGAAGACATCCCTCCAGAGAGTTACCGGGACCCTTCCTTCACGTGACTTCTGCACCAGTCCCTCGGAACGGTTCCTCCCCTGGCCTCCTCATCTAGGATAAGGGTCCCCTCACAAGGTGGCACCCTGAGACTCCTCAATCCTTGGTGGGCTCCAGCTGAAGGTGCTGGGCCCAGGCCTTTGTTGCAGCCCCAGGACTAAAGGTGCCTGGGACTGATCCACGACCTCCGCCCCTGGGCCAAGGGTGCCCAGGACGGACAGGAACACACACCCTGGGGTAGGACCCCCGACAACGAACGAACCTGAACAGGCAGCGTCTGCCCCTTTTATATCATCTCCCAGCATGCACAGCAGGCCTGCCACATCCACCGTACGGCTGCTGAGAGGGGACACACAAGGGACAGCACTGGATTAGCGGTTCGACCCTGGCCTACTATGGCAGCGCCACCTGCAGGCCACAGGGAACTATACACCAATACTCTCCCTGCAGACAAAAATAAAAATGGTTGCAAGAACTCTAACAATTGGGGTGTTTGGGTATAACTACCACCCAATACTTCCCCTAAATTTAGCACCCCGCTACATACTCCGCCCACTAAATAGACACTGGTCCCCAGTGTCTGGAGCAAACCTATGTCTCGCAAGCCTGAGTCAACATAGACCTATTCCAGAAACTATCTAAAAAACAGTTTGGAAAAAAAAAATATGTTTGTTTGTGCCAGAACCTGAACATGGGGAAAGGGAGTTAAATGCAGAAATTAAAGAAGAGCAGAGAAACACATGTGTACATCACATTCTCAATGTCACATAAACCACATTTTAATGTACATTTCCATTTCCCTCCCCTCTGTAATAGCTAAATCCACCCCATACTCAGTGATTTGCTTGGTGTCCACCTGCAGAGGGAAGAAAGAAAACACACAACCAATAATTTCTAACGTCCTAACCTATATACATTAGAAGAGAAAAGATTCTCCCCGAAGGAAAAATCCTTCCTTCTAAAAGTAAGACACACTTCAAATGGAGTGCAAAAGTTTCGCAACACCGCCACCTAGTGGAAGTGCCACCGTCAAAACACTTGTCCTGGAAAAAAAACGTTCTTTCTCTTGGAGATGAATCCTCTACTTTCTTGAACCTGACTGTGGCCCTGAACTATTACTACCCCAAAAGTATTTTTGGCGTTGTGAGAGGAGAAAAAAAACACGACAGCTCCTGCTCTTCCAGCATGTAGAATACCCCATCAGCAAGGGTAAAGTTCCTTGGGCTCCGGGAGAGTATACTCCGGAATGTAACAAAAGGCAAACACAAAAGAGTCCAGTCTCTTAAAGGTAGTACTGTGGATGCGGCAGCACTAATGGTTTCCAGTTCTTGTCAAAAGTGTGATACTCAACATTGTCCTTATCCTTACGATGGATAACCACTCTGTCAGCATGATTATGCCTGCCAAGCATCCAGGACTCTCTACATTCTTTGTACAACTTAGTGGCTGCGGCAGAACAGGCAAAGTACCTACGGGCCTGGGGTACCCTTAGATAAGTCCAAAGGAAGTCTGCGTACCACTGATATCTATAGGCCTCCACTTCAAACAATAACTCCTTTGGCAAATACGGGTATTCCCACCCATACTCAGCCGCAACTTTCTGGTTAAACAACCGCTGCATCCTAAATAACGGAGGCATGGTTGCGCGATCTCCCATCCCTGGCAGAATGATGGTATCCGGGTGTCGAGGCACTTTCACTGCCTCCGGACCAGACATAGGGGCCCGCAATGACACTCGTCCCATCCCGGCAACAGGTGCAGGTATCTCAAGTGGTGGAAGGGCAGACAACGGGACAGATTCCTCCTCAGGCTCCTGGGCCTCCACCCGGGGTATAGCATCCCCAGTGACTATGGGTGAGTCCCTTTTTCTACGGGACGAGGACAGGGGCATCTTATCCCAACCCTTTTGCTCAAACAATTTGTCTATGGCAACATCATCTCCTGGATCGGAGACTGACTCCAGGTCGGAGGTATCACATTCCTCCGCCGGCAGGTAACTCCGGGTGGATGACGAATCACCGCCTTTCACAAGTTCAATGGCCCTGGGGTCCCTGGCCCACGCATCCCCGACACTTCGGACCTTAGCTAAGGTCCCTTTCCCCAGCTTACCTCGGCTTGTAGCTGAAGCAGGATGTCCGGAACTTTTTCCTATGGATGCATCTTATCTGGGCAAGCGCTGGGGTGTGACTCCACCACGGCCGCAGGAAGCTGTAACATAGCCGACCTTCCTCTTGGGCGGTGGGAGCGAGGACTCTGTAAAGACCGAAGCAGCATCCTCCGGTCTCTCCGACTCTTGTTCCTCAACGTCCGGAACACTTTCAACCGCGACTTCCTCCGAAGTCTCAACAGTGCGCGTAGGGGTGACTGCAGAAGCTCTGGTTCCTTCTTCCAAAGTGGTGGCTCCTGTAAGGCAGTTCAGACGGAAGGCCCGAGGCTTTTCAGTAGGCTGCTCAACCTCAAATAAAAATTCCTTGCACTGCTCACATCTTCCAAAGGGCCTAAGATGCACCACCAGTCCCTGGCATCCGGGACAAACCACTCCAAGGGCCTCCACCTCTCTGCATACATAGAGGGCGAAGCGACCCCGACATGGGCATCCGCTCCATAGGGCAAGGGGGGTCGTTTGCCCCCCCTGGAATTGAGAAGGTGTTGGCCAAATTGGCAGTGTTCTACACCCTCCGCTGCCCTTACTCCCACTTCCAGCCCCCACAGAGCTGCATCACAGCACATGTACTCCCTCCTCCTCCCCCTGGGCCCACCACACCTCCCCGTCACCGCTTTAAGGCGAACGCGTCTTGTGGTTTGGCAGCGCTGGCTGGGCAGGGCCTCGCGCTGCAACCCGATTGGCCCCCGGCTCTTCTCCTTCTCCTGGGCATGGGCCGGCTCCCCCCTTGGACTGTGCAGCGTGCCCGGGGAGAGAAGAACAAAAAGAGCCGGCGGAGATGGCGGAGCGGAGGGTGTCTCGAGTTGGTGGTGGTAGTACCTTGGGGGCCTGGCCTCCTGCGGGGTGGCCTGCTGCACACACCCGCTGGACCTGCTGAAGGTGAGAAGGAAGGAGAGCCGGGCTGTGTGTACGGTATGGAGGGAGGAGGAGATGTCCTACAACACGTGTGTGTGACTGCAAAGACATGACGTTATAGGACACGTCATTCATATGGTCAGTGTGGTCAGTGTGTAGTGTAGTGGTCAGTAGTCAGTGTGTAGTGTAGTGTTTAGAGTGTAGTGTCCAGAGGTGCAGGGTGCTGCTGTGTAATGTAAAGGGGTGCAGGGTGCTGTGTAATGTAAAGGGGTCCAGTGATGCAGAGTGCTGTGTAATGTAAAGGGGTGCAGGGTGCTGTGTAATGTAAAGGGGTCTAGTGATGCAGGGTGCTGTGTAATGTAAAGGGGTCCAGAGCTGTGGGGTGCTGTGTAATGTAAAGGGGTCCAGTGATGCAGGGTGCTGTGTAATGTAAAGGGGTCCAGTGAAGCAGGGTGCTGTGAAATGTAAAGGGGGCCAGTGATGCAGGGTGCTGTGTAATGTAAAGGGGTCCAGTGATGCAGGGTGCTGTGTAATGTAAAGGGGGCCAGTGATGCAGGGTGCTGTGTAATGTAAAGGGGTGCAGGGTGCTGTGTAATGTAAAGGGGTCCCGTGATGCAGGATGCTGTGTAATGTAAAGGGGTCCAGTGATGCAGGGTGCTGTGTAATGTAAAGGGGTGCAGGGTGCTGTGTAATGTAAAGGGGTCCAGTGATGCAGGATGCTGTGTAATGTAAAGGGGTCCAGTGATGCAGGGTGCTGTGTAATGTAAAGGGGTGCAGGGTGCTGTGTAATGTAAAGGGGTCCAGTGATGCAGGGTGCTGTGTAATGTAAAGGGGTCCAGTGATGCAGGGTGCTGTGTAATGTAAAGGGGCCAGTGATGCAAGATGCTGTGTAATGTAAAGGGGTCCAGTGATGCAGGGTGCTGTGTAATGTAAAGGGGGCCAGTGATGCAGGGTGCTGTGTAATGTAAAGGGGGCCAGTGATGCAGGGTGCTGTGTAATGTAAAGGGGGCCAGTGATGCAGGGTGCTGTGTAATGTAAGGGGGGCCAGTGATGCAGGGTGCTGTGTAATGTAAAGGGGTGCAGAGTGCTGTGTAATGTAAAGGGGTCCAGTGATGCAGGATGCTGTGTAATGTAAAGGGGTCCAGTGATGCAGGGTGCTGTGTAATGTAAAGGGGTCCAGTGATGCAGGGTGCTGTGTAATGTAAAGTGGGCCAGTGATGCAGTTGTGGAGAGAGGGTACACAGTAGTGACAAAGAGATATTTAAAGATGCAGGGGACACAGTGGGGTGCTTTTAACCCCCACTAGCGGTCGAAGAAAGGGTAAAATGCAACTGTGTATCGCCGCTGCCGAAGCGCCCCCCTCCCCCCCCCTGAAAAAATTTCAGCGGACGCCCATGGACCTTGAGGCTTCAGTCGGATCCCCGCATCGGTTACAGAAGCAGCAAAGGAGGTAACGTTCATGATAGTTGAACTCAGAATCCATGCGGCATTAGACGCCATGTTACCCACTCGCTGATCCATTGCGCACTGTCTCTCTGGCGCCAAAGTCACCACGTGCAACTCCTCACATGGCGAGGCTCCTCCCATTGTTCTGCAATGTTCGCGGGCTTTCTCACCTTGGGCCCGCCCACGAACTACGCAGCTTGACCTCTCCTCGTGGCGCAGTTACTTTCTTCAAAGATGGCCGACCTCCACGGAGCTTCACAGGGGAACAAAGTCCAAACTCTGGGCTTCTTCTGCTGTGGAAATCCCGGACTCGAGCCCCCACGTATAGCACACAGACCCCTTTCTTTACCTGCCTTGTTCGGCTCCTCGCAGGAATAGAGAGGCACACCGCGCCACAAGCCCGTACCCTCCTATGTGAAGAGGTTAAGCGGTGTTGTTGATGGGTCCTCCACAGTCAGACAGCCAGAGAATGTTTCTCACCTCTATATTAAATAAAGACAAGTCCTTGTATCCCCACAGTAACTTGAATGTCCACACCAGCTGAAACTCCAACGCAGAGTTTATTCTCTTGTAAAACACAGTCTCTGACAGGAAAGGTTGGAGGGAGGACAGGACAGCTTAAGGTGTGGAAGAGGTCCAGGCACAAACGTAACCCAATTCACTGCTCCGATTCTCAAGCAGACTCAGCCCATTCGGATAGTCTTCCCTAACTTAGGACTAGCAGCCGATATGCCGGTACTCAAACTTTACACTTGGTCTCTTCCACAGACCTGGTGAACTTGGCCTCTATTAAGGAGAAGACATCCCTCCGGAGAGTTACCGGGACCCTTCCTTCACCGTGACTTCTGCACCAGTCCCTCGGAACGGTTCCTCCCCTGGCCTCCTCATCTAGGATAAGGGTCCCCTCGCAAGGCGGCACCCTGAGACTCCTCGATCCTTGGTGGGCTCCAGCCGAAGGTGCTGGGCCCAGGCCTTTGTTGCAGCCCCAGGACTAAAGGTGCCTGGGACTGATCCACCGACCTCCGCCCCTGGGTCAAAGGTGCCCAGGACGGACAGGAACACACACCCTGGGGTAGGACCCCCGACAAGGAACGAACCTGAACAGGCAGCGTCTGCCCCTTTTATATCCTCTCCCAGCATGCACAGCAGGCCTGCCACACCCACCGTGCGGATGCTGAGAGGGGACACACAAGGGACAGCACTGGATTAGCGGTTCGACCCTGGCCTACTATGGCAGCGCCACCTGCAGGCCACAGGGAACTGTACACCAATACTCTCCCAGCAGACATAAATGGTTGCAAGGACTCTAACAATTGGGGTGTTTGGGTATAACTACCACCCAACACTTCCCCTAAAGTTAGCACCCCGCTACACATAAATATAAATAATAACTACTGATAATAATAATCATTATTATTATGTTTAAAAAAAAAAATTGTGTGCTGTGCAATACATAGGAAAACCATACAAAATAGAATACAATTTTATACAGAATTTCCAAATTTCCTTTACAATAATAATAATAATAATTTATTATTACTATTAATAGTAATACATACATTAAAACAAAATAATAAGTAAAATACTGTGCCAAATAAATAAAATACATAAATATAAATAATAACTACTGATAATAATAATTATTATTATTATGTTTATAAAAAAAAAAATAGTGCTGTGTGCAATACATAGGAAAACCATACAAAATAGAATACAATTTTATACAGAATTTTGACATTTCCTTTACAATAATAATAATAATAATAATACTAATAATAATAATTTATTATTATTACTAATAACAATACATACATTAAAACAAAATAATAAGTAAAATACTGTGCCAAATAAATACAAATACATAAATATAAATAATAACTACAGATAATAATAATAATTATTATTATTATTATGTTTAAAAAAAATGAGTTTGGTGTGCAATACATAGGGAAAACCATACAAAATAGAATACAATTTTATACAGAATTTCCACATTTTCTTTACAATAATAATAATAATAATAATAATAATAATAATAATAATTTATTATCATTATTATTATTATTATTATTAATAATAATAATACATACATTAAAACAAAATAATAAGTACAATTCTGTGCCAAATAAATAAAAATACATAAATATAAATATTAACTACTGATAATAATAATAATAATAATAATAATAATACATATTATTATTATTATTATTATTATTATGTTTAAAAAAAAATAGTGTGGTGTGCAATACATAGGGAAAACCATACAAAATAGAATACAATTTTATACAGAATTTCAAAATTTCCTTTACAATAATAATAATAATAATTTATTACTATTATTATTATTATTATTATTATTATTATTATTTTTAATAATACATACATTAAAACAAAATAATAAGTAAAATACTGTGCCAAATAAATAAAAAAAAACATAAATATAAATATTAACTACTGATAATAATAATTATTATTATTATTATTATTGTAGCGGCCCCACTCTCTCTCTCTCTTGTATTGGTTGTTTGTGGCTGTTGTCTAGGGGTACTCTGGAGGAGAGAGTGCAGGACACTACGCCAAGCTCTCACCCTCTGTGTCTGTGAGGTTTGAGCAAAGTCATTTCTGAATTACCTTCGGGTCTGCATCCTGCATATGGAGCCTCCGCTTCTTCCGTGGAGGGGTATCTGCCAGTAATAGAGCCCCACACCATTAAAAGTTCAACACTCCTTTATTTCTTCAATGCCAGAATGAACATAATCAGTTGAACTTCCATAACAGACAGACAGGGGTGTAGATACGAGTAGGCCCAGGCACAATGAACTCTCCTATCCCTTTCTCGTGCGGATTGGCCTGGCGCACGGTTTTTGCCACCGACCGTGAAATTGGTAGCTGCCACCTACCGGGTGAACTGTTGGAGCGCCTGCCACGGGCCTAAGTAACGGTCTCTGTCACGACCCTAGAGTAACGGTCTCTGCTACCGACCTTAGAACATGGACCCCCTTCCGTGTGAATATGGCCCCTGTTTGGCGAGGACATCCATCCCGACGGTCTCCGGAGGCCCTGTCCCGGCACTGGCAATCTGCTGCACCAGATCTACGGGAAGGTCACCTGCGCGGTCCCTTATGCCTGGATTCAGACACCCGATTCTGTGGGTGTCTTAGGATGGTTCCTCCCGGGCGGATCCCAGTGGAAGAAGCTGGGCCCCAGGCCTGAACGATGCACCTCACCCCAGACTGAGGGTGTCTGGGGTGACTCCCGAACTCCACGTATCCAGGCCTAGGCCGCCTGGACACCGACCGCTGGACAGCAGCCCTCAGGCTGAAGTTGCCTGGGACTCGGACCTCGTGGCGAAGATGTCCGCCCCCTTTATAGCCTCTCCCAGCCAGCACAGCGGGTTCCCCGCCCCGCCGTACAACCGCTGCGAGAGACCAAAAAGGGTACGGCACTCCAGCGATGGTTCAACCCCCGGCCCAAAGTGACAGCGCCACCTGCTGGGCCGCAGGAAACTGGACACCACTGATGTCTCCACCCGAATTAACATACTGAAAAGTACCTACCCGCTACACTATTATGTTTAAAAAAATTTAATAAAAACTCTCACTACCTCACGAGCCACACTCAATGTATTCTGGAATATCAAAGTTCGGTGTATTCTGGGAAATAAAAGGTAGTTTGGAGGGGAAAGTCTGTAGAACACCTAAATTAGTTATAAATTGATTTATATTATTATTATTATTATTATTATATTATACAGGATTTATATAGCGCCAACAGTTTACGCAGCGCTTTACAATATAAAATATGTAAACACGTGTTCTTTTTGATCATACAAACGCACGCTATATTCTCAGATCAATTTCTCCTATGTTTTAGTAAAATAAACTCAGGAGTCCCGACTTCCGAATAACTGCTAAAGAAAGTGCAAGCAATTTGGAAAAAAAACAAAATGTGCGCCATTATCATTTATTTTTTATTTTTATTTTTTTATTTTTTTATGTTTTCTTCCCTTCCGAGTTGGAAGTTTCTGGTCAGGTCTGACAAAGGTGTAATTGTTACATCTTTCCCGCATTTCATCTTTATTCCCCCCGAAGAGAGGCGCATTCACATTTTACAGACACTGAAGTTACAGAACAGAGCGAGGCCCTTAATCATTCCGCGGAATCCGAGTTTCCGTATCTTTTCTCTTCCAGGCCGCCAAATAGGAATTTTTTTTTTTTTTCCTTCCTCTCTTGTTTTTTTTTACACATCTGAGAGACTGTGAAGGGTAACACCAGCCACATTTTGTATTATTTAAGTTGTATTTGTCAGCCGTTACATCTGCTTAGTAACAACTGATAATCTAGCCGTGGCTTTTCAAGTTTTGAGGTAGACGCGGAACGCTCGGAGCGCGCGATTCACTTTGTACCACTTCGTACCGCGTCCCTTCTTTGCCAGAACTTTTCCGCTGTCTGTCTGTCTGTCTGTCTCTTCTCCAGTGATGTCTCCAGGCGGTTCCAAGTTCCAGGCCTCCTTAGAAAACTTGACATTCCTTAGATGTTCCTCAGCTACCTGTTGCCTAATTAGTCACGGGGGGGCTGCGGAACGCCACGAAAGGATGCTTCATTATCATCGGGCCCCCCGCTGACAGCGATTATCTAGAAAATAAATTGAAAATGGCAACAGACGTACTTCGCTATCTCATCTCTTGACTTTTGCATTCTCCGCAGTGTCATCTCCTTGTACAATTAGTCATAGGTTGGGGCTGGTGGAGATCCTCGGGTACTGAGTGCGAACAGCGCCGGAGCCGATGCGTTGAGTTGTCATTTTTTTTATTCCTCTGCCTCCCTGTTTTTTTTCTTCAGGTCATCTGGATACAATCAGAAATGTCAGCTTTCATTTGTGCATTAAAGAGAAAGCGTATTATGCAATGTATTTCCAAAAGTATTGGGACGCCCGCCTTTAGGCGCCTTTCACACTGGAGCGTATTGCAGGCGCTATAGCGTTAGAAAATAGCGCCTGCAATCCGCCCTTAAAAAGCTGCACCATTCATTCCAGTGTGAAAGCCCGGGGGTCAGACGTGTCTTGTAGTCGGCCACCAGGTTTGCACACATCTCAAGAGGGATTTTCTCCTCTTTGCAGATCCTCTCCAAGTCATTAAGGTTTCCAGGCTGACGTTTGGTAACTCGAACCTTCAGATCCCTCCACATATTTTCTATGGGATTAAGGTCTGGAGACTGGCTGGGCCACTCCAGGACCTTAATGTGCTTCTTCTCGAGCCACTTCTTTGTTGCCTTGGCTGTGTGTTTTGGGTCATTGTCATGCTGGAAGACCCGTCCACAACCCATTTTCAATTCCCTGGGTGAGGAAAGGAGGTTCTCACCCAAGATTTGATGGTACATGGCCCCGCCCATCGTCCCTTTGATGAGGTGAAGTTGTCCCCTTAGCAGAAAAACACCCCCAAAGCACAATGTTTCCACCTCCATGTATGACGGTGGGGGATGGTGTTCTTCATGTATGACAGTGGGGGATGGTGTTCTCCATGTATGACGGTGGGGGATGGTGTTCTCCATGTATGACGGTGGGGGATGGTGTTCTCCATGTATGACGGTGGGGGATGGTGTTCTCCATGTATGACGTTGGGGGGATGGTGTTCTCCATGTAGGACGGTGGGGGATGGTGTTCTCCATGTATGACGGTGGGGGATGGTGTTCTCCATGTATGACGGTGGGGGATGGTGTTCTCCATGTATGACGGTGGGGGATGGTGTCCTCCATGTATGACAGTGGGGGATGGTGTTCTCCATGTATGATGGTGGGGGATGGTGTTCTCCATGTAGGACGGTGGGGGATGGTGTTGTCCATGTATGACGGTGGGGGATGGTGTTCTCCATGTATGACGGTGGGGGATGGTGTTCTCCATGTATGACGGTGGGGGATGGTGTTCTCCATATATGACGGTGGGGGATGGTGTTCTCCATGTAGGACGGTGGGGGATGGTGTTCTCCATGTAGGACGGTGGAGGATGGTGTTCTCCATGTTGGACGGTGGGGGATGGTGTTCTCCATGTAGGACGGTGGGGGATGGTGTTCTTCATGTATGATGGTGGGGGATGGTGTTCTTCATGTATGACGGTGGGGGATGGTGTTATCCATGTATGACGGTGGGGGATGGTGTTCTCCATGTATGATGGTGGGGGATGGTGTTCTCCATGTAGGACGGTGGGGGATGGTGTTCTTCATATATGACGGTGGGGGATGGTGTTCTCCATGTAGGACGGTGGGGGATGGTGTTCTCCATGTAGGACGGTGGAGGATGGTGTTCTCCATGTTGGACGGTGGGGGATGGTGTTCTCCATGTAGGACGGTGGGGGATGGTGTTCTCCATGTAGGACGGTGGGGGATGGTGTTCTTCATGTATGACGGTGGGGGATGGTGTTATCCATGTATGACGGTGGGGGATGGTGTTCTCCATGTATGATGGTGGGGGATGGTGTTCTCCATGTAGGACGGTGGGGGATGGTGTTCTTCATGTATGACGGTGGGGGATGGTATTATCCATGTATGACGGTGGGGGATGGTGTTATCCATGTATGACAGTGGGGGATGGTGTTCTCCATGTATGATGGTGGGGGATGGTGTTCTCCATGTAGGACGGTGGGGGATGGTGTTCTCCATGTATGACGGTGGGGGATGGTGTTCTCCATGTATGACGGTGGGGGATGGTGTTCTCCATGTATGACGGTGGGGGATGGTGTTCTCCATGTATGACGGTGGGGGGTGGTGTTCTCCATGTATGACGGTGGGGGATGGTGTTCTCCATGTATGACGGTGGGGGATGGTGTTCTTCATGTATGACGGTGGGGGATGGTGTTATCCATGTATGACGGTGGGGGATGGTGTTCTCCATGTATGATGGTGGGGGATGGTGTTCTCCATGTATGATGGTGGGGGATGGTGTTCTCCATGTAGGACGGTGGGGGATGGTGTTCTTCATGTATGACGGTGGGGGATGGTGTTATCCATGTATGACGGTGGGGGATGGTGTTCTCCATGTATGACGGTGGGGGATGGTGTTCTCCATGTATGTTGGTGGGGGATGGTGTTCTCCATGTAGGACGGTGGGGGATGGTGTTCTCCATGTAGGACGGTGGGGGATGGTGTTCTCCATGTATGACGGTGGGGGATGGTGTTCTCCATGTATGTTGGTGGGGGATGGTGTTCTCCATGTAGGACGGTGGGGGATGGTGTTCTCCATGTAGGACGGTGGGGGATGGTGTTCTCCATGTATGACGGTGGGGGATGGTGTTCTCCATGTAGGACGGTGGGCGATGGTGTTCTCCATGTAGGACGGTGGGGGATGGTGTTCTCCATGTAGGACGGTGGGGGATGGTGTTCTCCATGTATGACGGTGGGGGATGGTGTTCTCCATGTATGATGGTGGGGGATGGTGTTCTCCATGTAGGACGGTGGGCGATGGTGTTCTCCATGTAGGACGGTGGGGGATGGTGTTCTCCATGTATGACGGTGGGGGATGGTGTTCTCCATGTAGGACGGTGGGGGATGGTGTTCTCCATGTATGACGGTGGGGGATGGTGTTCTCCATGTATGATGGTGGGGGATGGTGTTCTCCATGTATGACGGGGGGGTGGTGTTCTCCATGTATGACGGTGGGGGATGGTGTTCTCCATGTATGATGGTGGGGGATGGTGTTCTCCATGTAGGACGGTGGGGGATGGTGTTCTCCATGTAGGACGGTGGGGGATGGTGTTCTCCATGTATGATGGTGGGGGATGGTGTTCTCCATGTATGACGGGGGGGTGGTGTTCTCCATGTATGATGGTGGGGGATGGTGTTCTCCATGTATGATGGTGGGGGATGGTGTTCTTGGGGTCATAGGCAGCATTCCTCTTCCTCCAAACACGGGGAGTTGAGTTGATGCCAAAGAGGTTGATTTTGGTCTCATGTGACCACAACACTTTCCCCCAGTTCTCCTCTGAATCATTCAGATCTTCATTAGAAATCTTCAGATGTTCCTGTACATGTGATTTCCTGAGCAGGAGGACCTTGCGGGGGCTGCAGGATTTCAGTCCTTCCCGGTGTAGTGAGTTACCGATTGTTTTCTTGGTGACGATGGTCCCGTGTAGTTCCTTTGGACACAGCTGATCACAGAACGGGGTAAAGGGCCCATCACAGCAACCCTTTACCACATGATTAGCTGTGTCCAATCACAGCTGATCATTATGTAAACACACTTGCTGTTTATTAGCATTCCTTTCCTTACACTGTCACAGAGAGGAGAGCAGATAACCAGCGAGTGTGAAAGGGGACATCTACACTGATCATCAGTGTCTTGATTATCAGTGCAGCCCCAACAGTGCCCATCAGTGCTGCCAATCATTGCCCATCAGAGCCACCTATCAGTGTCTCCTCATCAGAGCGGCCTATCAGTTCCCATTAGTGCCGCCTATCAGTGCCCATCAGTGCCACCTATTAGTACCCTTTAGTGCTGCCCATTATTGCCCATCAGTGCCGCCTATTAGTGCTGCATATCAGTGCAGCCTCATCAGTGCCCTTCATTGCAGTCTCATTAGTGCCCATCAGTACAGCCTCATCAGTGAATATCAGTACCACCTTGTCAGTGCCAACCAGTGCAGCCTCATCAGTGCAGCCTAATCAGCGCCCATCAGTGCTGCCTCATCAGTGCCCATCAGTGCCACCTCATCAGTGCCTATCAGTGCAGCCTCATTAGTGCCCATCAGTACAGCCTCATCAGGGCATATCGGGACCACCTTTTCAGTGCCCATCAGTGCCACCTCATTAGTGCCTATCAGTGCAGCCTCATCAGTGTCCATCAGTGCAACCTCATCAGTGCAGCCTCATCATTGCCCATCAGTGCAGCCTCATCAGTGCCCCCTCATCAGTGCCTATTAGTGCCGCCTCATCAGAGCCCATTTGTGCCGCCTCATCAGTGCCCATTTGTGCCGCCTCATCAGTGCCCATCAGTGCAGCCTCATCAGTGCCCATCAGTCCAGCCTCATCAGTGCTCATCAGTGCAGCTTCCTCAGTGCAGCCTCATCAGTTCCCATTAGTCCAGCCTCATCAGTGCAGCTTCATCAGTGCAGCCTCATCGGTTCTCATTAGTCCAGCCTCATCAGTGCCGCCTCATTAGTGCAGCCTCACCAGTGCCGCCTCATTAGTGCCCATCAGTACCACCTCATCAGTGCCCATCAGTGCCGCCTCATTAGTGCCCATCAGTACCACCTCATCAGTGCCCATCAGTGCAGCCTCATCGGTGTCCATCAGTGCAGCTTCATCAGCGCACATTAGTGAAGGAGAAAAATTACCTGTTTGCAAAATTTTAGAACAGAATCTAAGAAAAACTTTTTTTTTTTTTTTCAAAATGTTGGTCTTTTTTCATGTTTAGCAAAAAATAAAAACCCAGCGATGATTAAATACGACCAAAAGAAAATATTATGATATCTATACTGTAGATAATAATCCTTTTTATCAGATAAGACCTGAAAATGATTCCATGGGTTCCTCCTCTGGAGTAGAGAGGATGAGAAGTTTTGGGGGTCTTGGTGATGATGGGGGGGGGGGGGAGGGGGGGGATTGCTGCGTCTCCTCGGTACAGGTAGTGCTGGAAATAAATTGCCGGTGCCAATGAGCAAAGCCGACGCGTTTTGCATTCTGTCTCTCCCCATGATGTCTTGTCTGAGCCGATAATTAGCATCCCGCGACTCCCACCTAATTGTTACTCATGTCTCCTCCATCCATCAATAATCAGATTGTAAACTGCCGGTGACCCTTCCAGTGGGAGCCAATGGCGGATAATTGGGGCATTTTGGCTTCTCCCATATCCGTGATGTCGATGCTAATTCTGCGAGTGATAAAATAAATATATACAGCAACATGAGATAGCACGAGGTGAGTGTGAGGGACAATTAGATTGAGGCCACCTACAGACAGGAGACAGCAGACGCAATACGATGGGAGATTTCAAGTCAACCATAAGAAGGAGGTTCAATCCGCTTATACATTATATTGTCAAAAGTATTGGGACGCCTGCCTTTACATGACCATGAACTTTAATGGCATCCCAGTCTTAGTCCGTAGGGTTCAATATTGAGTTGGCCCCCCCTTTGCCGCTATAACAGCTTCAACTCTTCTGGGAAGGCCGCCCACAAGTTTTAGGAGTGTGTCTATGGAAATGTTTGACCATTCTTCCAGAAGAGCATTTGTGAGGTCAGGCACTGATGTTGGATGAGAAGGCCTGGCTCGCAGTCTCAGCTCTAATTCATCATGGGTTGAGGTCAGGACTCTGTGCAGGCCAGTCAAGTTCCTTCACCCCAAACTCGCTCATCCATGTCTTTATGGACCTTGCTTTGTGCACTGGTCCAAATCATCTGGTGGAGGGGGGATTATGGTGTGGGGGTTGTTTCTCAGGGGTTGGGCTTGGCCCCTTAGTTCCAGTGAAGGGAACTCTTAAGGTGTCAGCATACCAAGACATTTTGGACAATTTCATGCTCCCAACTTTGTGGGAACAGTTTGGGGACGGCCCCTTCCTGTTCCAACATGACTGCGCACCAGTGCACAAAGCAAGGTCCATAAAGACATGGATGAGCGAGTTTGGGGTGGAGAAACTTGACTGGCCTGCACAGAGTCCTGACCTCAACCCGATAGAACACCTTTGGGATGAATTAGAGCGGAGACTATGAGCCAGGCCTTCTCATCCACATCAGTCTGCCTGACCTCACAAATGCGCTTCTGGAAGAATGGTCAAACATTCCCATAGACACACTCCTAAACCTTGTGGACGGCCTTCCCAGAAGAGTTGAATCTGTTATAGCTGCAAAGGGTGGGCCAACTCAATATTGAACCCTACGGACTAAGACTGGGGTGCCATTAAAGTTCATGTGCATGTAAAGGCATGTGTCCCAATACTTTTGACAATATGGTGTACACATACCTCCCAACTGGCACGGATTCTGCGGGTTTTTTCCTGCATAGCCCCCTCCTTCCCGCAGACCCGCGAGACTTCAATTTTTCCCGCAGAGCAGGAAGTGGAGGAACGAGCCAGTGAAAGCAGGTAAACCCCCCCCTGCTCAACAACTTTTCTGCCATGCTAGAATATTGGACTGAATGTCCCGCGGCGGGACTTTTAAAAGTTGGGAGGTATGTGTACAGTATAAGCAGATTAAACCTTCTTCTTGTGGTTGACTTGAAATCTCCTATTTATTTTGCAGCTGCTGACTCCTGTCTGTAGGTGGCCTCAACCTAAGGCCCCATGCACACGAGACGCTGTTATTTGCTGTTGAACGCGCGTTCAGAGGCAGTTGGACGCTTTTTTCAACTGCTCCTGAACCCATTCAATGTTATCCTATGTGTCCATGCACACACTCTCGTTTTTTGGCGTTTACAAGCAGTTGCGTTTAACCTCGTTTTTCCAGAAGCAAAAAAATGGGTTCAGACGCAAAAGTTTTCACGTTTCAGACGCTAAACGCTGCTAAACGCGGCTAAACGCGGCTAAACGCGGTACCGGCGTTTTGCCGCGTTTGCGTTTATAAGCGTTTTTAAAGGTGACCTATTTTTTAACATTAGAAATCTCAAAAATGATGGCAAATGATGAAAAACTATTAAAAAATATAAAAGAAAACTGTAATTGCTTGCATCGCATTGTGGACAATCCACAACTTGTGGCAGGTAAAGTGGCAAGTGGACAATCAACAACTTGTGTCAGGTGATGTGGCCAGGTGACGTGGCCAGGTGACGTGGCAAGTGGACAATCCACAGCTTGTGGCAGGTGACGTGGCCAGGTGACGTGGCAGGTGACGTGGCAGGTAACGTGGCCAGGTGACGTGGCCAGGTGACGTGGCAAGTGGACAATCCACAACTTGTGGCAGGTGACGTGGCCAGGTGACGTGGCAGGTGACGTGGCAGGTAACGTGGCAGGTGACGTGGCCAGCTGACGTGGCAGGTAACGTGGCCAGGTGACGTGGCCAGGTGACGTGGCAAGTGGACAATCCACAACTTGTGGCAGGTGACGTGGCCAGGTGACGTGGCAGGTGACGTGGCAGGTAACGTGGCCAGGTGACGTGGCCAGGTGACGTGGCAAGTGGACAATCCACAACTTGTGGCAGGTGACGTGGCCAGGTGACGTGGCCAGGTGATGTGGCCAGGTGACGTGGCAGGTGACGTGGCAAGTGGACAATCCACAACTTGTGGCAGATGATGTGGCAAGTGATACGCTAAATACAAGTACACTGCGGCTCTCTCAGCTGCTGCTACTCACTCTGGTCTCACAAACTGGCTGAAATGGTTAAAATTTACTGTTTTTTGAGCTTAGGGAGGGTCTATGATGAAACGCTTATAAACGCAAACGCGGTTAAACGCCGCTAAACGCGGCCGCAAACGCGGCAAAACGCGCGTTTATAAACGCCGGTTTCAGCGTTTAAAAACGTGTGTTCAGCAGAGTTTGCACCTGCGTCTCGTGTGCATGGGGCCTAATTGTCCCTCCATTAAAGTTCATGTGAGTGTAAAGCTGGGGTCTTCAAACTACGGCCCTCCGGGTGTTCAGGAACTACAATTCCCATCATGCCTAGTCATGTCTGTGAATGTCAGAGTTTTGCAATGCCTCGTGGGATTTGTAGTTCCGCAACAGCTGGAGGGCCGTAGTTGGAGGATCCCTGGTGTAAAGGCTGGCGTCCCAATACTTTTGGTAATATAGTGTATTTTGCTGTCCCTGGCACCCCCACCCCCCATATCAACATGCTAATGACATTGTTAAATAAACCCTTTCCATTTGTATTACATATATTATGTTAGACCTAGTGATGTCATTACTTGAGCTCTGTGCTTCTCTATGCTATGCAGGCAGATCAAGGCTGGTGGGAGGGGCCATGTAAAAAGCTTCCTAAAAATAAATAAATAAATAAATTAAAAAATAAAACCCATCAGTGGACCCTTCCTTAGTACACCTCTCAGCCCTAATGCAAGCAGTGCAGTTTGGAGGAGGTATGCAAATATAAAACAAGTCGTGATGGGTGGGTGTCAGTCTGGAGGAGTGGGCGTTCCTAAGCAGATTGTATTTACATAAAACCCACCCTATTTAACGCCCACATGAGATGCTGAGCCTCCACAACTGAAAGGCCTGAAATCCAATGAATAAAGGAGCGGGCGAGGGACAGTCCAGCTGGGGAGAAAAAGGGGGTTGGATCCCATATGTCAGACACAAAGTCTGGGGGCCAAATCCAGCCCTTCAGGCCATTCCATGCTGTCCTCACACCCCTCCTACAGCTGCTGCAACCCCCTCCTTGTCGCCCCCACCCTGTCTCAGCAGTCGGCAGCATAGAGGAGGACAGACCTCTATGCCCATGATCAGTGCCGCCTCATCAGTGCAGCCTATCAGTGTCCACCAGTGCTGCCCCCTCAGTGCAGCCTATCAGTGCCCACCAGTGCCGCCTCATCAGTGCCCATCAGTGTCGCCTCATCAGTGCAGCCTATCAGTGCCTACCAGTGCCGCCCCCTCAGTGCATCCTATCAGTGCCCACCAGTGCCGCCCCCTCAGTGCAGCCTATCAGTGCCCACTAGTGCCGCCTCATCAGTGCCCACCAGTGTTGCCTCATCAGCGCAGTCTATCAGTGCCCACCAGTGCTGCCTCATCAGTGCCATCAGTGTCGCCTCATCAGTGCAGCCTATCAGTGCCCACCAGTGCCGCCTCATCAGTGCAGCCTATCATTCCTCACCAGTGTCGCCTCATCAGTGCAGCCTATCAGTGCCCACCAGTGCCGCCTCATCAGTGCAGCCTATCATTCCTCACCAGTGTCGCCTCATCAGTGCAGCCTATTAGTGCCCACCAGTGCGGCCTCATCAGTGCAGCCTATCAGTGCCCACCAGTCCACATCATCACTGCCCATCAGTGTCGCCTCATCAGTGCAGTCTATCAGTGCCCAACAGTGTCGCCCTCATCAGTGCCCACCAGTGCTGCCTCATCAGTGCAGCCTATCAGTGCCCATCAGTGTTGCCTCATCAGTGCAGCCTATCAGTGCCCAACAGTGCCGCCCCCTTAGTGCAGCCTATCAGTGCCCACCAGTGCCACCCCCTCAGTGCAGCCTATCAGTGCCCACCAGTGCCGCCTCATCAGTGCCCATCAGTGTCGCCTCATCAGTGCAGCCTATCAGTGCCCACCAGTGCCGCCTCATCAGTGCAACCTATCAGTGCCCACCAGTACCGCCTCATCAGTGCAGCCTATTAGTGCCCACCAGTGCCGCCTCATCAGTGCAGCCTATCAGTGCCACCTCATCAGTGCCCATCAGTGTCGCCTCATCAGTGTAGCCTATCAGTGCCCAACAGTGCTGCCCTCATCAGTGCCCACCAGTGCTGCCTCATCAGTGCAGCCTATCAGTGCCCACCAGAGCCGCCTCATCAGTGCCCATCAGTGTTGCCTCATCAGTGCAGCCTATCAGTGCCCAACAGTGCCACCCCCTCAGTGCAGCCTATCAATGCCTACCAGTGCCGCCCCCTCAGTGCAGCCTATCAGTGCCCACTAGTGCCGCCTCATCAGTGCCCATCAGTGTCGCCTCATCAGTGCAGCCTATCAGTGCCTACCAGTGCCGCCCCCTCAGTGCAGCCTATCAGTGCCCACCAGTGCCGCACCCTCAGTGCAGGCTATCAGTGCCCACCAGTGCCGCCTCATCAGTGTCGCCTCATCAGTGCAGCCTATCAGTGCCCACCAGTGCCGCCTCATCAGTGCAGCCTATCAGTGCCCACCAGTGCCACCTCATCAGTGAAGCCTATCAGTGCCCACCAGTGCCACCTCATCAGTGCAGCCTATCAGTGCCCACCAGTGCCGCCTCATCAGTGCAGCCTATCAGTGCCCACCAGTGCCACCTCATCAGTGAAGCCTATCAGTGCCCACCAGTGCCGCCTCATCAGTGCAGCCTATCAGTGCCCACCAGTGCCACCTCATCAGTGCCCCCATCAGTGAAGGAGAAAAATTACTTGTTTCCAAACTTTTATAACAAACTATGAAAAATCTTGTTTTTTTTTCAAAATTTCCGGTCTTTGTTTGTTTGTTTAGCAAAAAATAAGTGGTGATTAAAGAGACCACCAAAACAAATCTTTAGTTGTGTTTAAAAAATGATAACAATCTCATTTGGGTACAATGTAGCATGACCGCGCAATTGTCATTCAAAGTGTGACAGCGCTGAAAGGTGAAAATTGTCCTGGGCAGGAAGGGAGGTAAAAGTGCCCGGTAGGCAACATGGTTAAACCTGGAAGCTGATTGGCTCCCACCAGATTCTGTGCGCACCAGTTTTAGCAAATCTCCCCCACAGTTCAGGTTCATTTTAAAGTATCTCTAAAGCCATTTTTCTATGAAGTTGGGAAGGGTTAATAGAGGGTGACCCCATTGGAAGATTTCCTCTCACTTCCTGTTCCGGTGACAACAGTAAAAATTTTTAAAATTCCTATTCTTTTCTGTATCACTGACAATGGTCACCAGGACAAATCAAAAAAAAAAAAAAAAAAAAAAGGAGTTTTGACCTCCCTCTAAAGTTCTAAAAGAAGGAATTACTTTGAAGACACAAAGTAACGGTTTAGTACGGAATTCACAGTTCTGGAACCTTTCCTCCTCGCCGTCATGTCGCGGCTCCGCCGTTGCTGTGACACGTTGTAATTACAGGTGATAAATTCTCTAAACAGCTCGCCGTACATCCGCAGCGAAATGTTCCATTAGTCCGGCCGATCGCTCTCCCTGAATGTTGGAAGGTAAAGAGGAAGGAGCGCAGCGCAGGAACATTCGTTAAGTCCTGTATTGCCGGGCCGGCTGCCCGTGAAGTCCGCGCCGTGACCCGCGCCTCACCCCTCATACAGCCGCCTCCATTCCAAGAAAATGTTTAGGTTCCATCTAAACAATCTAAACAAGTGCGATTTGTGAGAAATGACAGGAATGCGAGTCGCTTGGCACAGCAACACACGGGAGCGCAAGAGGCAGCGAGAACATCGACGTCTCATCAGTGGACACCCAAAAAAAAAAACGCCATTCCGATAGAAGAGGGACGCAATGCAAAGACTTTAACTCTTTGAATACTGGGAACTTTCACCCACTTCCTGCCCAGGCCAATGTTCAGCTTTCAGCGCAGTCACACTTTGAATGACAATTGCGCGGTCATGCAACGATGTACACATAGGACATTTTTATATTTTTTTTTGAGACAGATAGAGATTTATTTTGGTGGTATTTAATCAAAATATGTTGTTTGCTAAATAAACAAAAAAAGACCAAAAAATTGAAAAAAAGAAAAAAAAATGTTTCTTACGCCTAGTACACAGCGACGGTTTTTCCGTCCGATAAAAAACACGCTGGTTTTCCTGACATATTTCCTCTCAAGCCTGCCTTCCATGCGCACGCTCAGACAAAAGTCCGGAGAACTTTTGTCTGCCAAGAACGCGGGTGACGTAAAAGACTACGACGAGCTGCCAAAATCAAGTTGTATGCTTCCGAGCATGCGTCGAATTGTTTCCGAGCATGCGCGGTTTTCTTCCCCTTCGGAAAAGCATACAGTCGAACGGTTTTCCTGCCAGGATTTTTTCGTGACGGGAAAAAAGAGATCCTGCTCTCTTTTTTTGTCTGGCAGTTTTCCCGTCGGAAAAACTGCGATGGAGCGTACACATGGCCGGGATTCCTGGCCAAAAGCTCTCATAGCAGTTTTCCCGTCGGAAAAAACGGTCGTGTGTACGAGACATAAGTTTCTGTTATAATATTTTTCAAACAAGTAATTTTTCCTCTTCACTGATGAACACTGATAAGGCAGCACTGATGAGCAATGATAAGGCAGCACTGATGGGCACTGATGAGGCTGCACTGATAAGGCTGCACCGATGAGCACTGATAAGGCAGCACTGATGGGCACTGATGAGGCTGCACTGATGGGCACTGATGAGCACTGATGAGGCTGCAGTGATGAGCACTTATAAGGCTGCACTAATGGTCACTGATGAGGCAGCACTGATAAACACTAATGAGGCTGCACTGATGGACACTGATGAGGTTGCACGGATGAGCACTGATAAGGCTGCACTGATGAGCATTAATAAGGCTACACTGATGAGGCTGCACTGATGGCCACTGATAAGCTGCTCTGTTAGGCACTGATAAGGCTGCACTGATGGGCACTGATGAGGCTGCACTGATAAGGCTGCACCGATGAGCACTGATAAGGCTGCACTAATGGGAACTGATGAGGCTGCACTGATTGGCACTGATGAGGCTGCAGTGATGAGCACTGATAAGGCTGCACTAATGGGCACCGATGAGGCAGCACTAATAAACACTGATGAGGCTGCACTGATGGACACTGATGAGGTTGCACGGATGAGCACTGATAAGGCTGCACTGATGAGCATTAATAAGGCTACACTGATGAGGCTGCACGGATGGCCACTGATAAGCTGCTCTGTTAGGCACTGACAAGGCTGCACTGATGGCCACTGATAGGGCTGCACTGATGGGCACTGATAGGGCTGCACTGATGGGCACGGATGAGGTTGCACTGATTGGCACTGATAAGGCAGCATTGATGAGCACTCATAGGGCTGCACTGAATGAGCATGGTTAAGGCTGCACTGATGGACACTGATGAGGCTGCACGGATGAGCACTGATAAGGCTGCACTGATGAGCATTAATAAGGCTACACTGATGAGGCTGCACTGATGGCCACTGATAAGCTGCTCTGTTAGGCACTGATAAGGCTGCACTGATGGGCACTGATGAGGCTGCACTGATGGGCACTGAGGAGCACTGATGAGGCTGCAGCGATGAGCACTGATAAGGCTGCACTAATGGGCACTGATGAGGCAGCACTGATGAGCACTAATGAGGCTGCACTGATGGACACTGATGAGGCTGCACGGATTAGCACTGATAAGGCTGCACTGATGAGCATTAATAAGGCTTGACTGATGAGGCTGCACTGATGACCACTGATAAGCTGCTGTGTTAGGCACTGATAAGGCTGCACTGATGGCCGCTGATAAGGCTGCACTTTATGAGCACTGATGGGCACTGATGAGGCTGCAGTGATGAGCACTGATAAGGCTGCACTAATGGGCACTGATGAGGCAGCACTGATGAGCACTAATGAGGCTGCACTGATGGACACTGATGAGGCTGCACGGATAAGCACTGATAAGGCTGCACTGATGAGCACTGATGGGCACTGATAGGGCCGCACTGATGGGCATGGATGAGGTTGCACTGATTGGCACTGATAAGGCTGCACTGATGAGCACTGATAAGGCTGCACTGAATGAGCATGGATAAGGCTGCACTGATAGCCACTGATGAGGCTGCACTGATGGGCACTGATAAGGCTGCACTAATGAGCACTGACGAGGTTGCACTGATAAAGCTGACTGATGAGGCTGCACTGATGGGCACTGATAAGGCTGCACTGGTGGATACTGATAGGCGGCACTGATGGACACTGATAGGTGGCACTGATGAGGCTGCACTGATGAGCACTATCTATGGACGCCCTTCCAGAACTGGAGAGCCAAAAGACAGTTACAGCACGGTTTGGAAGGGGTTAAAGTAATACTTCAACCGGAAGCCTTTACCTCTTCATGACCAGACCATTTTTTGCTATTCAGCTCTGCACTACTTTAACTGGCAACCGCACGGTCATTGAACACTGCACACAAATGAAATTGATATCATGGGGGTTGGTAGGGTATGAAATAATCGGTGGTCACTTTACAGTGGGCTCATCACCAGTGGCCGCCCGTCCATAAGGGGCACATGGGCGCCGCCCTCCCTATCCATGCATGCGGCCCCCTAATGTACATGAAGGGCCCCGGACACATGGATTCCAATGGTTTTTATTTTTATTTTCTGAAGCACGCCTTCCCGTCCATCTCCCATGGGGAGGGGGGGGGTTGGCGTTGGTTTCCTGCCCCCCCCCCCCACAAAAAATATTCAGCACCAGCCGCCACTGCTCATCACTCTGTAGTGGACCTGTAGATTCCAGGTGATAGAAGTGACTTGTCCCACTTATACGGATTTTCCTGTTATTGCATTAAACTGTATCTGGTGTATGCTGACATCTAATGGTGGTTTTTGGCCACTACATCCTATTTAGTCATGTGATTTGGTATCTCCTCCCTTCCTGCCCTCCTATTTGGTGCTAGTTAGTTCAGTCCTAGTTAGACCCTCCCCGTTTCTTCTGTTTTCCCTCAGACAGTGTTCATTTTTTATTTTTTTTTGCAGAGACAGGGCTCATGAAAGTCGCTGGGGTTGATTTACTAAAACTGGAGAGTGCAAAAAAATAATCTGTAACCAACATGCTTGCTGAGCTTAGTGAATTGAACCCAGGGCTGCTGATAGGGGGGGACCACCAGCCCTCCTGTAGGGGGCCCCGGCAGCAGGAGGATCGGTGGAGAACAATGCCCTCTGTGTCTCTCACCCAGGTTTCTCCCCCTCTCGTCAGGTAGGCTGCACCGGGGGGGCCCCATGATTCCTAACAGCGGCCCTGATTGAACCCCTTGGGTCAGCATGACACCTGAGCACATTCTATGGGGGGGGGGAGGGCTCGGCATATTTTTTAGCGCGAGTCTCCTTTAAGAAGCTTTTAGCAGGCTAGATGCAGCCATGGGGATCTGTGTGATGATCGGAATGCCGATCTTCCCGGCACTGATGACAGATGCATCGTGTTTTTGAAATATTTATTAAAATCTGCTCCTCCTGTCTAATTAGTACATTCTGTCTCATGCTGGCAGATTATTAATATTATTAGAATGGAGAACTAATCTCACAAATAATATTAAATCCAACAAACATACAGCTGGTGGGGGATGAAGATTACATAGAAAACTGAGAAATCTTCATCATATCCTTCCTATAGGAGAGCCATGAAATAAGATGTACCCCTCCCCTCCCCCCCCCCCCCCCCTCCGCCACTGAAATCTGACCTCCAGTCTCGCACAGATGTAGCGGCTCCTCTCCTGGACTGAAACGGCTTCCTCTGATTTCACTGCACACTGCGAGCTTCTCACCATGTGCATCAGAAGCTGCAGCAAGTCAGATAGAGCTCCGCCTTATTACTGAGCTGGGGGGATGAACATATATCATATATCAGGGGTCTCCAAACTTTCTAAACAAAGGGCCAGTTTACTGTCCTTCAGACTTTAGGGGGGCCGGACTGTGACCAATGGGAGCAGAACATGTCCCATCATCATCTGGGGTACACAATGCACCATCGTTGGTGTCATTGAGAGGAATTGTGCCCCATCATTGGTGTCATTGAGAGGAATTGTGCCCCATCGTTGGTGTCATTGGGAGGAATTGTGCCCCATCGTTGGCGTCATTGGGAGGAATAGTGCCCCATCATTGGCGTCATTGGGAGGAATTGTGCCCCATCGGTGGTGTCATTGGGAAGAATTGTGTCCCATCGTTGGTGTCATTGGGATGAATTGTGCCCCATCGTTGGTGTCATTGGGAGGAATTGTGCCCCATCGTTGGTGTCATTGGGAGGAATTGTGCCCCATAATTGGTGTCATTGGGAGGTATTGTGCCCCATCGTTTGTGACATTGGGAGGATTAGTGCCCCATCATTGGTGTCATTGGGAGGAATTGTGCCCATCATTGATGTCATTGGAAGGAATTGTGCCCACCATTGATGTCATTGGAAGGAATTGTGCCCCATCATTAGTGTCCTCGGTAGAAATTGTGCCCCATCGCTTGTGTCATTGGGAGGAATTGTGCCCCCCATCATTGGTGTCATTGGGAGGAATAATGCCCCATCATTGGTGTCCTTGGAAGTAATTGTGCCCCATCATTGGTGTCATTGGGAGGAATTGTGCCCCATCATTGGTGTCATTGGCAGGAATTGTGCCCCATCATTGGTGTCATTGGGAGGAATAGTGCCCCATCATTGGTGTCCTTGGGAGTAATTGTGCCCCATCATTGGTGTCATTGGGAGGAATTGTGCCCCATCATTGGTGTCATTGGGAGGAATAGTGCCCCATCATTGGTGTCCTTGGGAGTAATTGTGCCCCATCATTGGTGTCATTGGGAGGAATTGTGCCCCATCATTGGTGTCCTTGGGAGGAATTTTGCCTCATCATTGGTGTCCTTGGGAGTAATTGTGCCCCATCATTGGTGTCATTGGGAGGAATTGTGCCCCATCATCTGTGTCCTTGGGAAGAATAGTTCCCCATCATTTGTGTCATTTGGAGGAATTGTGCCCCATCGCTTGTGTCATTGGGAGGAATTGTGCCCCATAATTGGTGTCATTGGGAGGTATTTGTGCCCCATCGTTTGTGACATTGGGAGGATTAGTGCCCCATCATTGGTGTCATTGGGAGGAATTGTGCCCATCATTGATGTCATTGGAAGGAATTGTGCCCACCATTGATGTCATTGGAAGGAATTGTGCCCCATCATTAGTGTCCTCGGTAGAAATTGTGCCCCATCGCTTGTGTCATTGGGAGGAATTGTGCCCCCCATCATTGGTGTCATTGGGAGGAATAATGCCCCATCATTGGTGTCCTTGGAAGTAATTGTGCCCCATCATTGGTGTCATTGGGAGGAATTGTGCCCCATCATTGGTGTCATTGGCAGGAATTGTGCCCCATCATTGGTGTCATTGGGAGGAATAGTGCCCCATCATTGGTGTCCTTGGGAGTAATTGTGCCCATCATTGATGTCATTGGAAGGAATTGTGCCCACCATTGATGTCATTGGAAGGAATTGTGCCCCATCATTAGTGTCCTCGGTAGAAATTGTGCCCCATCGCTTGTGTCATTGGGAGGAATTGTGCCCCCCATCATTGGTGTCATTGGGAGGAATAATGCCCCATCATTGGTGTCCTTGGAAGTAATTGTGCCCCATCATTGGTGTCATTGGGAGGAATTGTGCCCCATCATTGGTGTCATTGGCAGGAATTGTGCCCCATCATTGGTGTCATTGGGAGGAATAGTGCCCCATCATTGGTGTCCTTGGGAGTAATTGTGCCCCATCATTGGTGTCATTGGGAGGAATTGTGCCCCATCATTGGTGTCATTGGGAGGAATAGTGCCCCATCATTGGTGTCCTTGGGAGTAATTGTGCCCCATCATTGGTGTCATTGGGAGGAATTGTGCCCCATCATTGGTGTCCTTGGGAGGAATTTTGCCTCATCATTGGTGTCCTTGGGAGTAATTGTGCCCCATCATTGGTGTCATTGGGAGGAATTGTGCCCCATCATCTGTGTCCTTGGGAAGAATAGTTCCCCATCATTTGTGTCATTTGGAGGAATTGTGCCCCATCATTGGTGTCATTGGGAGGAATAGTGCCCCATCATTGGAGTCCTTGGGAGTAATTGTGCCCCATCATTGGTGTCATTGGGAGGAATAGTTCCCCATCATTGGTGTCACTGCGAGGAATTGTGCCCCATCATTCCTGTCATTGGAGGGATTGTGTCCCTTCATTGGTCCAGATAAAAGCAAGCAGAGGGCTGCGTCTGGCCCCCAGGCTGCAGTTTGGAGACCACTGATCTAGCCCCTTCCTCCTCAGCCTGGCTGTCCCTGGCCCCGCCCCATTTTATTCATTGGCTTTCAGTGCTTTCAATCATGGCGGTTCATCATCACATTACATTGCATGCAGATCCAGCCTGCCTAGGAGCACCCAATCCTCCAGACTGACACCCGCCCAGCAAGGCATTTTTATATTTGCATAACTCCTCCCAAGAGCCCGCCCACTGCTTGCATCGGGACTGAGGGCTGTGGAGAGGAGTACTGAGGCCGGGAGTTGTGATGTTTTCACAAAGCTACAAAGCGTCTGGAAAGTATTCACAACGCTTCACTTTTTCCACATTTTGTTATGTTACAGCCTTATTCCAAACTAGATTAAATTCATTATTTTCCTCAAAATTCTACAAACAATCCCCATAATGACAACGTGAAAGAAGTTTGTTTGAAATCTTAACAAATTTATAATTTATAATATAAATTATAATTTTCATAAGTATCACAGGCTCCTCCCATGTACATAAGTATCACAGGCTCCTCCCATGTACATAAGTATCACAGGCTCCTCCCATGTACAGAAGTATCGCAGGCTCCTCCCATGTACAGAAGTATCACAGGCTCCTCCCATGTACATAAGTATCACAGACTCCTCCCATGTACAGAAGTATCACATGCTCCTCCCATGTACTTAAGTATCACAGGCTCCTCCCATGTACAAAAGTATCACAGGCTCCTCCATGTACATAAGTATCACAGGCTCCTCCCATGTACAAAAGTATCACAGGCTCCTCCATGTACATAAGTATCACAGGCTCCTCCCATGTACAGAAGTATCACAGGCTCCTCCCATGTACATAAGTATCACAGGCTCCTCCCATGTACATAAGTATCACAGACTCCTCCCATGTACAGAAGTATCACAGGCTCCTCCCATGTACATAAGTATCACAGGCTCCTCCCATGTACATAAGTATTACAGACTCCTCCCATGTACATAAGTATCACAGGCTCCTCCCATGTACAAAACTATCACAGGCTCCTCCATGTACATAAGTATCACAGGCTCCTCCCATGTACATAAGTATCACAGGCTCCTCCATGTACATAAGTATCACAGGCTCCTCCCATGTACATAAGTATCACAGACTCCTCCCATGTACATAAGTATCACAGGCTCCTCCCATAAACATAAGTATCACAGGCTCCTCCCATGTACATAAGTATCACAGGCTCCTCCCATGTACAGAAGTATCACAGGCTCCTCCCATGTACATAAGTATCACAGGCTCCTCCCATGTACATAAGTATCACAGGCTCCTCCCATGTACATAAGTATCACAGACTCCTCCCATGTACATAAGTATCACAGGCTCCTCCCATGTACAAAACTATCACAGGCTCCTCCATGTACATAAGTATCACAGGCTCCTCCCATGTACATAAGTATCACAGGCTCCTCCCATGTACATAAGTATCACAGGCTCCTCCCATGTACATAAGTATCACAGGCTCCTCCATGTACATAAGTATCACAGGCTCCTCCCATGTACATAAGTATCACAGACTCCTCCCATGTACATAAGTATCACAGGCTCCTCCCATGTACATAAGTATCACAGGCTCCTCCCATGTACATAAGTATCACAGACTCCTCCCATGTACATAAGTATCACAGGCTCCTCCCATGTACAGAAGTATCACAGGCTCCTCCCATGTACATAAGTATCACAGGCTCCTCCCATGTACATAAGTATCACAGGCTCCTCCCATGTACAGAAGTATCACAGGCTCCTCCCATGTACAGAAGTATCACAGGCTCCTCCCATGTACATAAGTATCACAGGCTCCTCCCATGTACATAAGTATCACAGGCTCCTCCCATGTACATAAGTATCACAGGCTCCTCCCATGTACATAAGTATCACAGACTCCTCCCATGTACATAAGTATCACAGACTCCTCCCATGTACAGAAGTATCACAGGCTCCTCCCATGTACAGAAGTATCACAGGCTCCTCCCATGTACATAAGTATCACAGACTCCTCCATGTACATAAGTGTCACAGGCTCCTCCCATGTACATAAGTGTCACAGGCTCCTCCCATGTACATAAGTATCACAGGCTCCTCCCATGTACATAAGTGTCACAGGCTCCTCCATGTACATAAGTATCACAGGCTCCTCCCATGTACATAAGTATCACAGGCTCCTCCCATGTACATAAGTATCACAGGCTCCTCCCATGTACATAAGTGTCACAGGCTCCTCCATGTACATAAGTATCACAGGCTCCTCCATGTACATAAGTATCACAGGCTCCTCCCATGTACATAAGTATCACAGACTCCTCCCATGTACATAAGTATCACAGGCTCCTCCCATGTACATAAGTATCACAGACTCCTCCCATGTACATAAGTATCACAGGCTCCTCCCATAAACATAAGTATCACAGACTCCTCCCATGTACATAAGTATCACAGACTCCTCCCATGTACATAAGTATCACAGACTCCTCCCATGTACAGAAGTATCACAGGCTCCTCCCATGTACATAAGTATCACAGGCTCCTCCCATGTACATAAGTATCACAGGCTCCTCCCATGTACAGAAGTATCACAGGCTCCTCCCATGTACATAAGTATCACAGGCTCCTCCCATGTACATAAGTATCACAGGCTCCTCCATGTACATAAGTATCACAGGCTCCTCCCATGTACATAAGTATCACAGGCTCCTCCCATGTACATAAGTATCACAGACTCCTCCCATGTACATAAGTATCACAGGCTCCTCCCATGTACATAAGTATCACAGGCTCCTCCCATGTACATAAGTATCACAGACTCCTCCCATGTACATAAGTATCACAGGCTCCTCCCATAAACATAAGTATCACAGACTCCTCCCATGTACATAAGTATCACAGACTCCTCCCATGTACATAAGTATCACAGGCTCCTCCCATGTACATAAGTATCACAGGCTCCTCCCATGTACATAAGTATCACAGGCTCCTCCCATGTACATAAGTATCACAGGCTCCTCCCATGTACATAAGTATCACAGGCTCCTCCCATGTACAGAAGTATCACAGGCTCCTCCCATGTACATAAGTATCACAGGCTCCTCCCATGTACATAAGTATCACAGGCTCCTCCCATGTACAGAAGTATCACAGGCTCCTCCCATGTACATAAGTATCACAGACTCCTCCCATGTACAGAAGTATCACAGGCTCCTCCCATGTACAGAAGTATCACAGGCTCCTCCCATGTACATAAGTATCACAGACTCCTCCATGTACATAAGTATCACAGGCTCCTCCCATGTACATAAGTGTCACAGGCTCCTCCCATGTACATAAGTATCACAGGCTCCTCCCATGTACATAAGTGTCACAGGCTCCTCCATGTACATAAGTATCACAGGCTCCTCCCATGTACATAAGTATCACAGGCTCCTCCCATGTACATAAGTATCACAGGCTCCTCCCATGTACATAAGTGTCACAGGCTCCTCCATGTACATAAGTATCACAGGCTCCTCCATGTACATAAGTATCACAGGCTCCTCCCATGTACATAAGTATCACAGACTCCTCCCATGTACATAAGTATCACAGGCTTCTCCCATGTACATAAGTATCACAGACTCCTCCCATGTACATAAGTATCACAGGCTCCTCCCATAAACATAAGTATCACAGACTCCTCCCATGTACATAAGTATCACAGACTCCTCCCATGTACATAAGTATCACAGACTCCTCCCATGTACAGAAGTATCACAGGCTCCTCCCATGTACATAAGTATCACAGGCTCCTCCCATGTACATAAGTATCACAGGCTCCTCCCATGTACATAAGTATCACAGGCTCCTCCCATGTACAGAAGTATCACAGGCTCCTCCCATGTACATAAGTATCACAGGCTCCTCCCATGTACATAAGTATCACAGGCTCCTCCATGTACATAAGTATCACAGGCTCCTCCCATGTACATAAGTATCACAGGCTCCTCCCATGTACATAAGTATCACAGACTCCTCCCATGTACATAAGTATCACAGGCTCCTCCCATGTACATAAGTATCACAGGCTCCTCCCATGTACATAAGTATCACAGACTCCTCCCATGTACATAAGTATCACAGGCTCCTCCCATAAACATAAGTATCACAGACTCCTCCCATGTACATAAGTATCACAGACTCCTCCCATGTACATAAGTATCACAGGCTCCTCCCATGTACATAAGTATCACAGGCTCCTCCCATGTACATAAGTATCACAGGCTCCTCCCATGTACATAAGTATCACAGGCTCCTCCCATGTACAGAAGTATCACAGGCTCCTCCCATGTACATAAGTATCACAGGCTCCTCCCATGTACATAAGTATCACAGGCTCCTCCCATGTACATAAGTATCACAGGCTCCTCCCATGTACAGAAGTATCACAGGCTCCTCCCATGTACATAAGTATCACAGGCTCCTCCCATGTACATAAGTATCACAGGCTCCTCCCATGTACAGAAGTATCACAGGCTCCTCCCATGTACATAAGTATCACAGGCTCCTCCCATGTACAGAAGTATCACAGGCTCCTCCCATGTACAGAAGTATCACAGGCTCCTCCCATGTACAGAAGTATCACAGGCTCCTCCCATGTACATAAGTATCACAGGCTCCTCCCATGTACAGAAGTATCACAGGCTCCTCCCATGTACATAAGTATCACAGGCTCCTCCCATGTACAGAAGTATCACAGGCTCCTCCCATGTACAGAAGTATCACAGGCTCCTCCCATGTACAGAAGTATCACAGGCTCCTCCCATGTACAGAAGTATTCACAGCCTTTGCTATGACACTCAGAATTGATCTCAGGTGCCTCCTGTTTCCACTGATCATCCTTGAGATGTTTCTACAACTTGATTGGAGTCCACCTGTGGTAATTTCAGATGATTGGACATGATTTGGAAAGGCACACTCCTGTCTATAGAAGGTCCCACGGTGAACAGTGCATGTCAGAGCACAAACCAAGCCATGAAGTCCAAGGAATTGTCTGTAGACCTCCGAGACAGGATTGTATGGAGGCACAGATCGGGGGAAGGGTACAGAAACATTTCTGCAGCATTGAATGTCCCAATGAGCACAGTGGCCTCCATCATCCATAAATGGAAGAAGTTTGGAACCACCAGGACTCTTCCTAGAGCGGGCCGCCCAGCCAAACTGAGTGATCGGGGGAGGGGGGCCTTAGTCAGGGAGGTGACCAAGAACCCGATGGTCACTCTGACAGAGCTCCATTGTTTCTCTGTGGAGAGAGGAGAACCTTCCAGAAGAACAACCATCTCTGCAGCACTCCACCAATCAGGCCTGTATGGGGGAGTGGCCAGACGGAAGCCACTCCTCAGTAAAAGGCACATGACAGCCCGCCTGGAGGCCAAAAGGCACCTGAAGGACTCTCAGACCATGAGAAACAAAATTCTCTGGTCTGATGACACAAAGATTGAACTCTTTGGTCTGAATAACAAGCGTCATGTCTGGAGGAAACCAGGCACCGCTCATCACCTGGCCAATACCATCCCTACTGTGAAGCATGGTGGTGGCAGCATCATGCTGTGGGGATGTTTTTCAGCTGCAGGAACTGGGAGACTAGTCAGGATCGAGGGAAAGATGAATGCAGCAATGTACAGAGACATCCTTGATGAAAACCTGCTCCAGAGCGCTCTGCACCTCAGACTGGGGTGAAGGTTCATCTTCCAACAGAACAACGAACCTAATCACACAGCCAAGATAACAAAGGAGTGGCTACGGGACAACTCTGTGAATGTCCTTGAGTGGCCCAGCCAGAGCCCAGACTTGAACCCGATTGTAGAAATCCTGGAGAGATCTGAAAATGGCTGTGCACCGACCCTCCCCATCCAACCTGATGGAGCTTGAGAGGTCCTGCAAAGAAGAATGGGAGAAACTGCCCAGAAATAGGTTGTAGCCTCATACTCAGAAATACTGGAGGATGTGATTGGTGCCAAATAGACATGTGCAATTCGTTTAGTTTCTAATTAGTTTTTCACGAATTTAAAGAAATTTGTTAATTCCGAAATTTCCGAATTTTTCAATTTCCGAATTTTCGGATTTTCGAAATTTCGAATTTCCGAATTTTTCACTTTCAGAATTTTTCCATTTACGAATTTTCGGATTTTCGAATTTCCGAAATTCGGAATTTCGGAATTTCGAATTTCTGAAATTCGGAATTTCGAACTTTCGAATTTCCGATTTTAAAAAATTCGGAATTTCGAAAAATTCGAAAATTGGAAATTTCGAAAATCTAAAATTCGAAAATGGGAAATTTGGAAAGTTGAATTTCCGAGTTCTGAATTTTTAGGATTTCCAGATTTCCAAATTTCTGAAAATCGGAAATTCTTTATTTTGTTTTTGGCAGTGCACATATCTAGTGCCAAAGGAACTTCACCAAAGTATTGAGCAAAGGCTGTGAATACTTACTGTATGTACATGGGATTTGTTTTGTTTTTTATTTTTAATAAATTTGCAAAGATTTAAAAAAAACTTCTTTCAGGTTGTCATTATGGGGGATTGTTTATAGAATTTTTTAGGAAAATAATGAATTGAATCCATTTTGGAATTTAATTCAGTTTGGAATAAGGCTGTAACATAACAAAATGTGGAAAAAGTGAAGCGCTGTGAATACTTTCTGGATGCACTGTATGTACTTACCCTGCCAGCCCCTGATGTGCCTGCATTTCTTAAGCCCCGTACACACGGTAGGACTTTTTGCCAACAAACTTCAAAATGAGCACGTTTTTCAAAAAATCCGACCGTGTGTACGCTCCATCGGACAAACTTTTTCGTTTTTCATCGGACAAAAGTTCGCTCTGCAAACGGACAAACTTTTCGGCAACAAAAGTCCGATGGTGCAAAGTCCGACCGTGTGTACAGAAATCCATCAGACTTTTGTCCGAAGTACAAACACGCATGCCCAGAACCAATGTTAAAATCAACCAACAATAGCAGACCAAAGGGTGGCAGTAAAGAGCAGAAAAGTGCAGAAAAACCACGTGATGTTGGGAAAGTTTTGGGAAAGTTTGCAGAAAAGTCCTGCCGTGTGTATGCTATGGGTTGTTTGAAGCCCGGCCGTGTGTACGGGGCTATAGAGAGGTGCAAGGACCCAGTGATGAAACTGGCACTGAAATAATTGAATGTTTTAATTAAAACATTTCCTTGGCATGTTAATAAGGAAGGTGCTGGGAAGGCAAATTCTAAGGAGATCAAACTTTAGCTTCTGCTTTAAACATAACTTTCCTATATCACTATGTGGTTGTATTATCCTATTATATTCCTATTGTATCATCTAATGAGAAATGTTTGTATTATCCTATTAAAAATCCTATTATAATCTTACTGTATTATCTGAAAATAAATCTTATTATATCCGCCTTTTTAAATCCTATTATAATCATTTTGTTTTGTTATATTACACTGCTATTGTAAAAAACGATCATAATTCCTATTATAATCCAAATGTATTATCTAATGATACATTGTATTCTAGTATCCTAATATAATGCTATTGTGTTTTCTCCTTTTATTTTAAAGCCTGTAAGACAGTGTAGGGTCCTATTAACTTATTCTATTACAAGAACCAGCAGGTCTGCAGACTATGGGGGTGATTTACTAAAGACCTGCGCCTGTGGTGCAGTGGAGAAATTGGAGCAATTGCACAAAAAACGGGACTCAAAACATTTATCAAAAATGATGGCGCACTTATATGCACCAAATTATATTTACATAGGAAGCGCTGTTGCGCACTTGCGCAATCTTTTGCGCCTACCATTAGCAAGCGCAGCCAATGCAATCTTCAACATTTTTGTCTGAATACTGTAGATAACTTTACTAGTTTACCATCTTCTGTTACCAGGCTAAAAAGTATGTATAATAATATTGTTAAATGCACAAATTCTGTCCAGAACATGTAGATCATGCCTTTTTACACCCTTCTTTCAGCTTACTCAACTGCACATGTGCATTGACAAAGCACACCATTTTATGCTCGCCTGACACACCGCACACGCTTTAGCTTGTTACATATGTGCGTTGCACACGGGCGCATCCAGTGGCGTAGCGTGGGGGGGCCAGGGGGGGGTTGCCCCGGGCGCAACATTTAGAGGGGCGCAGCCGCAGACGGCAGGTTACCTGCGGCTTTTCTCCTGCACTGTGCTGTCTAGGAGACTGTGAGCTCTTCCGCTTCACTATGAGAAAGAAGTTGCGGTGCAGTCCCGGCTTAGGCTCCAGCGGTGACACTGACACAGCAGTGAGTAAATGTACACTGAAGACCATCCATGATGATCCCAGGGATTGTGACCGTGTGGAGGCTGGGAGGAAGGAGGAGGGCAGGTCAGTATAGGAATCAGGTAGGTCAGTGTAGTGGTCAGTATAGGAATCAGGTAGGTCAGTATAGCAATCAGATAGGTCAGTTTAGTGGTCAGTGTAGGAATCAGGTTGGTCAGTGTAGGAATCAGGTAGGTTAGTGTAGTGGTCAGTTTAGTGGTCAGTGTAGGAATCAGGTAGGTTAGTATAGTGATCAGGTAGGTCGGTGTAGGAGTCAGGTTGGTCAGTACTACTGTACTAGTGGAAGGGACTCAATGAGTGCTAAAAATGCGCGGGTTAGGGGGCGCAAATCTCTTGCCCTGCCCCGGGCGCTGACAACCCATGCTACGCCACTGGGCGCATCTGCGTTCTCCAGAGTGCACAACTGCTTATACATTGGGCTTGTGCTCATTGTAATGCCGATCATGTTAATGAGCTTTTCCTTATCACATGGAGAATATTGCTTCCACTTTTATTCCTTTCATTCACTTCTTTTTGAAACAACTTAATATTCATTCTAGAGATCTTCCTCCTATCAACAACTGTGCAGATGTTTACTGGACTTGTAATTGTGCATTTTATGGTGATCGTCTACAATCATTGGTGGAGCCAAAACTTCCATGAAAACATCTTCTCATGTCTGTGTATTGTGCATTCTGGACAATTCTTTCCCCATACACTGTGCAATCTGATTGCACAGTGTATGGGGAAATGAATTGCTCAGAGAAATGAGTGGATGTAAATGTCATCCAATCAGATTGGACAGTGTATGGGGAAAGAATTGTCCAGAATGCACAATACACAGACATGTGTTGAGAAGATGTTTTCATGGAAGTTTTGGCTCCACCAATGATTATAGACGATCACCATAAAATGCACAATTACAAGTCCAGGAAACATCTGCACAGTAGTTGTTGATAGGAGGAAGATCTCTAGAATGAATATTGAGTTTTTTCAAAAAGAAGTGAATGAAAGGAATAAAAGTGGAAGCAATATTCTCCATGTGATAAGGAAAAGCTCATTAACATGATCGGCATTACAATGAGCAAGTTCCCGATGTCTGTTTCATATTTAAGAATGTGTCTGTGCCCGTACGCGCAACGATTCCGCGAATCCGGCGCAAGTCGCCAGCATGCGCCACGTCGCAATAATTATTCCTGCCCGCGCAAATGCGCCAAGATTTTCTTAAATCAGCCCCTTTGTGTCACTGCCCCGCCTCCTGACTGTGTAAACATCAGCACACTGGGGACGCCCACCGCTAACACTCCCCCTGCTGGAAATTGATATTTATGACCCAGGGTTGCCTCCTATTATCCCTCATCCTTTACAGGAGGCAGGAATGGTGAAGTCCAAATTTTGATCAACATCGGCAAATATCATTCAGTCTGTAAACCTAGAAGGACCTGGAACAAAGAAGGCAAATAACATAGGCACAGGGGCCACATGCCAGGATTAAAAGATTGCCTGGCAGCTGGTGGGTTAAGGATTTTGAAAATAGGAAAGGTCTTCTTATCTGATTGATGAGGGGGAGAGTAGGGGTCTCAGGGGGAAGGGGCCTTCTGAGCTGGTCGGCAGCGGGGAAGGAGCAAGGCAGGGTCATTCTCAGACTGATCGATGTATGAAGAGCTATCTGTTTTTTCAACTGTCGTGGTAGCTGGTTTGTGGGTCTTTAAAAATGGGTCGGCACCTGTTTAAGATATTTACTGTGGTCAGATTGTTGAGACCCAGGATCGGTGTATGGATGGGTATTCTGTGGTAGGTTTTCCTAATTGTCCCAAAGACCTTCATTTGTGTAAAAGTGGAAGGTCCCAAAGGCCTTTATTTGTCTAAAATTGGGTCGGAACCCTTCTAAGATATGGAGTCCTGCTTTAGTGTGGTCAGGTTTTTGAGACCCAGGATCTGTGTATGGATGGGTATTCTGTGGTAGGTTTTCCTAATTGTCCCAAAGACCTTCATTTGTGTAAAAGTGGAAGGTCCCAAAGGCCTTTGTCTAAAATTGGGTCGGAACCCTTCTAAGATATGGAGTCCTGCTTTAGTGTGGTCAGGTTTTTGAGACCCAGGATCGGTGTATGGATGGGTATTCTTTTTTAGGTTTTCCTAATTGTTCCAAAGGCCTTCATTTGTGTTAAAGTGGGTGGGAACCCTTCTAAGATATGGCATCCTGCATTGATGTGGTCCGGTTGTTGAAACCCAGGATTGGTGTATGGATGGGTATTCTGTGGTAGGTTTTTGTAATTGTCCCAAAGACCTTCATTTGTGTAAAAGTGGAAGATCCCAAAGGCCTTTATTTGTCTAAAATTAGGTGGGAACCCTTCAAAGATATGGAGTCCTGCTTTAGTGTGGTCAGGTTATTGAGACCCAGGATCGGTGTATGGATGGATATTCTGTGGTAGGTTTTTCTAATTGTCCCAAAGGCCTTCATTAGTGTTAAAGTTGATGTGAACCCTTCGAAGATATGGCATCCTGCATTGATGTGGTCCGGTTGTTGAGACCCAGGATCGGTGTATGGACAGGTATTCTATGGTAGGTTTTCCTAATTGTCCCAAAGGCCTTCATTTGTGTTAAAGTGGATGGGAACCCTTCTAAGATATGGCATCCTGCATTGATGTGGTCTGGTTGTTGAGACCCAGGATCGGTGTATGGATGGGTATTCTGTGGTAGGTTTTCCTGATTGTCCCAAAGGCCTTCAGTTGTGTTAAAGTGGATGGGAACCCTTCTAAGATATGGCATCCTGCATTGATGTGGTCCGGTTGTTGAGACCCAGGATCGGTGTATGGACAGGTATACTATGGTAGGTTTTCCTAATTGTTCCAAAGGCCTTAATTTGTGTAAAAGTGGATGGGAACCCTTCTAAGATTTGGCATCCTGCATTGATGTGGTCCGGTTGTTGAGACCCAGGATCAGTGTATGGATGGATATTATATGGTAGGTTTTTGTAATTGTCCCGGAGGCAGTGTAGTGCGTCTGGGGACCAACCAATAGCACATTTTAGGAGGCAAACAACGATGCTCTAGTTGGATGTTAAAGTGGGTTGGAACCCTTCTAAGATATGGCATCCTGCATTGATGTGTTCCGGTTGTTGAGACCCAGGATCTGTGTATGGATGGGTATTCTGTAGTAGGTTTTCCTAATTGTCCCAAAGACCTTCATTTGTGTAAAAGTGGAAGGTCTCAAAGGCCTTTATTTGTCTAAAATTGGATGGGAACCCCTCTAAGATATGGAGTCCTGCTTTAGTGTGGTCAGGTTGTTGAGACCCAGGATCGGTGTATGGATGGGTATTCTGTGGTAGGTTTTCCTAATTGTCCCAAAGGCCTTCATTTGTGTAAAAGTGGGTGGGAACTCTTCTAAGATATGGCATCCTGCATTGATGTGGTCCGGTTGTTGAGACCCAGGATCGGTGTATGGATGGATATTATATGGTAGGTTTTTGTAATTGTCCCGGAGGCAGTGTAGTGCATCTGGGGACCTACCAATAACAGATTTTAGGAGGCAAACAGCGATGCTCTAGTTTAGGCTTCACTAAATGGCGGACCGCGGTCCGGGTCTGGCCCCAATCACTGTTTCATCCGGCCCAGCTGCAGTCCCGCCATTTAGGAGCCTGGTCAGCTGCCCTCACTGCTGTCATCCTTATGGAGTTGTTATCTGTGGCAGGACAGCTCTGCATGGGCGGCAGGAGGATGACATCGGAGGCAGTACAGTTCCGGATGAAGGGCGGTAGCTGCCAAGTTAACTAGCGGGTGATTGGTTGCTAGCAACCAATCATAAGCTGGTTATCAGGAAAAATTTGCAGCTCACACCCTCCTTCAAGAGATTTCTGGCCGCAGATGTCCCCCTCCTGCCTCCCGGGGCCATGCAGAGCTGTCCTGCCACCGATGTCCCCCTCCTGCCTCTCGATATCCAGGTGGAGCAGTGCTGCCTCTGATGTCATCTATAGATGTGGCTTCCGCCCTGTGTAGGTAGGACATCAAAGAGAGCTGTCACTACTGTGAAGTATGTGTGGGAAGCCCAGGATGATGTGAAGAAGGGCCAAGGCAGGAATCTGGAGGGGGGGGATTTTAAAGGGGGGGAGCTGAGGACATGAATTTAAAGGGGGGGGGGTGAGGACAGGAATGCAAAGGGGGGTAAGGAAAGGAATTTAAAAGAGGGGGTTAGGGCAGGAATGTAAAGGGGGGGTGAGGACAGGAATGTGAAGGAGGAGCGGGGTGATCTAAAGGGGGAATGAGGTAGCAATGTAAAGGGGGGTGAGGACAAGAATGTGAAGGGGAAGGGATTTATACAAAGTGGGGGGGGGCGACAGCGATGTGAGGGAGGCTGAGGTCAGTAATTTGAAGGAGTGGGCTTATATAAAGGGGGCAGAGAACAGGAATGTGATGGGGAGGTGATATTAATGGGGAAGTGATATGAGGGGGTTTTAAGACACTGCTGTAAAGGGAGTAATATGAAGGGGCTGTGATGTAGAGGGGGGTTGTGATGTGCAGAGGGGCTAGGAACACTATCCTGATGTGAAGTATCTGAGGCTAGGTTTATATCACTGCTACCTGTGTTCTGCGTGTAGGCTGTTTTACATGCAGAAACACAGAGAAATAAGTCCCCTTACCCTTTGTATTTTTAAATTTCGCTACACCAAGCTAGTTTGGCGGTCACGAAAATGTGCAGCGTTTGCCCGATGCTTCAAGGTAGGAATAGTGCCCCATTTTTGGTGTCAGTGGTAGGATTAGTGCCCCAAGGATAAAGACAAAGGGCCGCACCTAGCCCTGGGCCATAGTTTGGAGACCACTGCCCCAGGAGGTAAGGGAGTTCTACATATGCTATGTGGGTTCACCTTCCTCCAGGTCACCAGCTCACAAAATGTCCAATCCTACCAGGGGCGTACCAAGGGGTTGGCGAGACCGGCGCCGGCCAGGCCGAGGGAGGGCACAAATTGGCAGTGTTCCACACCCTCCGCCGCCTTTTCACCAACTTCCAGCCCCGCACAGATCTGCACCGCAGCATGTGTACTCCTCCCCCGGGCCCACCACACCTCCCTGTCGCCGCTATAAGGAGGCCGCGTCTCGTGGTTTGGCAGCGCTAGCTGGGCGGGGCCTCGCGCAGCAACCCGATTGGCCCCAGCTCTTCTTGTTCTCCTGGGCACGGGCCGGCTCCACCCCTTGGACTGTGCAGCGCGCCCGGATCCGGGGAGAGAAGAAGAAGAGCCGGGGGGAGATGGCGGAGTGGAGGGTGTCTCGGTGGTAGTAGTACTTCAGAGGCCTGGCCTCCCGCAAGGCGGCCTGCTGCACACACCCGCTGGACCTGCTGAAGGTGAGAAGGAGAGCCGGGCTGCTGTGTGTGCATCATGGAGGGAGGTGGAGGAGGAGGAGGAGATGAAGATGGAGATGTTCTACAACACGTGTGTTTGTGATCCGGTCATATGTGTGTGACTGCATAGACATGACATCATAGGACACGTCATACATATGGTCAGTGTGGTCATTGTGCAGTGCAGTGGTCAGTGTGCAGTGCAGTGGTCAGTGTGTAGTGGTCAGTGTGTATTGGTCAGTGTGCAGTGTAGTGGTCAGTGTGTAGTGGTCAGTGTGTAGTGTAGTAGGCAGTGTGTACACTGCCCACTACACTGACCACTACACTGCACACTGACCACTACACTATACACTGACCAATACACTGTAGCCATACAGATTGTATGGCTGAATTCACATCGCATTGGGACCAAAGTCGGGGGGGGGTGCGCCGATACAGATTCTCACCAAGGGCGCTGGAGACCCTAGGTACGCCTCTGAATCCTACCACATGTTTCAACCCTAATGAACCATTAAAAGCCACTGGCTTTGATGGTTCCACTCCCCCGAACTCAGTGTACACACAGTCGGACACATGGTATTTTCTTATTTCTCACTGGCTCAAAAAAAAAACAGTCTAGGGGTGTCTTTTGTATTTTTATTTGCTGAGTTGAACTTGGATGGGTATGGGGGGAAGCATGGGATACCCCGAAAGAGCTGAATTAACTGAGGATGCTTCTCTTCTTACTATTCTGCTAGAGAGCTTCCACAAAGCTCACAAATTGCTGGGAAAATTGCCTAGGACTGGCCTTTTGTTTAAAAGGGCACAGGATTTAGGTCAGTAGTCACAATGCCACAGGATCATCAGTTGCCTTCTTCTGATATCCACCCTTCAGTGAGGGAGACACAAACTCACGATAACACAGGACAGCTGGACGCCTTTCCCCCAACCTCTACCAGGGATCCTCCAGGGAGCTTCTCCAGACTGTAGGAAAGAAATCCCAGATTTTAGAAAATACACCCCCCCCCCAAGCTTAGATAATAGCTGGGACCTCAATGACTTCTTAGCAGACTGCCCTAAGGGGCAGCGCTTCTTGGACAGAGGGCTCCTCTGGCAGGACTGAACCCAGGATCCAAACACTCTGCTCTAAGCCTCGGGCATTTTGTGGGCTCTTCAGCCACCTACTGGACACGCTTCCCCAGGGACTGGCTGGGTTCCCATAAATATTCAGGCTGCCTTTCTGTTCTTCCTCCCACTGTGATTCTAGAATTCTTTCTCCCAACCTCCACTGTGCAGTTAGTTTTGCACAGTGTGTCCCTGAACCTCATCTTTTGGGGTCCCCCGGCAGGGCTCGCGACTCCTCCTCGCATCGGTAAACCCCCTGGTAGAAGCACTCTCCTGGGGGGTTACCTTGCGGGTGCTCTCCAGAGTCCAGCCTTTGCGTGCATAGACACAGAATGCCGGACTCGGCCCCGCCCCCTGGCGCCCATGTCATTAGATTTGATTGACAGCAGCGGGAGCCAATGGCTGCGCTGCTATCAATCTATCCAATCAAGAGCTGTGAACCCCGGGCAGAGAGGTACAGCGCGTCTCCGCTAAAGGAACGAACGGACTCAGGTGAGTAAAACGAGGGGGGCTGGTGTCAGTGTCAGAAGTTTTTTCACCTTAATGCATAGGATGCATTAAAGCGGTGTTCCAGCCGCCAACATTTTTTTTTTTTTTAAAAGTCAGCAGCTACAAACACTGTAGCTGCTTACTTTTAATAAGGACACTTGTCTGTCCAGCAAGCCCGCGATCTCGGCCCCCCGAGGCCGATCCGTCCATCAGATCGGGTACTGGCGCGGCCATTCCAACTAAGGGAAACCGGCAATGGAGCCTTGCGGCTTCACTGCCAGTTTCCTACTGCGCATGCGTGAGTCGTGCAGCGCTTTGTGAATGGCCAGCTTGTCTTCTGGGACACACACAGGTCCCAGAATACAATGGGGGAGCTCGCCGCAGAAGAGGACGTGACGTCGTGGGATGTGGCCCGGCTGGATCGGAAGTACACTTGGTACTTCCAAAAAGGTTTGTTAGAAAAAAAAACTTTTTAATATCCAAAAATGAGGGGTGGTCTTTCGTTTAAGACCACCTCTCAAAAATGGGTGGAACTCCGCTTTAAGATGAAAAAACACAAGGGTTTACAACCCCTTTAATGACTTCCAAGCAGTGTGTTCAGCAGACAGCCCTAGGGGGCAGAGCCCCTTTGGACAGGGGGCTCCTCTGGCAGAGCCAAACCCAAGATCCACACACTCTGCTTCAAGCCTCAGGCTATTTATGGGCTTTCCAGCCACCTACTGGGCACACCTCCCCAACGATTGGCTGAGTCTCCATAAATATTCAGGCTGCCTTTCTGTTCTTCCTTCCACTGTGATTCTAGAATTCTCTAGAATGCAGAAGGAAGCAATCAGACCAGAAGCCTGCAAAACAAAGAGCAGACTGAAACAATCAACCACTGCTCAACTGATTACAGAGGAGCTGAACTAAATTTACCTAGCAACCTACAGAATCTGGGAGGGAGCTACACTTACACGAAGGATTACATACGTGAACCATTTTTTTATAAGCCTCAAATTCTTTAAATAAGTCAATCGCTCTTAATGCTTATTGCACAATCTCGCTCGCAGCTGAAGAGGATTCTGGGTAAAGACTTTTTGCTACGGGGCCTTAGCCAACATGAAAGCACCCAAGACTGAGCGATGGCCATTTTGTCAGCTATCAGAAATTTCTCCTTTCTTCCTGAGCTCTTCCAGGTCCTGTGTGAGTCAGAGACTTCTGATGAGGCAGATTGCTCTTTAATCTCCGCCATTACGCAGCCAATGAATTGATGTGTATTAAGCGCAGCAGCTATTGCCCCGCAGACACATGTAAATGACGGGGACGGCTGGACTGCGTTATGTCAAGCAGGCATGTTTAATATTTATCAGCCGAGAGCCGTGTTTGCTTTTAATCCACGAAACTCTTATTTTAAATAGCTGCCATTTAAAGATTTTACATCTGTCTAATTTCAGCGAATAGAATGGGAGCGCTGGGTCTCCTCGCAGTGATCATTTCATTTATTGTAAGTCATTGTGAATTTCAAAATTAAATCTATTTTTTATTAACCGTAAAGAGCACCTGTAGTCTTGGAAAAACTATAGTGGCCCACTCAGGGCTGCTTTTAGAAATCACGGCGCCCCATACAGCCTACCTGACAGCCCCCCCAGGTGAAGAGGACATAGATCAGTCTCTTTCTCTACAGCCTCAGATGCACAGATGAATGAACTGGAAGTGTTCTGAGCCTTCCTGCTCATTCAGAAACAGTTTACTATGCTTCATCGATGAACGGACACAGGCGTGATTGGAACCAATCACTCACAGTGTTCATTCAGGAAAGGAAGGGGCCAGTAAATGACATATTTACCTGCCCCTTCCCCTGCTCTCCATCCTTTATCATCCCCCTGTGCGCCTGAAGCATCTGCGGGCGGGAGAGGAGGGAAGCCGGCAGCTCTACAGGGGAAAAAGGGCACACAGGGGGGCCCGGACAGCAGATGGAAGGAGAGCAAGTGCTAGAACCAATCCCCCTGCAGAGGAAGGGAGAGGAGGAGAGGTTTGCAGCACTGCAGGGGGAGGCAGAAGAGGATCGGTGTCTGCAATAAGACAGTAAAAGCCGGCCCTCCTGCTCAGCAGGTGCCCGGGCCTCCCTTTTGAACTGACGGGGCCCGGGCCCAGTACAGGGGGGCTGGCTATACTGCCTTCTCAGCGGCCCTGGGCCCACTTACATCTTTGCATTGTGGTAACATGTGTGTTAACATGCGTTATTATGTGGTGGTGTCAGTAATTTTGAATGGCACCCCAATGCACTAAGGTGACGCGACTGCGTTGAGATGTTCTGCAACACACAGTAGTGCATAACCTCACACTGCATTGGCAGCCAGTTCATTTCAATGGGTTGCTTTAATACAACACATGTTAACACAGGGGTCCCATTATTATAAAGACACCCCCCCCCCAGAAACCTCCCAAAAACTTTTAGGGACAAGATGTGAGAACAAGGCGTTTGTCCTCTCAACTTGGTCTTTGTCGCTCCCTTGCAAGGTATCTTCCCAATGTTGAAAGGCATGTGACCTTTTTTCGAGGAGGGAGAAGGGGGCATGCTCATTGTCCTCCATTTACTGCCCATGCCACGCTATTTGTTTCCTATTTTTATCTGTGTGCTGTCCTTTTAAAAAGAAATGCCATGGGCTTACCCTTAAAAATGGCAGGGAGCCGGGGTGGGCAATAGAGGGGGAGCAATAAACGTGCAGCCTGCCCCTCCAGAACCATACCAGGTCACACACCTTTAACATTGGGAAGGCACCATGCAAGGGGGAGGGCAGCAAAGCCTCCTTCCCTAGCAGGACACATTGTCCTTGTGTTGAGGGTACAAGGTCCTTCATCTACGTCATTGACAGGGCTGCTGTTAGAAATCACGGGGCCCCATACAGCCTACCTGGCAGGGCCCCCCCAATACATTATCAAGACCATATTTTCACAAAAAGTACACTAAAATCATTATTAGCGGACACAAACATTGTGAATTAGCCCTTTTTTATTTGTTTTTTACATTAAAAAAATAAATAAAAATTATATTCACAATGACAGGGGGACACACGGGGGGGGGGGGGGGATTTGAAGCTGGCAGAACAGGGAGGGGAATCAGTGTCAGAGAAGCAATTACAGGAATGATGCCCGGTGTCTGTGTCTGTGTCTCTCCCTGCAGCAGCTGAAAGCTGGGAAAAGGGGGAAAAACTTTCTTTCAGCTGCTGCAGAGGGCCACACAGGGCATCCTTCTGTAACTGCCATTCTACCAAACCGCACTAATTCCCCCTGCTGTTTGGGCCCCTCTGTGTGCCTGGGCCCCCTACAGGAGGACTGGTGGTCTCCCCCTATCAGCGGCCCTGGTCATTGACCAAATATGGTCATAACCACTGGTACTGCTACATCTCTAGATCTATCCTTTCTTTTCTTTCTTTTCTTTTCTTTTTCTTTTTCTTTCCTGTACTGTCCCTTTAAAAATAATTACCATGGGCCCCTCCTTAATATGGCATCCAGGCAGCCTGGGTGCCCAATAGAGGGGGAGCAATGAGCGTGCAGCCTGCCCCTCCAGAACCATACCAGGTCGCACACCTTTAACATTGGGAGGGTACCATGCAAGGGGGAGGGCAGCAAAGCCCAAGCGTGTCGAGATCCTACGGGGTAAAATGACCGCACCAGCTAGGGTTGCCACCTGTCCAGGATTCACCCGGACAGTTCGGGTTTGGAATCATTTGTCCGGGTTTCAGACTGCCTGAAACCCGGACACATTATTTAGACTGGACTGTGGCTTCCCAGAAGGGTTGCTGGCTGCAATTGCCTAAGCTGAGAGTGTCTCTGTTACACTCTCTTTCACACTGCCCAAAGCCAGCAATAACAAACCCCCCCCCCATCAAACACACACAGACGGGAGAGGAGTGAGGGCTCGATCGGCACCTCTTCCCCCACCTCTACCCCTCTGTGTCTGCCCACACTCCAATCCCTGGGGCTGTGCCTCAGAAAAGGGAAATGGGGGGCTGGAAATTTGAAGTCCAGCAGCCTCAGATACCTCTGAATGAGAGGTGCTGACTGCTAAGGGGTGAGTGAGCTTACCATCCATCCCTGTCTGTGACTGAAGTCTCCCCCCCTTCTCTCTCCTGCCTCTGAGTGAGTACACTAAGGAAAATTAGGGTTCTCAGAACACCCCTTACATCAGAGTTCCCCTTTACATTAGAGTTCTCAGTGTTCCCCCTTACATCAGAGTTCTCAGTGTTCCCCCTTAAATCAGGGATCCCAGAGCATCCCTTATGTCAGAGTCCCCAGAGTTTTCCCCTTACATCAGAGTCTGCAGAGTCCCCCCTTACAGTGAAAGGGAACTCTGCGAGTTCAGATGTAAAAGGGGAACTCTGTGGATTCAGATGTAAAAAGGGAACTCTGTGGACTCTGATGTAAAGGGGAACTCTTGTTATTAACTTTATATGATTACAAATGTTATTTATTAACAAAATATTTGTATAGTTTATACTATAAAAAAATTGCTGTGCGCTGCTAAAGTGTTCAGGTTTGACTTGAAGAAAAGGTGGCAACCCTAGCACCAGCCAAGCAGACACTGGCTGCAAAAAGCGATTCAGTTTGCATGTGTAGCGCTATACAAGTCACTCATTCATTCATTCATTCCCTTGCAACCTTGTCCTTGTGTTGAAGGGACAAGGTCCTTCATCGACATCATTGACCAAATATGGTCATAACCTCTGGTACTGTTACAGCCACTAAATGACAGATCCCAGTCTGCTTTTATAAACAAACCAGTCCCTTTTCAAGGGTCAAATTCTACTGTTCTGTCATTTCAAGGGCAGCTTTAAAGTATAACTAAAGGCAAAACTGTTTTTTCGTTTTGGATGGAGTGGAGAGGAGAGGGATTACAACCCCTGTCAATTTTTTTTTTTTTGCTGTCTGTGCCCCTGTTAGGGATATTCCCCCTCTCTATTTGTCCTGTTTACCATTATCATTGAAAGTAAAAGAAAATCACAAATTTTGGGTTGTCCCCAGAAAAGTAATAGAGGGGAAATCTTCCAATGGGGTCACTAGTTCTGCTGACCTGGGGGTCCCCAAGGAATTTCCTTGATTGTCAGGGATTACCTCTCACTTCCTGTTTCACGATGAGACAGGACATAAAGGGAAATCTTTGCAATGGGACACAGGTGGCTGAAAAAAAAAATCTGACAGGGGCTATAACCCTAGCTTGCTCTATGCAGAATGAACATGAAAGTTTTGCCTATAGTTCTACTTTAACCACTTCCCGCCCGCCATATAGCAAAATGACGGCCGGAAAGTGGGTCTGTTATCCTGACTGGGCGTCATATGACTTCCAGCAGGATAAGCCGCGATCGCGCACCCTTGGTGGCGCGCAGCGATCGGTGGTGTGGTGTGTTACTCTGACACACCGCAACTCAGATCTAGGTAAACAGCCTATAACGTAGGCTCTTTACCACGTGATCAGCTGTGACCAATTACAGCGTGTAACCAGGAAGTGCCCGTAAACGACTTTCCACGTTAGCACTGACAGGGAGAGCAGATCGGCAGGTCTCCTGTCAGAGGCGGGGTGTGCGCTGATAGTCAGCGCATTAATTATCGGCGCAGCCCCCATCAGAGGTGCCCACCACAGCTGCCAATCAGTGCCAATCAGTGCCCATCAGTAACGCCTGTCAGTGCCCTTCACAGATGCCAATCAGTGCCCATCAGTAATGACTGTCAGTACCTCATCATCAGTGCTGTCTATCAGTGGCATTTAGTGCCCATCAACATACCTCCCAACTGTCCCTGATTTCGAGGGACTGTCCGTGATTTGGAGGAATGTCCCTCTATCCTCCTCATTTGTCCCTCATTTTGGTCTGATCTATATAATTGTATATAAAACTCAATTTTTATCTATCAAAAAGTGTTTCCCAGTGCTAAACCTTTCATCTGATTTCTAAATTACTGCATTTGTAAATTCCAAAAGCCATTATAAAGGAATAGTAGTAGTAAAAAAAAAGCCTTAGTGGGTTTAACCAATCTTGTTTTTTTGCAAAATTCTCCTTTAAGGGGGCGTGGCAAGGGGTGTGTCCTATCCCTGCATACTTTTGCTGATAGGTGCCCCTCATTCCCATCTCAGAAAGTTGGGAGGTGTGCCCATCAGTACTGTAACGGCACCCCAAGTATGAAGGGGTTAACACCGTTTAAGATATTCCCTCTCTGGACACACATCCACTGCCGATCCTCCACAGTCAGGCGACCGTTTCCCATGGGATTAATCCTTCCAATCATACGAGACAAACACTCTGTGTTGAAGTTCCAAAAACAGGGAATGAATTTATTACAAGCACATGGTAACACATTTCTCTTCAAAACCCTTCCCTCCCATCCTTGGGGAACAGGGCGGGTTAAACTGTCCAATGACAATGGTGATACAGGTCAGGTGTGTTCAAACTTCTCTTTCAGTAAACAGTCTTAGCAAGAGGGGTGATTCCCCCCCCTCCTCACAGAAAGACACTTAAACATCCCATAATAGGCAGCCAGACGGTCTACCAAGCTCCAATCCACATCACCACAGTAGCAGACTTAATTACCACAAGCCACAATAGACAATAGAATGCAATCACACCCCATCACAGCAAATATTACACAACAGCCCACACACAATATACACCCAATATATACCATGTATATACAGCATTGAATATGACTATCCCAGATCATGGTGGGGTTCTCATTCCCCCTGTGCCCCAAGTGACCCCTGTCACAAGTACCATCTATTAGTGCCCATCAGTGCCGCCTGTCAGTGCCCATCAGTGCCGCCTGTCAGTGCCCATCAGTGCCGCCTATCAGTGCCCATCAGTGCCACCTATCAGTGCCCATCAGTGGCGCCTATCAATGCCCATCAGTGTTGCATATCAGTGCCACCTCATTAGTGCCCATCAATTCTACATATTGGTGCCTCCCTGTCAGTGCCCATCAGTGCCGCCTATCAGTGCCCATCAGTGCTGCCTATCAGTGCCCATCAGTGGCGCCTATCAGTGCCCATCAGTGTTGCATATCAGTGCCGCCTCATCAGTGCCCATCAATTCTACATATTGGTGCCTACCTGTCAGTGCCCATCAGTGCCGCCTATCAGTGCTGCCTATCAGTGCCCATCAGTGGCGTCTATCAGTGCCCATCAGTGTTGCATATCAGTGCCGCCTCATCAGTGCCCATCAATTCTACATATTCGTGCCTCCTCATCAGTGCCCATCAGTACCACCTTATCGGTGCCAACTCATAAGTGCCCGTGAAGGAAAAAACAAAATGTTCTAACAGAAGCAAATCATTTTTTTTTTTTTAATCGGTCTTTTTTAGTTTGTTTAGCAAAAAAGGAAAAACCCCAGTGGTGATCAAATACCACCAAAAGAAATCTCTGTTTGTGGGAAGAAAATGATAAAAAATGTAGTTTGGGTACAGTGTTGTATGACCGAGTAATTGTCATTCAAAGTGTAAGAGCGCTGAAAGCTGAAAATTGTCCTGGGCAGGAAGGGGGGGGGAGTAAAGTATTGAAGTGGTTAAGGCATCACCAATAATGTTATTTGAAGGATTTGCATATTTTTTCCTTACAGCTGGTTCAAAACATTATTTTTGTGTTCCAGATGCCTTTCTGCATGCACATTTTTGATGTGTTTCAGAGCGTTTTTTTCCCCCTCTTTTTTTTCTTCATTTAAATTAAGGACATACGCTTTTGATGTACTGTACAGTAAAAATGCAACATGTGACCCAAAAAGACAAAATTTAGGTGCTGAGAGGTAAAGTCCAAAACTAGACCGCTGTGACAGAGAGCTCCTCCTAGCTCCAAGCTGCAGCAATGTCAAAGGAAAAAGGTCCATAAGCCGCACATCATGAAGAGGACCCATGTGAATGAAGTGAGATGAATGGCAACCTCAGCCTGGACTCCAGCCAGGCCACACCTCCAACGCGTTTCACTCCTCCCCTTGGAGCTTAATCGTGGGAATGGGAGTTCTGAGCATATGGGGTTGTTTATAAAACATCATTGGCTGTCATGTGATAGATGCTTTTATCAACACCCCCCGCGTTCCTCGTCCTCTGTCACGGTGAATGGGGCGCGCTTCCTTCTGGGAACTGTGTGTACCCCAGGAGACAGCCGCCCATTCACAAAGCGCCATGCGAGTCGTGCATGCACAGTAGGAAACGTGCAGTGAAGCCGTAAGGCCAGGACCGAGCGATCGCCGTCGGGGGCCCGACATCGCGGGTGCCTAGGACAGGTAAGTGTCCTTATTAAAAGTCCGCAGCTACAGTGTTAGTAGCTGCTGACTTTTAAAAAAAAAATTGCGGGTGGAGCTCCGCTTTAAGCACGGCTGAGAATCCCGTCGTAAAAAAAAAAACATAGTTTTTCCTTGCATACACACTGTCAATCAAAAATCTCGTCGTTGTAAAGCGCGGTGACGTACAACACGTACGACGGCAGTATAAAGGGGAAGTTCCATTCCAATGGCGCCACCCCTTGGGCTGCTTTTGCTGATCTCGTGTTACCGCGTGTTAGTAAAAGTTTGGGGAGAGACGATTTGCGCTTTTCAGTCTTCGTGCTTTCAGTCCGTTACAGCGTGACGAATGTGATATCTCCATTACGAACGCTAGTTTTACCAGAAGGAGCGCTCCCATCTCATACTTGATTCTAAGCATGCGTGTTTTTTTAAGACTCGGAAAAGCATACACACGACCGATTTTCTTGTCAGGAAACAGGCCGACGAGAATCCAGACAAGAAAAACGAGAATCCTGACGAGAAAGAGAGCAGGTTCTCTATTTTTCTCGTTGCGATTCCCGGCAGTTTTCTCGACAAGAAACCATACACACGACCGGTTTTCTCGGCTAGAAAGCTCTCCCAGCAGTTTTCTTGTCGTTTCTTGCCGAGAAAACCGGTCGTGTGTACGAGGCTTAAGACTGGGATGCCATTAAAGTTCATGTGCGTGTAAAGGCAGGTGTCCCAATACTTTTGGTAATATAGTATATATGCTGACGGCCGGCAGGAAGAGGTTAAAATCATGGCCGTATATTCTCATGAAAACATTCAACCCATCACAATCTTCACACTGAACTGTTGAATATGGAAGTTTGCAATTGTTAGCTCCTCAAACAGCAGTTATTTATTGAACAAAAAGATAGAAGAAGCGTCACGAAGCTTGAGGAAGATCGCTTGCCTTTAAGGTTTTTTTAGAAACATTTTCGCCCAACTTGGAGATGAACCTGAAAAGCAGCTCGTCGTTGTACTGATCATCCCTTGTACTGATCGTTGTACTGATCCTGTTGCCCTTTGGTTGGTGGAATCCATACGTTGTACCTTCCGGGGCTCACTTTTTGTCTCTCTGTTTTTCGCATGTGAAATCCTGGAAATGTTTTCAAAGTCTTGCAGACCTTCTATGAAGTTACCAAGGTGTCTTTTCCTGTCTCAGGAAAGTAGTGAGCAGTATTTATTGTGCCATCTGTGATCCTTGATATCTCTGCGTGGCCTGGAGCGCTCTGCGCGCTGAAAGTTCACGATCCTGCGCTAAAAGAAAAGGCTTATTCTCCGGGAAAAGGGTTTCTTTCCCCCCTCGCTCATGGACTCCAGAAATGTTACAGAAACACCTCTCTGACGGCTAGCTGAAGGGCACAATTACTCTTCCAACTTAATTATTTTCAGAAGCCATGTCTTCCGGTAGAACGCTGGCAGTGGCGAGGAGCGAAGTCGCCATCTCGGAAAGCGTTGCGGACGGCACCCTTGGGGCTCAATCACCGTGTCACCCTCCTGTGTGTAAATATTACAATGTCACCTGGGGAAGAGCATGACACCAATTAGTCACAAGTTTTTTTTGCAAATTAAAAATGTTCACGGATCGCGCTCTCTTGGCTCCATTTCATTATCCCTTTGTACCCGAACGTATCCACATCATCAATTCACTCCGATGAATAAAACCGCGCAATTATCATGATGGGGCCGCATTTCTAATGTATTCATAGCCTTTAGGTGTCACCATTTTTACATGTCATTGGAGATATTTATCGACATTTGCTAATAACATTCTGTCTGTCTGTCTGTCTATCTATCCCTTCCTCTCTCAGTTTTTTTCCCTGAGTATCCATACCTTCCTTCATTCCTTTTTTTTTCTTAATTCCATTGTATTTTTTCCTTGAGTATCTATCTAGCATGTAAATAAAAGAAAATAACAGTGTAATAAGGAACAAACCGCCCTCTTTCCCCAATACACTCCACTGCGCCTTGAAGTGACGTCCGAAAAATTCCGGACAAAGTAACCCTACCAGCTGCTACTATTCAAAATGACTCTTCTATCTATCTAGCATATACAGTGGGTACGGAAAGTATTCAGACCCCCTTAAATTTTTCACTCTTTGTTATATTGCAGCCATTTGCTAAAACCATTTAAGTAAATTTTTTTCCTCATTAATGTACACACAACACCCCATATTGACAGAAAAATACAGAATTGTTGACATTTTTGCAGATTTATTAAAAAAAGAAAAAGTGAAATATCACATGGTCCTAAGTATTCAGACCCTTTGCTCAGTATTTAGTATTTGCACCCTTTTGATGAGTCTTTTTGGGAAAGATGCAGCAAGTTTTTCACACCTGGATTTGGGGATCCTCTGCCATTCCTCCTTGCAGATCCTCTCCAGTTCTGTCAGGTTGGGTGGTAAACGTTGGTGGACGGCCATTTTTAGGTCTCTCCAGAGATGCTCAATTGGGTTTAAGTCAGGGCTCTGGCCGGGCCATTCAAGAACAGTCACGGAGTTGTTGTGAAGCCGCTCCTTCGGTATTTTAGTTGTGTGCTTAGGGTCATTGTCTTGTTGGAAGGTAAACCTTCGGCCCAGTCTGAGGTCCTGAGCACTCTGGAGAAGGTTTTCGTCCAGGATATCCCTGTACTTGGCCGCATTCATATTTCCCTCGATTGCAACCAGTCGTCCTGTCCCTGCAGCTGAAAAACACCCCCACAGTATGATGCTGCCACCACCATGCTTCACTGTTGGGACTGTATTGGACAGGTGATGAGCAGTGCCTGGTTTTCTCCACACATACCGCTTAGAATTAAGGCCAAAAAGTTCTATCTTGTTCTCATCAGACCAGAGAATCTTATTTCTCACCATCTTGGAGTCCTTCAGGTGTTTTTTAGCGAACTCCATGTGGGCTTTCATGCGTCTTGCACTGAGGAGAGGCTTCCGTCGGGCCACTCTGCCATAAAGCCCCGACTGGTGGAGGACTGCAGTGATGGTTGACTTTCTACAACTTACTCCCATCTCCCGACTGCATCTCTGGAGCTCAGCCACAGTGATCTTTGGGTTCTTCTTTACTTCTCTCACCAAGGCTCTTCTCCCCCGATAGCTCAGTTTGGCCAGACGGCCAGCTCTAGGAAGGGTTCTGGTCGTCCCAAACGTCTTCCATTTAAGGATTATGGAGGCCACTGTGCTCTTAGGAACCTTAAGTGCAGCAGAAATTTTTTTGTAACCTTGGCCAGATCTGTGCCTTGCCACAATTCTGTCTCTGAGCTCTTCAGGCAGTTCCTTTGACCTCATGGTTCTCATTTGCTCTGACATGCACTGTGAGCTGTAAGGTCTTATATAGACAGGTGTGTGGCTTTCCTAATCAAGTCCAATCAGTATAATCAAATGTAGAACCATCTCAAGGATGATCAGAAGAAATGGACATCACCTGAGTTATATATATGAGTGTCACAGCAAAGGGTCTGAATACTTAGGACCATGTGATATTTCAGTTTTTCTTTTTTAATAAATCTGCAAAAATGTCAACAATTCTGTGTTTTTCTGTCAATATGGGGTGCTGTGTGTACATTAATGAGGAAAGAAAATGAACTTAAATGATTTTAGCAAATGGCTGCAATATAACAAAGAGTGAAAAATTTAAGGGGGTCTGAATACTTTCCGTACCCACTGTATCCATCTATCTGTCTATCTATCTATCTATCTATCTATCTATCTATCTATCTATCTATCTATCTATCTATCTATCTATCTATCTATCTATCTTCCTTTTAGTCCATTCCTTCCTTCTTTCCCTCCTTGGTTTCTTTCTTCCATTATCTGTCTTTTTTTTCCTTTAGTATCTATTCCTTCCTTTCTTTCTCCCTTCCATTTTTTTTCTTTCTTCCTCTGTTTTTTTCCCTGAGTATCTATCACTTTCTTCATTCCTTTTTTTCTTAATTCCATTGTATTTTTTCCTTGAGTATCTATCTAGCATATATATAATGTCAAATCTCTCTGTTTATCTGTCTATTCTTTTCTTTCTTCCTTCCCTGTCATTTTATTTCCATGAGCATTCAAAGATCAGGCTGCAGCACCAGTCAGCAACAGTGGCAATTTCCCTTAGGCCCCTTTCACACTGGGGTGGGAGGTGCGGTGACGGTAAAGCGCCGCTATTTTTAGCGGCTGTTTACTGTCTGAATTGCTGCGGTATTCGTCCGATAGCGGTGCGGTTTTAACCCCCGCTAGCGGACAAAAAAGGGTTAATACCGCCGGCAATGCGCCTCTGCAGAGGCGCATTGCCGGCGGTTGAGCCGCGCTGTCCCATTGATTTCAATGGGAAGGAGCGGTAGAGGAGCGGTAAACACACCGGTCCTTCACCGCTCCAAAGATGCGGCTAGCAGGACTTTTGGAGCGGTCCTGCTATCCACCGCTCCAGTGTGAAAGCCCTTGGGGCTTTCACACTGGAGAGACAGCAGCTGCTGTTTAGGGTAGGGTGACCAGACATCCCCGGTTTCCGGGGACAGTCCCCGGATTGAGGACAATGTCCCCGGACCAAGTCTGTCCCCAGTTTTGTCCCCGGATTAGATTTGAACAGGGGTTGGGGCAATTTCAAAGACAGTCAGTGCAGAATAAAAACACCCCCCGGCTCTGCCACTCCTACTAGCTTAGGGGGATGTATTTTTTTCCATTATCTGTGCCCCTTTCTTATGATCATGTGCTGAGCGGAGGGAATATTTCTTCAGTTTCGGGCGCATGCCCATTTAGCTCCACTCCCATGTTCTTCTGCCTTGGCTCAAGACCCGGCCAGCCGCCTGCCTGTTTATCTTCTTGCCTTCCCAGGTGGAGTGATCTTCCTCCGCTCCCCACCCAGTAGTAGCCGGGGCCCGGAGAGTAAGACTTGACAGGCTGTGAAGCGGGCGGCCTCGGGCAGAGAGAGTCGCTGATTGCCGCCATTACTAGTTAAAAAAAAAATATGTCCCCGGATTTCATTTTAAAAATCTGGTCACCTTAGTTTAGGGTCGGTTTGCAGGGGCTATTTTTAGCGCAATAGCGCCTGCAAACCGCCCCAGTGTGAAAGGGGCCTAAAGCGCAGGCAACGACGGTTGCATTCTCCCCAAAGATCAGGCTGCGGCACCAGTCAGCGACAGTTTCATTCTCCCCAGAGATCAGGCTGCGGCACCAGTCAGCGACGGTTGCATTCTCCCCAGAGATCAGGCTGCGGCACCAGTCAGCGACAGTTGCATTCTCCCCAAAGATCAGGCTGCGGCACCAGTCAGCGACAGTTGCATTCTCCCCAAAGATCAGGCTGTGGCACCAGTCAGCGACAGTTTCATTCTCCCCAGAGATCAAGCTGTTGCACTAGGTAGTGACAGTGGCATTATCACAAAATATCAGGCTGTGGCAGCAGGCAGTGACAGTTGCATTTTTTTTCACTAAAGTAAAACACAGAGTGCAGGGGTCAGGAATATGTAACACACAGCGTGCAGGGGTCAGAAGTATTTAACACACAGAGTGTAGGGGCCAGATTTAGGAGTACATCATTCACAGAATGAAGGGTCAGGATTAGGCAATGTTCAGAGGCCAGGAGTATGTAATGCAAAGGGGTCAGGAGTACATAACATACATAGTGCAGAGGTCAGGACTGTGTAATGCACAGATTGCCGGGGTGCCTATATTATACAGTGTAGGGATCAGGAGTATGCCATGGACAGAGGGGTCAAAGGTGTGTAACACGCAGAGGACTGTGGTCAGGAGTACGTAACACACAGAGTACCAGGTTTAGGAGTATATAATGCTAAGAATGCAGAGGCCAGAAGCATTTAATGTAGAGGGTGCAGTGGTCAGGGTTTGAAATGCACAGAGTGCAGGGGTCAGGGGTACATAATGCACAGAATGCAGGGCTCAAGGGTGTGCATATCACAGAGGTCAGAGGTGAGAGTTGTTTAATGCAAAGGTCAGAAGCCAGTAATACACAAAGTGCAGAGCTCAGGAGTATGCCGTGCACAGGGGAGTGCAAGATTACCCCGATAAGTTATACTCTCCCTAACTTTCTTCTTTCAGCAAAAATCCCCCTCCCCAAAAATCCTTCTGCTAGCACATATCCTTATATTAAGCTCCTTTATCTCTCTTTGTCTATTCTTTCTTTTTTCTTTCTTCTCCTCTCGTGTCATTTTTCCTTTGTTCGTTGTTTCTTGTTTTCTCTGCGCTCTCTCTCTTTTTATTTCCTTTTTTTATGTCTCAGCCTTTCATGTCCCCCTCTTGTTTTGCTGACTTTGCCTTGCATAAACATGGTTTGACCTTCTGAAGTCATATCCAGAGAGCACTTCCCATTTTATGGTGCCCCTACAATGGCTTGTACAGGTTGGCGGTCCTGCGGGGGAGAGTGCGTTTCTGTCTGTAGTGAAACAGAGCCTTGGCTTTCGCTTTGTGTATCTCCCAAATAAAATTTTCCACGTCTTTCTCTCCCTCCAAAAACAGACGCACATAAAAACCGACCATAAAGTAAGATATACTTATGCCGTAAAAGCATATTACAGCTTCTGTATCAAGATCAGAGGGACCGCCGGCCACCGGACATAGAAGAGGTTTTCTTTGTTTTGTTTTTTTGTTTTGTTTTTTATGGAAGCACCAGCCAAGCATCCTGAAATAGATATAAGCTTTAACATCTGAATGTCATTTCAAGACAGGACTTTTAAATCTGCAGCTTTTCATTATAATAATACCAGGTGATCCCGCCACTGGGGCCTTGATCAGGCACTTCCTGTTACATAGATGACCAATTGTCCTGGATTTGCCGGGAACCATCCCAGGACCTCTGGCCCATTGATGATGTGTCCAGGGATTACTCTGTCAACCGTACTGAAGTTGCTGAGCATATGCAGTAACTCATAAAAGCATACCTCCCAACTTTTCAAAGTCCCATCGCGGGACATTCTGATCTCCCCTCTTCCCTGTCAACGAAAGTTGTTGAGCGGGGGGGGGGGGGTTTACCTGCTTCCACCACGCTGCTTCGATCATTGTTCCTCCACTTCCTGCTCTGCGGGAATTAATCAACTCTTGCGGGAATGCGGGAAGGAGGGTGCTATGCGGGAAAAACCCGCAGAATCCGTGCCTGTTGGGAGGTATGTAAAAGGTATTAACTCAGGGAATGCAAGTTGGCAAATCACACTTATTTAATGTTGGAACATGGCAGAAAGCGGGCATGTCCTTCTAGAAAGTGGGCCTGTCCTTCTAGAAAGTGGGCGTGTCCTTCTAGAAAGTGGGCATGTCCTTCTAGAAGGTGGGCATGTCCTTCTAGAAGGTGGGCGTGTCCTTCTAGAAAGTGGGCATATCCATCTAGAAAGTGGGCATGCCCTTCTAGAAAGTGGGCGTGTCCTTCTAGAAAGTGGGCGTGTCCGTCTAGAAGGTGGACTTGTCCTTCTAGAAAGTGGGCATGTCCTTCTAGAAAGTGGACATGTCCTTCTAGAAAGTGGGCATATCCTTCTAGAAAGTGGGCATATCGTTCTAGAAAGTGGGCATGTCCTTCTAGAAGGTGGGCATGACTTTCTAGAAATTACGCATGTCCTTCTAGAAATTACGCATGTCCTTCTAGAAATTACGCATGTCCTTCTAGAAATTGGGCATGTCCTTCTAGAAAGTGTGCATATCCTTCTAGAAAGTGGGCATGTCCTTCTAGAAAGTGCACATATCCTTCTAGAAAGTGGGCATATCCTTCTAGAAATTGGCCATGTCCTTCTAGAAAGTGGGTATAACCTTCTAGAAAGTGGACATGTCCTTCTAGAAAGTGGGCATGTCCTTCTAGAAAGTGGGTATAACCTTCTAGAAAGTGGGCATGTCCTTCTAGAAAGTGGGCATGTATTTCTAGAAATTACGCATGTCCTTCTAGAAATTGGGCATGTCCTTTTAGAAAGTGTGAATGTCCTTCTAGAAGGTGGGCATGTCCTTCTAGAAGGTGGGCATGCCCTTCTAGAAAGTGGGCATATCATTCTAGAAAATGGGCATGTCCGTCTAGAAAATGGGAATGTTCTTCTAGAAAGTGGGCATATTAAGTGTAGGACATTGTCTCGGGGGCGGGGATTAAAATGTTGGTAAGTATTAGACTTGTGCACAACGGAAAAATTTGTTTAGTTTCGGTTTGTTTCTTTTCGGTCCTGTTGATTCGTAATCGTTCGTAATTTTGCTAGATGGGATTTTTCGTGTTCAGACTAATTCGTATTTTCGCAAGCGACATTTTTCGTTGAATCGGAATGATTCGTATGAATGTAAGCCTTATTTTTAGTTGATTTATAATTCGTACTTTCGGTAGAGTACATTGTTTTTCGTTGATTCTGGACACCTATATAGTGCCGTCGTACGTGTTGTACGTCACCGCGCTTTGCTCGAGCATTTTTTTTCACGATAGTGTGTAGACAAGGCAGGCTTGAGAAGAATCACGTCGAGAAGAACGCTGTTTTTTCAATGACATTAAAAGCGGTCGTGTGTACGCGGCATTATTGTGCTTCGAATGGATTTGTACATTCGTAACTTTTTTCATAACAAATTATGCCGAAGACATTCGGGCATTCGCTATTTGCGATATAATTTATTTCGGATTCGGTTTTATTCGTAATTGCTTTTTTCGGAAATTTGAATGCTTCCGAATGTCCGAAAGTTGCTAAATTCGGACGAATTTCGATTTGTTACGATACGAATTGCACAAGCCTAGTAAGTATGTTGCTATTGCGTGACAACACTCTGTACCAGCCTCCCATCTGTGTTGTCAACTGTATTTCTAGATTAATAAATAATCTTCATATTAAAGAAAAATTAGACTAACAAAAATTGAAAACACTGACAGGTAGGGTTTTTTTTTTACAGAAGAGACCCTACCAGGAGGATGTCACTTCCCCCACATACGCATTGGAGAGATCCTAAGTATCCAATGTTACCCTAGTGCATCCAGTGTCACCCAGTAACCCCTGAGCATTTTCTGTAACCCAATGTCCCCAAGCATCCTGTGTCACCCAATGACCCCAAGCATCATATGCCATCCATTAACTCCAGTGCGCCTGTAGGCAGGTGCAGTCTACTTTCTCCACTGCAGGTGGCGCTCCTCCACCTCAAAGGCGCTCTTCTGCCACAGAGTTCCTCTATGGTTCCCTGGGTCACTAGGAAGCACCCAATTGGATGTTGCTGCCCCATGTGACTCTGGCAGCCATCTTGCATCAGACAGAGCCTATTTAAGGCACTGGCCCCCAGGCTGGAAGTGCATTTTGCAAGTTGGCAGAGTAGGGAAAGGTACCCCGGCAAGTTGACAGATGAGGGAAAGCGTAGGGTTGCATCTCTTTTGGACACCTTCTCGACTGGGCACTGGAAAGCCTGGCCACATTCTGCCCCTCTCATCAGACGCTGTCAATGCATCTGGAATCTGATTCTTCCATGTGGCTGAAAACCATGAGTGCACCCGGTTAGGTAGCCTTCTCACCGGGTTTTTGTGAAGCGTTACTGCATTACTTCAATACAAGTCTTCTATTAAACCTGCCTGTGTGAATTATTTCCTCTGCACCGCGTTGCACCCCACATACACACCTTGTGCACCTAGGACCCCAGTGTATCCAGCATCACCCAGTAACACCCAAGCATCCTATGTCACCCATTGATCCAAAAGCATCCTGTGCCATCCAGTAACTCCAGTGTACCTTGTGCACCTATGACCGTAGTGCATCCAGTGTCACCCAGTAACCCCTGAGAATTTTTTGTAACCCAATGTCCCCAAGCATCCTGTGTCACCGAGTAACCCCTGAGCATCCTCTGTCACCCAGTGACACCTGAACATCATCTGTCACCCAGTGACCCCAAGCATCCTATGCCATCCATTAACTCCAGTGCGCCTGTAGGCAGGTGCAGTCTACTTTCTCTACTGCAGGTGGCGCTCCTCTGCCACAGAGGCGCTCTTCCACCACAGAGTTCCTCTATGGTTTCCTGGGTCACTAGGGAAGCATCCAATTGGATGTTGATGCCCCATGTGACTCCAGCAGCCATCTTGCATCAGACAGAGCCTAATATAGGTCCTGGCCCCCAGGCTTGATGTGCATTTTGTAAGTTGGCAGAGTAGGCAAAGGTACCCCCGCAAGTTGGCAGACAAGGGAAAGTGTAGGGTTGCATCTCTTTTGGACACCTTCCTGATTGGGCACTGGATAGCCTGGCCACATTCTGCCCCTCTCAACAGACGCCTTGTGCACCTAGGACCCAAGTGCATACAGTGTCTCCCAGTAACACCCAAGCAGCCTATGTCACCCAGTGACCCAAGAGCATCTTATGTCAGCCAGTGACCCAAGAGCATCCTATGTCACCCAGTGACCAAATAGCATCCTATGTCACCCAGTGACCCAAGAGCATCCTAAGTCACCCATTGACCCAAGAGCATCTTATGTCACCCAGTGACCCAAGAGCATCCTATGTCACCCATTGACCCAAGAGCATCCTATGTCACCCATTGACCCAAGAGCATCCTATGTCACCCATTGACCCAAGAGCATCCTATGTCACCCATTGACCCAAGAGCATCTTATGTCACCCAGTGACCCAAGAGCATCCTATGTCACCCATTGACCCAAGAGCATCCTATGTCACCCATTGACCCAAGAGCATCTTATGTCACCCAGTGACCCAAGAGCATCTTATGCCACCCAGTGACCCAAGAGCATCCTATGTCACCCAGTAACCCAAGAGCATCCTATGTGACCCATTGACCCAAGAGCATCCTATGTGACCCATTGACCCAAGAGCATCCTATGTGACCCATTGACCCAAGAGCATCCTATGTCACCCATTGACCCAAGAGCATCTTATGTCACCCAGTGACCCAAGAGCATCCTATGTCACCCAGTGACCCAAGAGCATCCTGCGCCATGCAGTGACTCTAGCTCCCCTCTATAAGCTCTGTGTCCCATGCAGCCTCAGGAACACTCCTGAAATGACTCAGTGGCCATGGCCCTAAATCTGTGGCAACCAAAGCAGTAGGTTCCCTTTAGTAAAGCACACCTAAAAGGGTTAATAAAAATAAATGACTTTTTCTCCATCTGTTTAACCCCTTTGCGCCTAAGGTTAATGCCTAAGCACAATTTTGCAACTTTGACATGTGTTAGTAAAACCGTACATATCATGACAACCACTTTGTGCCTCCAGGTGAATTATACCTTGTTTTTTTCCAGGACAAATGGGCTTAAATATGGTGGTAAAGGGTAATGGATATCTCCATTTTTTTTATTATTATCAAAGGAAAAATGGCCCAAAATAGTAAAGAAATATATATATTTTTTTTAAATGTAGCTGTATATTTCTTGTTACTGCCATAACCTACCACCAAAGAACAACCCAAAATAAATTCTCCTGCTCCCGACGATCACAGCGATACCACCTATGTGTATGTTAGTTGTTGTTTGTACCCGTAGTACAGCCCAGAAACATTAATGCACATTTTGCTTTTTTTTTATCCTACCTAAAACACACTGACACTGATACTAATTTAATTTTTATTTTTTTTTATTTTTTTTAATCCTGTTCAAAATATGCTGACCCTGACCTTGGCCTTTGACCCTGACCTTGACCCAAACACTAACCCTGACCTAGATTAAACCTTAATCTAGGTATTTTTTATTTATTTTTTATTTTATTTATTATTATTTACCCACAGTTGTTTGTTTCTCTCTCTTTGCAAGGGGGGAGAGAGAGAGAGAGAAATACAATGTATCTTTCCTCTCCAATCTTAGAGAGAGAAACACAGGGGTGGGCTTCACAGTGACTGATCACTGTGGTAGGCAATCAGAGGCTACCACAGCAATCAGGTGACCCGGAATCGTGAGATCTGGGTCCCGATTGTTGGTACGGGCCCAGGGCTCTCGTGAGACCTCCGTCTCTGTGCTGGGCACACGCTGTGTGGCGCGCTTCCAGCACAAAGTGCGACATGCATATATGCGGCCCCACTGGAAAAAGCCCACTTCCGTGAGGCCACATATATGTGTTACGTCAGCGGGAAGGGGTCAAAAAACTTTTACAAAATTACTGACCATGACCTTTGACCCTTACTTGACCCAAAAACTAACCCTGACACTGACCTAAATTAAACCCTGATCTAGGTAATTTTTCTTTATTTTTTTCTTTTATTTATGATTATTATTATTATTATTATTATTATTTACACACAGTTGTTTGTTTCTCTCTCTTTGCACGGAGATAACGAGAGATGCAATGTATCTTTCCTCTCCATTCACAGAGAGAAAGAAACAAAGGGGCGGGCTTCAGAGTGACTCATCACTGTGGTAGCCAATCAGAGGCTACCACAGTGATCAGGTGATCCGGGAAACCAGGAGTTCCTGGGTCCTGATCGTTAGTATGGGCCCCGGAGCTCCCGCTGAGACAGGCATGCGGCCCCACTGGAAAAAGCTCACTTCCATGAGGCCGCATATATGTGTTACGTCGGCGTAAGGGGTCAAAAAAAGGTTAAAAAAAAAATCCTAAATATACTGACCATGACCTTTGACCTTTACTTGACCCAAACACTGACCTAGATTAAACCTTGATCTAGCTATTTATTTTTTTATCTTATTTATTTTTATTATTTACACAGTTGTTTGTTTTTCTCTCTCTCTGCAGAGAGAGAGAGAGAGCGCTACAATGTATCTTTCCTCTCCATTCACAGAGAGAGAGAGAGAGAGAAACAAAGGGGTGGGCTTCACAGTGACTGATCTCTGTGGTAGCCAATCAGAGGCTATCACAGCAAAAAAATCCTTTCCAAAATATACTGACCACGCCCTTTCACCCTGACCTTTAACCCTTCCTTGACCCAAACACAAACCCTTACGCTGATCTAGATTAAACCTTGATCTAGGTATTTTTCTTTATTTTTTGTTTTATTTAATAATATTATTATTATTATTGTTAATATTGTTATTTACACACAGTTGTTTGTTTCTTTCTCTCAGCAAGGAGATAGGCAGAGATACAATGTATCTTTCCTCTCCATTTACAGAGAGAGAGAGAAACACAGGGGCGGGCTTCACAGTGACTGATCACTGTGGTAGCCAATCAGAGGCTACCACAGTGATCAGGTGATCCGGGAAACCAGGAGTTCCGGGTCCCGATCCATAGTACGGGCCCCGGAGCTCCTGCTGAGACATGCATGCGGCCCCACTGAAAAAAGCCCACTTACATGAGGCCGCATATATGTGTTACGTCGGTGGAAGGGGTCAAAAAATGTTTAAAAAAAAAATCCAAAATATACTGACCATGACCTTTGACCCTTACTTAACCCAAAAACGAACCCTGACACTGACCTAGATTAAACCTTGATCTAGGTATTTTTTCTTTATTTTTTGGTTTATTTAATAATATTATTATTATTGTTAATATTGTTATTTACACACAGTTTGTTTCTCTCTCTCAGCGAGGAGATAAAGAGAGATACAATGTATCTTTCCTCTCCATTCACAGAGAGAGAGAAACACAGGGGCGGGCTTCACAGTGACTGATCAGTGTGGTAGCCAATCAGAGGCTACCACAGCGATCAAGTGACCTGGAGCAGCTCTCGGTAAGACCCCAGTCTCGGCGCTGGGAGCGCACTGTGCGGCACACTCCCAGCACAAAGACAGATACGCAGATATGTGACCCCATGTAAAAAAGCCCATAGCTGTATACTGTCAGCGCCAACGGGTTAAGGGTTTGTTTACACCAATTGTAGTCTGGGAACACGTGGCGAGGTGTGCCTTCTTCACAGAAATACGCAACTGTTTGCAGATGTGCGCTGGTGCCATGAATTCCTAATGCCCCTCCCCTTCCCCACGCATCTGGCAAATGCTGATGCATACGTGGCCACCACCAAAACGCATGGTAACATGTGGTATGGTGGAACGCGATTTTTCAAAATCTCGCCAGCCGTATTTTTTGCGCATTCATCAGCCCTTTGAAATGAATCAGCTGTAGAAAATGCGCCGCATGAGAATGCACACAAAAAAACACGCACCCTCGGACGCACCAATCCGGTGTGAGTGAGCTCTGATACAGCAAACGGTTTTCCCAAATTCCGGCCTCATTATAATCCACGCTCTCCGTTGATGGAAGCTGCAATCGCCCGTAATCTTTACACTCTACACGGTAAAGATGTTCTCCGGCGTCTCCCCGCTCGCCATTACGCCCCCCCCCCCGCACATCGCCGACATTTTATTCCGATGCGGCGGAGATAACCTGGCTTTCGCGATGGCTTCCCGCAGGACCGTTTTGCCATTTTTACAATGCAATTTCCTCTCGGTTGGGCCTCGCAGAGGGGAGGAGGCTAATTACATTGCAGCGTTTTCTTATTTCTGGCAGAAAAAAAAAAAATCTTCCCGTCGGTTATCATCCAGAAATCACGTCTCCCAGGAACACTCAGCGATGGAGGGGAGAGAGCGCGGGCCGCTTCAAATTACAGCGTGACATTTTCTGAGCAGTGGGCTGATGTTCAATGTGTAATTGTATCCGGAATGTTTGCTTAAGATTAAGACTTGCCAGATGCAAGAAAAGGAGAGGCTTTGCTTTTTAACCATTTATTCGTTCTGCAATAAATGTAGAGGATATAAATCCCCTTTGTGTACATTAATTGTCTGGGCAAACCCAGATATTACCTTATAAAAGTAGCAGTGACATCATCAGAGAGCAGAGCTGTGGGAGGGGCCCAGCAGACTCCACCCACTACAGGAAACCACAGGAGGGGGCGGAGATATAATCAGTCACCCTGCACAAGGAGAGAGAGCAGAGCTGTAGGAGGGGCCCAGCAGACTCCACCCACTAAGGAAACTACAGAGGGGGGGGTGGAGACAAGACCAGTTACCCTGCACAAGGAGAGATAGCAGAGCTGTGGGAGGGACTCAGCAGACTCCACCCACTACAGGCTTCCAGCAGAAACAGACTGAAGGGGGCGGAGACAAGATCAGTCACCCTGCACAAGGAGAGAGAGAAAGCAGAGTGTGGGAGGGACCCAGCAGGCTCCACCCACTACAGGTTGCCTGCAGAAAACTACAGGAGGGGCGGAGACAAGATCAGTCACCCTACACAAGGAGAGAGTGCAGAGCTGTGGGAGGGGCCCAGCAGGCTCCACCCACTACAGAAAACTACAGAAGGGTGGAGACAAGACCAGTCACCCTGCACAAGGAGAGAAAGCAGAGCTGTGGGAGGGACCCAGCAGACTCCACCCACTACAGGAAACTCCAGAAGGGGGGCGGATACAATACCAGTTACCCTGCACAAGGAGAGAGAGCAACAGTAAGTGGTCTTTATCACAGGAAAGAAAACTCTCACACTGGATTACTGTACAGGTCTGGAAGAAATACACAAAACACACTGAGATACAAGAAGAATACAAATGGCCGATGGATTTAGATATTTGTTTAGCCCGGAATTCAGCTATAAAGTGGCAATTAGTTTGCAAAACAATCGCCATTAAAAAAATAATAATAATAATAATACAGTAGTACCTTGGATTACGAGCATAATCCATACCAGAAGAATGCTTGTAATCCAAAGCACTCGTATATCAAAGCGAGTTTCCCCATAGGATTCAATGGAAACTCAGATAATTCATTCCACAGCCACTGATTGTCTATGCAGTACTGCATGTGGCCAGAGGTGGGGGGGGGGCGCCTGAGACACTCGGAAATACTCGCAGACACTTGGGAACACTCAGAGAAGCTTGGAAACCACTAATAGGGGATGAGATGGGTCTCCACTAGGGATGAGCCGAACACCCCCCAGTTCGGTTCGCACCAGAACCTTCGAACGGACCGAAAGTTCGCGCAAACGTTAGAACCCTATTAAATACAATGGACGCGAACGTTCGAAATCTAAAGTGCTAATTATAACCACTAATATGCATGTTATTGTCCTAAAAAGGGTTTGGGAACCCGGGTTCTGCTCCAGGGGACATGTATCAATGCAAAAAGAAGTTTTAAAAACTGACGTTTTTTCTGGAGCAGTCATTTTAATGATGCATAAAGTGAAAAAAAAAAGTGAAATATTCCTTTAAATATCGTACCTGGGGGGTGTCTAAAGTATGCCTGTGAAGTGCCACGTGTTTCCCGTGTTTAGAACTGTCCCTGCACAAAATTACATTTCTAAAGGAAAAAAAAGCCATTTAAAACTGCTTGCGGCTTTAATGTAATGTCTGGTCCCGGTAATATGGATGAAAATCTTTGAGAAAAATGGCATGGCTACCCCCCCACCCCAGCCCATTACCAGCCCCTTTGGGTCTTGTATGCATATTAAGGGGAACCCCGCACCCAAAATAAAAAAAGGCCCTATAAACTATTTTTAAGCTTTTTGGAAAACATAGGGAAGGGTTATCACCCCTGTAACATTTGTTTTGCTGTCTGTGCCCCTGTTCAGAACATTTCACCTCACTTTCCATCCCAATGACAACTATTTTTGAAAAGTGGGTTTTTTATTGAAACAAGGATTGGTGATAAAGCATCAGTAGACAGGAGACACCTTTTTCCCATATTAACTCTTACAGGAGAGAATTTCCCTTCCTAGGGGTAGATTTCCTCTCACTTCCTGTTGTCTCCTTCCGTTTGCAAGGAGGAGCCGTTTGTAAGTTGGATGTTTGAAAGTAGGGGCCTGCTGTATATACTCTGCTGAAATTTGCCCCTTACATGTTGGTGTTGCCACAACACTGTGAGCCCTCGCAGTTATTCTTGGTGGGCGCTGGAACGCCCTGCTGTGAACTATTATATCAGGAATTGTATTTACATGCCATTGTTGAACAGTGGTAGGAAAAATTGGGCCTTTGGTGGTGGTGCTGGTGCCACAACACTGTAAGCCCTCACAGTTACTCTTGGTGGGCGCATGAATGGGCCCTGCTGTGAATTATTAGATCAAGAATTGTAATTGCATGGCCCTGTTGAACAGGGGCTGAAAAATTGGGCCTTTGGTGGTGGTGGTGGTGGTGGTGGTGTTGTCACAACACTGTAAGCCCTCACAGTTACTCTTGGTGGGTGCATGAATGGGCCCTGCTGTGAATTATTAGATCAAGAATTGTAATTACATGCCCCTGTTAAACGGGCAGAAAAATTGGGCCTTAGGCACCCCGTGCCACAACACTGCAACCCCTCACAGATACTGAACTTGGAGCACAGCAATGAGCCCTGTTGCAAAGTATTGCATCAAAAATTGTAATTACACGCCCCTGTTAAACAGGGGCAAAAAAATTGGGCCTTAGGCACTGGTGCTGGTGCCACGACACTGCAACCTCTCCCAGATACTCTAGTTAGAGTGCAGGAATGAGCCCTGCTGCAAAGCATTGCATCAAAAATCGTAATTACATGCCCCTGTTAAACAGGGGCTGAAAAATTGGGCCTTAGCCACTGGTGGCTGCACCCAGAAACAAAAAAGTTCTTCCAAGCTATCATCAAGAATCAGATCATTGAGGAGGAGGAGGATAGTCAGTCAACATAACAGGACAGTCACTCAGCATCAGCATCAGTCTTGAAGGGATGTGACATTTGAAAATAAATTATTCTGTTATATCAGCTTCAGGTGCTTGGTAGCTGGTGGTGATCCAAGACTGGTTCATCTTTATGAAGGTCAGTCGATCAACCAAGTCGATGGACAGGCACACCCCGTGATCCGTGACAAAGCCTCCAGCAGCACTGAATGTGCGTTCCGAAAGAACGCTGGATGCAGGACAGGCCAGTAGCTCAATTGCATACTGTGCAAGCTCTGGCCAGTCTGACCTTGCCCCTAGGTATTCCTGCACCATGTATATCAGACGCTGGCGATGGTTGCTGGAACCGATCATACCATGGGGCTGCGGTCTAAAAAATTGTCTGAACGCATCGGTCAGACGGCCACCCTCTCCACCGCTCCTTCTGCTACTGACCGAAGCCTCAGCAACTCGTTGTCCAGGACCAGGAGTTTGTAACCTCCCAGTCTCTGGGAACGCGTTGCACAGACCTTTCTGCAAGGCCTCCTGGAGATGTCTCATCCTCTGCTCCCTTTGCGACGGCAAGATAAGGTCCGCAACCTTACCCTTGTACCGTGGATCAAGGAGAGTGGCCAGCCAGTAATGGTCCCTCTCCTTGATCCGAAGAATACGAGGATCCTTCCGCAGACTTTGCAGGATCAGGGAGGCCATGCAGCGTAGATTAGCTGAGGCATTCGGTCCGGAGTCCTCTGGGTCACTAAGGACGACATGATCCGCAGCCACCTCCTCCCAGCCACGTACAAGTCCACAGGTTTGTTGGGACTGTAAATCATCCCTAAAAGACTGCTGCTGTTGATGCTGAGTGCCATGCTCCACCTCCATGCTGACACAATCCTCCTCCTCCTCCTCCTCTTCCTGTGTGATGGGTGGGACAGAAGGAACACTGTCCGGGTAAAGGGGGCCTTGAGAGGCAAGGAAGTCCTCGTCTTCCTGTCTCTGTTTTGCCTCAAGTGCCCTGTCCATTATTCCACGCAGCGTATGCTCCAACAGGTGGACAAGAGGTACAGTGTCACTGATGCATGCACTGTCACTGCTCACCATCCTCGTGGCCTCCTCAAATGCTGCCAGGACAGTGCATGCTTCCCTCATCATGCCCCACTGGCGTGGTGAAAAAAACCTGAGCTCCCCTGACCCTGTCTTGGTGCCGTAGTCGCACAGGTACTCATTGATGGCCCTCTGCTGCGTGTGCAGCCGCTGCAGCATGGCCAACGTTGAGTTCCACCTGGTGGGCATGTCACATATAAGGCGGTTCTTGGGCAGGTTCAACTCCTTTTGCAGCTCAGCCAGCCGAGCACTGGCATTATAAGATCTGCGGAAATGCACACAGACTTTCCTGGCCTGCCTCAGGACATCCTGTAAGCCCGGGTACCTGCCCAAGAACCGCTGCACCACCAGGTTAAGGACGTGAGCCACACAGGGCACATGGGTCAGTTGTCCCTGTCAGAGGGCGGAGAGGAGGTTGGTGCCATTGTCGCAAACCACCATTCCTGGCTTAAGCTGGCGTGGTGTCAACCACCTCTCGGCCTGCCCCTGCAGAGCAGGCAGAACCTCTGCCCCAGTGTGGCTCCTGTCCCCCAAACACACCAGCGCAAGCACGGCATGGCATATTTTTGCCTGCGTACTTGCGTAGCCCCTTGAACGCCTACCGAGCACCGCTGGTTCAGAGGACAAAGCACAGGAAGAGGCCATGGAGGAAGAAGAAGAGGAGGGGGTGGAGGAGAGAGGTGTGTCACAACAACCAGTAGTAGCAAAAAATGGGGAAGTCCGACTTAGTGGTAGAGACACCCAAGATAATGCACCTCATCCCATAAAATGTGTATACATAGTAGCAAAAAAACTTTTAAAGTGAACTCCATTAAAATTTGAATACTTTTTACCTTAGGTGTAATTGAATTTCTTACTAATACAGCTAGCACTGTGAAAATCCCTAACCAGTAGTAGCATTTTGGAGGCGTGGCGGCGGAACAACCTCCAACACTACTGCACCTTGTTCTGCATCCTTCCCAGCTGCCAAAAGAGTGACCCAATGGGCCGTGAAAGAAAGGTAACGTCCCTGTCCATGCCTGCTGGACCATGAGTCAGCGGTAATATGCACCTTACCACTGACCGCCCTGTCCAGCGAGGCATGGACATTGCCTTCCACATGCCGGTAGAGAGCCGGAATCGCCTTCTGTGAGAAAAAGTGGCGTTTGGGAACCTGCCACTGAGGAACCGCACATTGCACAAACTCACGGAAGGGGGCCGAGGCTACCAACTGAAAAGGCAGCAGTTGAATTGCTAGCAATTTAGCCAAGCTAGCATTCAACCGCTGGGCATGTGGATGGCTGGGAGTGAACTTCTTTCGACAGTCCAGCAGCTGGGGCAGGGAAATTTGCCTGCTAGAATCGGACGTCTGTGTACTGCTAGCAGAGTGCCCGCAAGTACTTGGCTGTGACACACCTAATTCTACACCTTCATTCCTCTCAGTGCAGGTTTCAGAGAGGACTGAAGGTTTAGTGGGGTATGAGATCCCAGCTGATGAGGAGCAAGGAGAGGTCCGCTTTGTTCTTTGGTGTGGGTCTTTAAGATATGCTTGCCAACGAGCTGCATGGCAGGTCAACATATGTCTGGTCAAGCATGTGGTGCCCAAGCGACTGATGTTTTGGCCACGCGAGATACGCTTCAGACATATGTTGCAAACAGCAGCGGTGCGATCTGATGCACTCGACTCAAAAAAGGCCCACACCAAAGAACTTTTGGAATAACGGGCAGAGGCAGCGCCCTGCACAGGCGGAGCTCTGCTGTGTGATTCAGTCGGTGTGCTGCCCTTACGCTGGCCCCCCGAGGGCATCCTGCCTCGTTGGAGATGTGCCTCCTCCTCATCCTCCTCCTCTCTCCTATCAGGCACCCACATGGAGTCAGTGACCTCATCATCCCCTCCCTCCTCATCACTGGAGCCAATCTGGCAGTATGCTGCAGCTGCTGGAACATGACTGCCAGATTGGTGTCCTTCTTGAGCATCCCCTCTCTCTGCTCTCACGCTACTGCCTTCCTCTAGCTGGGTATCATCATCAGACCCTTTGAAACGCTGGGCATCCTCCTGGAGCATGTACCCAACACTGTGCTCAAACAGTTCGGGGGACTCCTCAGGAGGACACGGTGGGTCTAGGGAAGGAGTGACTGATGATGACATTGATACCAGGGAAGAGGACGCTTTGGCAGCTGCTTTGCCAGTACCCAGAGCCTGGGTGAGAGAGGATGAGGAGGATGAGGAGGGCTTGGTCATCCACTCTACCAAGTCTTCGGCATGATGCGGCTCAACACGTCCAGCTGCCAAAAAGAAGGACAAGCGTGTCCTATGGCCACGTGCTGATGGCGATGCACCGCGTCCACGACCAGCACTGTTGTCTCTAGACACAGAGCCTGCTTGCCCTCTTTTATTGGCTCCTGACTGTCTGCCTCTTCTTGTTTGCCTTCCAGACATTCTAATGGCCTGCAGGGAAATGGGAAAACCAGCAATAAGGCCTAGCTTCAGGAGTATATTTTGCAGGAATCACACTACGCCTGCTGTAGGTGCTGCAAATGCCTGTTGGTATAACACACCAGGAAAAAGCAGCAATACAGGCTAACTTCAGGTGTAATATGGTCAGGAGGCACACTCTGCCCGCTGTAAGTGCCGCAAATGTCTGTTGGTGTAACAGAGCCTGCTTGCCCTCTTTTATTGGCTCCTGACGGTCTGCCTCTTCTTGTTTGCCTTCCAGACATTCTAATGGCCTGCAGGGAGATGGAAAAACCAGCAATAAGGGGTAGCTTCAGGTGTATACTGTGCAGGAGGCACACTACGCCTGCTGTAAGTGCTGCAGATGCCTGCCTGTGTAACACAACAGGAAAACACGGCAATAAGGGCTAGCTTCAGGTGTATATTTTGCAGAAAGCACACTACGCCCGCTGTAAGTGCTGCAGATGCCTGTTAGTGTAACACAAAAGAAAAAAAACACGAGCAATAAGGGCTAGCTTCAGGTGTATAGAGTGCAGGAGGCACACTACGCCCGCTGTAAGTGCTGCAGATGCCTGCCTGTGTTACACAACAGGAAAACACAGCAATAAGGGCTAGCTTCAGGTGTATATTTTGCAGGAAGCACACTACGCCCGCTGTAAGTGCTGCAGATGCCTGTTAGTGTAACACAAAAGAAAAAAAACACGAGCAATAAGGGCTAGCTTCAGGTGTATATTTTGCAGGAAGCACACTATGCCCGCTGTAAGTGCTGCAGATGCCTGCCTGTGTTACACAACAGGAAAACACAGCAATAAGGGCTAGCTTCAGGTGTATATTTTGCAGGAAGCACACTATGCCCGCTGTAAGTGCTGCAGATGCCTGTTAGTGTAACACAAAAGAAAAAAAACACTAGCAATAAGGGCTAGCTTCAGGTGTATAATGTGCAGGAGGCACACTACGCAAGCTGTAAGTGCTGCAGATGCCTGCCTGTGTTACACAACAGGAAAACACAGCAATAAGGGCTAGCTTCAGGTGTATACTGTGCAGGAGGCTTAGCAAAAATGACACTGACACTGTCCCCAGCCTATCCTTCTCTCTCCCTGCGCACAAGGTTTAGCAAAGAATATCACTGACACTGTCTCTGCCTATCCTTCTCTCTCCCTGAACCGGAACACACTACACAAGGCCGCCACGCTGGCGGCCTTTTATAGTGTGGGGCGTGTACTAAATCCCCCTGAGCTATAATTGGCCACAGGCATCCTGCCTGTGGCCAATTATGGCTCTCCTCGCTGCCGGCGCTGTGATTGGCCAAGCATGCGGGGTCAACTCTGGATGTTTTTAAATCTCTTCTAAGGTGGATTGGGGTTTTAAAGTCAACATTTAATGGAGAACACCGTGCCTCTGAATCACATTATATGAGACTGAAGCCTGGACTGAATGGATGTTTTTACCTTTAATTACAAGTCGGACCTTAAATCCTGAATCTACTTATCCTCACAAAAGTCGCATGAATGAAGACCCGTTGCAATCCTGGCATGTAAGTGGCAGCACCAGAGATTTTACACCAGCAAGGTATCCTTCTCCTCTCTTGCATGTCATTGTTGCGGCTACATTGCTTTTTTTGCTGTGGAAGCGCCGAATGAAGAGGTGGCTACAGGAGTTATTATCATCCAACTGGGTTTACATAGATGCGGTTTGAGGTCCTCCGTAACAGGGGACCAACTAGCTCTGGTAAGCTGCTGACCTGTTTTATGGTGGTGGATGTCACTCTTCAGACAAATACGGTGGAATCTGGAATTTATTTTTTGCACGGGTGTTTTTATTTCAATAATTATTTGCACTTCAACACTGTTTTTTGCACACATGGACTGACGCCTTGGTGTGTCACATTTGGAATTTATCCCACATATGTTTGTTCATTTTTTTGTAACATTTGTATGTGTATTATAATTTACTTAATTTGATTATCAGGTTTAGGTTTGTTCACAATCACTCATCAGTCTATGTATTGCCATCATTGGATTCATGCACTGTATATGTGGGGTGAATCAAGCACGACATGTTAATTTTTTATTGTTTTAATCCAGTTTCAGTCTAGCGCTACTATATATATTTTTTTCTTCTATGTTTCACAGTGCATGCTTGGCCAATCACAGCGCCTGGATTGCACTGCGATGGCGTAGTGCATTGTGGGCCGTTCGCGTCACTTGAATTTGGCGCGAACGGCCCAAATCGTTCGATCTTCGTCGAACGATCGAACAGCCGATGTTCGAGTCGAACGTATGTTCGACTCGAACACCGAGCTCATCCCTAGTCTCCACTAATACAGACAGAATCACTAGATTACTTTACACTCCTATCAAGAGTGTATCTAGCAGCTACTTTTTGCTACGTTGTCAAACAAAGGGGGATTTTCTGGGCCTGAAGGATATTAGTGCCTTTGGTGTTCTTACGTACTTATCCTATTACAGTAATAATGGACTCTATTGATTAATATAATTTATCTGTTGCGGATGGAGGTTGCCGCCACTCTTAGAAAATTGCACAATCTTTACAGAAAATTCTCTCTTGGGACTTGATTGACAACCAGAACCAAAATTGTATATACAAATTTTTATTGGGTCTCTATATAAAATTATACAAAACAACCTAAAAGAAAGATGATGTGTTCACCATCATTAACCACGTCCCGCCCGCTGTATAGTAAAATGACAGCGGGTCGAAAGCGCTCTGGTTCTGGGACGATGTCATATGACGGTGCCCCAGAACCGCCGCTCTTGCGCGCACGAGGGGGGCACGTGGCGCGGAGATTGCGGTTGCATCGTTTTCCTAGGACATCTCGGTAAAGAGCCAATGACGCAGCTCTATACCCATGTGACCGGCTGTGTCCAATCACAGTCGGTCACATTTAAACAGGGATGTGCCGTTTATCGTCTCTCCTCGCCTCACACTGACAGAGGCAGTCAGCGGCATCTCCTTAGCAGGGGAGATCTGTATAGGTAATGAGGGCACTGGTCATCAGTGCAGCCCCAACAGTGCCCATCAGTAACATCAATCAGTGGCCATTAGTGATGCCAGTCAGTGCTGCCTTTTAGTGCCCATCAGTTCCCTTATTACAGTGCAGCCCCAGCCGTGCCCATCAGTGACACCAATCAGTGCTAGGGTTGCCACTTTTTCTTCAAGCCAAATTCGAAAACACTTCTTTTTAATATACACTATAGGATTGTAACAGACCTGGGACACCTTTGGGTGCTCCAAAGAGAATAGTAATGTGACGCACATAGTGCCCCCCTCACTCTCCTATCAGGCCCTGTTGTGAGGCCACATTCCTGTCTGAATATTGTGTCCGGGTTTTAGACAGACTGAAAACCGGACACATGATTAAAAACCCGAACGGACCGGGTGAATCCCGGACAGGTGGCAACCCTAATCAGTGCCCATTAGTGATGCCAGTCAGTGCCGCCCATCAGTGCCACCCATTAGTGCCCATCAGTGCCGCCTATCTATGCCGCCTGTCATTGCCCACCAGTGCCGCCTATCAGTGCCCATCAGTGCCGCCTATCAGTGCTCATCATTGCAGAATATAAGTGCCTCCTCATCAGTGCCACCTTATCAGTGCTCTTCAGTGCCACCTCATCATTGCCTGTCAGTGCCGCCTCATCAGTGCCCATCAGTGCCTCCTCATCAGTGCCGCCTCATCAGCGCCCATCAGTGCCATTCAATGCCACCCCATCAGTGCCCTTCCATGCCGCTTCATCAGCGTCCATTGATGCTGCCTCATCAGGGCACATCAATGAAGGAGAAAAATTACTTATTTATAAAAATCACTAACAGAAACTAAGAAAAACTTTTTTTTTATTTTCCAAATATTCTGTCTTTTTGCTTTTTTTTTTTTTGCAACAAATTAAAAACCCAGCAGTGATTAAATACCACCAAAAGAAAGCTCTGTGTGTGAAAGAAATGCTAAAAATTTCATATGTGTACAGTGTTGCATGACAATTGTCATTCAAAGTGTGACAGCGCTGAAAGCTGAATATTGGTCTGGGCAGGAAGGAGGTGAAAGTGCCCGGTAGGCAAGTGGTTAACCTCCAAAATACAATCGCAGACATATCGTATGTATCCAACCAAATGGTTCCCTCAGAACTGACCCATCACATATAGACACTCTCTGTTTTGTGCTCAATGATACAGGGTAATCCAACATGTTTTGAACTTTGTCTCTTTTACAGGGTAACTCAACGCATTTCAAATCTTGTTCCTCTCTTTTACAGGGTAACCCAATGCGTTTCAAATTTAGTTCCTCTCTTTTACAGGATAACCTAACGTGTTACAAACTTGGTTTCCCTCTTTTACAGGGTAACCCAAATTTGTTACTCTCTTTCTTCCTTGGGGGTAAAAAATGTACCACGAAAGGGGAGTTCCAGTCTGTAAAAAAAAAAAAAGTCAGCAGCTACAAATACTGTAGCTGTTGACTTTTAATACAAGGACACTTACCTGTCCAGGGATCCAGCAATGTCGGCACCCTGAGCCGATTTCATAATTTGGCTTCGGCTGTAAGGGAAACATCTGTGTTAAGGGAAACAGGAAGTGAAGCTTTGCGGCTTCACAGTTTGTTTCCTACTGCGCATGCGCTTTCTGAAAGGTCCCTTCGTCTTCTGTGTGAATCAGAAGGCAGTGAGGGAAAGGAGGTGGGGGCAGACATGTCGTAGATCACCAATCAGTGATCTTACCCAGAAGTGGGAGCAGGTACCTGTCAAAACCAAGTACCTGCTCCCCCCCCCCCAAAAAAAGTGCGAAATGTGACAGTGTAGGGGGGAAGGGCGCAAACAAGAGGAGCTTCCCATTTTAGGTGAAGCTTCGCTTTAATATTGTGCTTTTATAGTTGTTGTGACAATGGCGGTGTCCTGTCCTTAGATAAAGTGGGAGCACGCCTAGCAGGAGGGCACTTTCCGGCTGGACACACAGAGACCACACAGGCCAAAATAGATTGATCTGGAAGGTAGAATATACTGGTGGATAGAATATACTGGTGGATAGACTGACTGATTACATTTGGGGACAAACTTACCTTGGAATATTATATGGGGGGACAGATTGTCCTGGGGACAGGATTGTACTGGGGGACAGACTGACCTTGAAGAATTGTACTGGGGACAAACTGACCTGGGGGACTTATACTGGGGGACAGACTGCCCTGAGGTGGATTGTACTGAGGGATAGACTGACCTGGAGGATTAAACTGGGGGACAGACTGATTTGGGTTGGACTATACTGGGGGACAAATTGACCTGGGTGGAAGGGGAATGATTGTACTTTGGGACAGACTGACCTGGGGGGGGGGGCATTGTACTGGGGGAAAAAATGACCTGGGAGGATTATTCTGGGTGACAGATCGACCTGGGGGATTATACTGGGGTACAGACTGACCTGGGGGGAGGATTATACTGGGGTATAGATTGTCAGTTCTGGGGGTACCATACATATGTCTATGATTATATTTTGGAGGTTAATGATGGTGTACACATCATCTTTCTAATACCTGGGGGGGGAGGAATATACTTGTGGACAGACTGACCTGGGGAACAGATTGTACTAGGGGAAAAACTGACCTAGGAGGATAATTCTGGGGTACAGACTGACCTGAGTGGGGAGGGATTATACTGGGGTACAGATTGACCTGGGGGGAGGATTATACTGGGGTACAGATTGACCTGGGGGGGATTGATCTGGGGGAAAGACTGACCTGGGGGGGGAGCTACTGGGGGACAGACTGATCTGGGGGGGAATTATACTGGGGGACATATTGACCTGGGGGTTATACTGGGAGATAGATTGACCTGGGGGAGGAGGACTATACTTGGGGACAGACTGACCTAGAGGGATTATACTTGGAGACAGACTGACCTGGAATGGATTGTACTGGGAGACAGACTGGCCTAGGGGATTATATTGGGGGACAGACTGACCTGAGGTGGATTGTACTGGGGGACAGACTGACCTGGGAGATTATACTGGGGGACAGACTGACCTGGGGTGGATCATACTAGGGGGACAAATTAACCTGGGGGAGGGGGGAGGATTATACAGGGGGATAGACTGACCTGGGGGAGGACTGTACTGGTGGACAAATTGATCTGAAAGGATTACCCCTGAGGAAGAAAGAGAGGAACAAAGTTTGAGACGTGTTAAGTTACCCAGTATAAGGACTTGTGTCAGTTTTGGGGGTAACATACATATATCTATGATTATATTTTGGAGGTTAATGATGGTGTATACTGTACATCATCTTTCTAATAACGGACCCTTGGATTCTTGAGAGGTTCGTTTGGCAATCTTTTTTGCCTCGCTTACTATTTCGTTTTCATCGAGCAGATGGATCTGGTGTCCCCCATCCTGGAAAAGGACAGGCAGAGCTCTGTCTATATTATGTATATTTCACTTATTATCGCCTCTCGTAATAGATCTGGCACATCACGAGGGCCCTCCAGCGGCGTTTTTGTGACGTTTATATATAGGATATGTATTTTTAGTCGCTGTGACTCTGAGAACGCTCCAACGGGCTCTGTGTAAACCTTCCACTCCCCCCCCCCCCCGCTCCATAACTCACAGCGACAATTAAACTGCTGTCTTCATTTAGTCACAACATGTGATATTTAACTCTTCTCATGTAAAACAAAAAAACGCTAATGGCGGAATTGTGGAGACGAGTGTGACTCACACCACCTGAATAACTCAACTGCATCCAACAACGTGTCGCTACCCACCATGCCGGCTGTGAATCACAATCCCGATCGGTGCCGCCTGCTTTTATTCATATTTCTGCAGCTTTGCTATGCTGGACTGACTTTAATACAGTAACCAGACAAATAGAAAATAGAGAGCTTGCCGTTTCTTTTTAAAGTGTTAGTTCACCTTTAAGCCTCATTCACAAAGGGCGTAGGGCCCCATTCAGATATTGTGATTCCAAATCACAGCAGAACGTGCAATGCCTCGGGGGAAGATTATACTGAGTGATAGATTGACCTGGTGGAGGATTATACTGGGGGACAGACTGACCTGGGAGATTATACTGGGGGAAAGACTGATTTGGGGTGGACTATACTGGGGGAAAAATTGACCTGGGGGGAGGGGGAAGGATTTTATTTGGAGACAGACTGACCCGAGGGGGAGCATTGTGCTGGGGGACAGACTGACCTGGGGGGATTATACTGGGGGACAGATTGAGTTGGGGGACTATATTGAGGGACAGATTGACCTGGGGGGTGGAATAAACTGGGGGATAGACTGACCTGGGGGGAGGATAACACTGGGGGACAAACTGACCATGGAGGATTATACTGGGGGACAAATTGGCCTGGGGGAGAGGGAAAAATCCTACTTGGGAACAGGACCTGGGGGGGAGGATTACACTGGGGAATAGGTTGACCTGGGGGGGTTATACTGGGGGACAGACTGACCTGGTGGGAGGTTACTGGCAGACAGACTGATCTGGGGGATTTTACTGGGAGACATATTTACCCTGGGGGGGTTATACTGGGGGACAGATTGACCCGGGGGGGGGGGTTATACAGGGGGATAGATTGACCTTGGAGGATTATACTGGGGGACAGACTAACCTGGGGAGGATTACACTGGGGGACAGATTGACCTGGGGGGGTTGTACTGGGGGACAGACTGACTGAAGGGGAATTATACTGGGGGACAGATTGAACTGGGGGGTGAAGGATTATACTGGGGGACAGTCTGACCTGAGGGGAAAGGTTGTATTGGGGGACAGACTGCCATGGGGGATTATACTGGGGGACAGACTCACTGAAGGGGAATTATACTGGGGGACAGATTGACCTGGGGGGGTTAAGGATTATACTGGGGGACAGTCTGACCTGAGGGGGAAGGTTGTATTATGGGACAGACTGCCCTAGGGGGATTATACTGGGGGACAGACTGACTGAAGGGGAATTTTACTGGGGGACAGATTGACCTGGGGGTGAAGGATTATACTGGGGAACAGTCTAACCTGAGGGGGAAGGTTGTACCGGGGGGGGCACTGGCCTTATTTTTTTTAACCAAGTGCCTTAAGCCCCTCCCACCATTAAAACAAGTTGACCACACCAACCGTTCGCCATAGGCTCTGCATTACCACTCTCCTTAGGGCAAAGGTGTCCCAGGTCTTTGAAAATCCTATAGCGTATACTACAAAAAAAATGTTATGTGCCACTAAAGTGTTTAGGTTTGGCTTGAAGAAAAAGTGGTGACCCTACTACCAGGTAAGATACAGACCTAGTTCTACAAAGTCTCTGGGCTCCAGGACCCAGAACAGAACTCATTAAGATCTAAGAAAACACAAAGTTGGAACCCCGCACCATGTGTAGGTGAGAAACCAAGTTGGGTAGGAATATATATTTATATATATATATGTTGTTTAACCAATAGCAGATTGACGTCCAGGAAGTGGATCTGTTATCCTGACTGGACGTCTATTGACGTCTTGCAAGATAACAGCCGCCGCGCGCACGTGGGGGCGTGCATCGCGGCAAACGGTGGTGCGGTGTGTCAGTCTGACACACCGCTACACCGATTTTGGTAAAGAGCCTTTCGACGGAGGCTCTTTACCACGTGATCAGCCATGTCCAATCACGGCTGATCACGGTGTAAACAGGAAGAGCCGTTGATCGGCTCTTCCTCACTCGTGTCTGACAGATCGGTGGCTCTCCTGACAGTGGGGTTTGCGCTGATTGTTCATCAGCGCAGCCCCCCCCTCGAATGCCCACACTGGACCACCAGGGAGGCCGCCAGGACCACCAAGGAAGCCTTCAACATGTGGATGGCCGGGTACATCCCCCATGGCCATCCACATGTTCCAAAACATGCCCAACATATGCCAATCAGTGCCCACAAATGGGCACTGAATGGCACCATAATAGTACATATAAAACAGTGATGCCCAGCAATGCCACCCACCAGAGTAATCAGTGCCACTCATCAGTGTCCCTCAGTGCCACCCATCAGTGCCCATCCGTGGCCACCCATCAGTGACCATCAGTGCCCATCTGTGCCACCTATTGGTGCCACCCATATGTACCCATTAGTGCCACCCATAAGTACCCATCAGTTTCGCCTATGCGTGCCCATCAGTGCTGCCTATGAGTGCCCATCAGTGCTGCCTATGAGTGCCCATTAGTGTCGCATACCAGTGTCACCTATCAGTGCCCATCAGTGCCGACTATCAGTTCCCATCATCAGTGCTTATCAGTGCCACCTCATTGGTGCCACCTCATTGGTGCTGCCTTATCAGTGCCCATCAGTGTAGCCATATCAGTGCCAGTCAGTCAAGCCATATCAGTGCCCGTCATTGAAGAAGAAAACGTATTTATTTTCAAAAAAAATTAACAGAAACAAATAAAAATGTTTTTTTTTTTCAAAAATGTTGGTCTTTTTTTATTCCTTGCGCAAAAAAACAAAAAATCCCAAAGGTTATCAAATACCACCAAAAGAAAGCTCTATTTGTGGGAACAAAATGATAAAAAAATTGTTTGGGTACAGTGTAGCATGACCGCGCAATTGTCATTCAAATTGCAACAGCGCTGAAAGCTGAAAATTGGCTTGGGCAGGAAAGTGCATACGTGTCTGGTATTAAAAGCCCCAGACCTAATGAGTAGAGTGTGAGGCCCCCTGCTAAACACAGATGGATCAGGGAACAGAGGGTGACATTCCAAGTGTGAATATGTAGAGGCTGCAAAGTGTGAATGTCACGCTAATTGTTCAACACCTGATTAATATATTGTACTCGAAAAGACACAATTAGCTGAACTTTGTAAAATATAGTTCAGATGTCGCAGAATATTTGTGAGATGAATATTAGCTATATTCTCATTGCGGGCCGAGTACGGCTTATTAGAGTACTTACCTGAGCTCCAGGGCTGCCATCAGGAATTGTGGGGCCCCTTACACAGCTTCAGGCATGGGCCCCCTGGAGCAGAGGAGAACCAGGGGGGGGGGGGGGTGTGCTGCCGCCGCAAATTGAGAAGCGGGGAGGCCTGTGAATTGAGAGGCGGGGGGGGGTGCTGCCGCCGCAAATTGTTGAGGTCGGGGGTGGACTTGGGTGCTGACGAACAAAAAAAAAAAAAAAGAACAAAAAAAAAAAGGGGGGGGTCTGCCATCCGGGGCCCTGGGGACCTCCGGGCCTCTGGGGACCTCTGGGCCCCTTAAAAAAAAAAAAAGATTTAAAAAAAAATAAAAAATAAAATTATATATATAAAAAAAAAAACAATTATAAAAAAAGGGGGGTTGCCATCCTGGGTCCTGGGAACCTCCGGGCCCCTTACAGGTGTACTGCCTGTACCCCCCTGGTGGCGGCCCTGCTGAGCTCAGATTTATTTTTTATGTTAAGTGCATGCATGCTCAGTAATGTGTAATGCCGCGTACACACGGTCGGATTTTCCGATGGGAGCTTTTCGTTGGATATTGCGACCGTGTGTATGCCCCATCTGACTTTTTCTGCCGGAATTTCCGACGGACTTAGATAAACGGAAAATCCCTTTGTCTGTATGCAATTCCAAGGGGAAAAAAAACACGCATTGCTCGGAAACAATTTGACGCATGCTCGGAAGCATTGAACTTCTTTCTCTCGCCTCGTGGTAGTGTTGTACGTCACCGCGTTCTTAACGATTCGAAAGTTCAGGGAACTTTTGTGTGACCGTGTGTATGCAAGCCAAGCTTGAGCGGAATTCCGTCGGAAAAACCATCCAACTTTTTTTCCGATGGAAATTCCGCTCGTGTGTACGCGGCACAACACTTCCAGGTAGTTATTATCTATTACCATTGGTGTGCGCAGCCTATTGCATTAGAGTTTGCACCCCAGAGCACAAATGCACATGCGTGTATATCAGCAGAGCAATGGAGGGTGTCAGTAGAGCAGAAAGTGGTGTCATTTGTTTTTTAACCGCTTCAGCCCCGGAAGGTTTTACCCCCTTCCTGACCAGGCCATTTTTCACGATACGGCACTGCGTTACTTTAACTGACAATTGTGCTGTCGTACGACGCTGTACCCAAATAAAATTTATGTCCTTTTTTTCCCCCACACATAGAGCTTTCTTTTGGTGGTATTTCATCACCTCTGCGGTTTTTATTTTTTCACTATAAACAAAAATAGACAATTTTGAAAAAATATTTATATATTTTTTACTTTCTGTTATAAAACATATCCAATAAAAAAAATGTAAAAAACGAATTTCTTCATTAATTTAGGCCAATATGTATTCTACATACTTTTGGTAAAAAAAATCCCAATTGATTGGTTTGTGCAAAAGTTATAGCTTCTGTAAACTATGTGATATATTTATGGAATTTTTATTTATTTAATTTTTTTACTATTAATGACGGCGATCAGCAATTTTTAGCAGGACTGCGACATTGCGGCGGACAAATCCCACCCCCCAGATACCGCCACTCTGATCACATCCCCAGATACCCCTCCTCTGATCACGCCCCCCAGATACCGCCACTCTGATCACATCCCCAGATACCCCTCCTCTGATCACGCCCCCCAGATACCCCCACTCTGATCACATCCCACAGGTACCCCCACCCTGATAACATTCACTAGATACCCCCACTCTGATCCCACCCCCAGATATACCCACTCTGATCACGCCCCCCAGATACCGCCACTCTGATCACATCCCCAGATACCCCCATTCTGATCACGCCCCCCAGATACCCCCACTCTGATCACATCCCACAAGTACCCCCACCCTGATAACATTCACTAGATACCCCCACTCTGATCCCACCCCCAGATATCCCCCGCTCTGATCACATCCCCAGATACCCCCACTCTGATCACGTCCCCCAGATACCCCCACTCTGATCACGTCCCCCAGATACCCCCACTCTGATCACATCCCAAAGGTACCCCCACCCTGATAACATTTACTAGATACCCCCACTCTGATCCCACCCCAGATATCCCCCACTCTGATCCCACCCCCAGATATCCCCCGTTATGAACACATCCCCAGATACCCCCACTCTGATCACGTCCCCCAGATACCCCCACTCTGATCACATCCCAAAGGTACCCCCACCCTGATAACATTTACTAGATACCCCCACTCTGATCCCACCCCAGATATCCCCCACTCTGATCCCACCCCCAGATATCCCCCGTTATGAACACATCCCCAGATACCCCCACTCTGACCACGCTCCCAGATATCCCCCGCTCTGATCACATCCCCAGATACCCCCACTCTGATCGCATCCCCAGATATCCCCCACTCTGATCCCACCCCCAGATATCCCTCCGTTATGATCACATCCCCAGATATCCCCCACTCTGATCACGCCCCCAGATACCCCCATTCTGATCACGCCCCCAGATATCCCCCGCTCTGATCACGCCCCCCAGATACCCCCCACTTTGGTCACATCCCCCAGATACCCCCAACCTAATCACACACCCAGATATCCCCCGCTCTGATCACATCCCCAGATACCCCTACTCTGATCACACGCCCAGATACCCCCACTCTGATACACCCCCCAGATACCCCCCACTTTGATCACATCCCTGGGGATACCCCCAACCTAATCACACACCCAGATACCCCCACTCTGATCACATCCCACAGGTGCCCCCACCCTGATAACACTCACTAGATACACCCACTCTGATCTCACCCCCAGTTACCCCCCACTCTTATAACACCCCCCAGATACCCCCCACTCTGATAACACCCCCCAGATAGCCCTCCCACTTTGATCACATCCCCCAGATACCCCCGTCCTAATCACACACCCAAATAGCCCCACTCTGATAACACTCACTAGATACCCCCACTCTGAACCCACCCCCAAATACCCCCCTACTCTGATCACCCCCCCAGACTCCTCCCACTTTGATTACATTTCCAGATACCCCCACCCTGTAGCATCGCTAGGGGGTGGCTTCTGAGGCTAAAGCCCCGAATTTGGGGCCCATACCCCTGAGTCTCTTACCGCAGGGGTCCCTAACCATGGGGCAGTGGGTGCGGCAGGCGGGCTGCATGAGAGAGCTAGACAGGTGGATGAGAGCGCAGATGACATCATCTCCGCATCACTGCTCTTCCACCCTCACAGCAGGGCCTCTTCAATGTCGGAGGTGCGGCAAGGAGCAGCAAGATGACATAATCTCTCGCTGCCTGACCCCGCATCACCACTCTCCTGCCCTCACTCAGAACCGACCACTGCACCTGCCTCTGTGCTAAATGGACCAGTGCTGCCACCAATGCCATGACAATACACATTTGGGGGCACTGGCTGGCATGGCAAACGACAATCCGCATAGTGGTAGGCGATGTGGCAAGCATTCATCCGCATCTGGTGGTAGGCGATGTGGCAAGTGACAATTTACCTCTGGTGCCAGGCAACAGTGGCAAGTTGCACTAGATACCCCCTACTCTGATCACACCACCAAATACCCCTCCACTCTGATCACCCCTTCCCCCCAGATACCCCCCCCCCCCACTCTGATCACACATCCATACATCTCACCAGGTCCCTCCACTGTAGGGCAGGAGAATACAATGCCTTGAAAAAGTATTCCTACCCCTTGAAATTTTCCACATTTTGTCATGTTACAACCAAAAATGTAAATGTATTTTATTGGGATTTTATGTGATAGACCAACACAAAGTGGCACATAATTGTGAAGTGGAAGGAAAATGATAAATGGTTTTCAATTTTTTTTACAAATAAATATGTGAAAAGTGTGGGGGGGACATTTGTATAGCGCCCCCCGGAGTCAATACTTTGTAGAACCCCCTTTCACTGCAATTACAGCTGCAAGTCTTTTGGGGATGTCTCTACCAGCTTTGCACATCTAGAGAGGGACATTTTTGCCCGTTCTTCTTTGCAAAATATCTCAAGCTCTGTCTGATTGGATGGAGAGCGTCTGTGAACAGCAATTTTCAAGTCTTGCCACAGATTCTCAATTGGATTTAGGTCTGGACTGTGACTGGGCCATTCTAACACATGAATATGCTTTGATCTAAACTATTCCATTGTAGCTCTGGCTGTATGTTTAGGGTCGTTGTCCTGCTGGAAGGTGAACCTCCGCTCCAGTCTCAAGTCTTTTGTAGACTCTAACAGGTTTTCTTCTAAGATTGTCCTGTATTTGGCTCCACCCATCTTTCCATCAACTCTGACCAGCTTCCCTGTCCCTGCTGAAGAAAAGCATCCCCAAAACATGATGCTGCCACCACCATGTTTCACGGTGGGGATGGTGTGTTCAGGGTGATGTGCAGTGTTAGTTTTCCGCCACAAATTGTGTTTTGCTTTTAGGCCAAAAAGTTCAATTTTGGTCTCATCTGACCAGAGCACCTTCTTCCACATGTTTGCTGTGTCCCCCACATGGCTTCTCGCAAACTGCAAATAGGGCTTCCTATGGCTTTCTTTCAACAATGACTTTCTTCTTGCCAGGAGAGCACGACTAATAGTTGTCCTGTGGACAGATTCTCCCACCTGAGCTGTGGATCTCTGCAGCTCCTCCAGAATTACCATGGGCCTCTTGCCTTGCAGCTGTGGCAACCAGTGGGGAGCCTCCACCACCAGCACCCCACCCTGAACTCACCCCCCCAAAGCGTGGCAATCACTGCCTGCACACACTCAGGTTTAGGATCCACCCACCACTCCGCCCTCCTCTGCATGCTTGGATCTGTTCTCCCTGCTTTCTTGGTGACAGCAGCTAAACAGCATATAAACGAAAAGCTCCATCCTGCATCCTCTCTCCTACCAGGCACAGTATGGAGGTTTCAGTTTGCCTGGGCTGCCTTATGGTGGCACCAGCCCTGTCTGCACCCCTCTAAATGTTGTGCACAGGGCGACCGCACCGGTTGCCCCCCCCTCGCTACGCCACTGGTGTGGGGTACCATTAAGAATTAACAGCACCCCTACATATCTACTAAAGTGCAACACGTTTCTATGGGTGGCGGGAAAGCACATGATTTTGCCCACGTTCCCGACATGCATAGATGTGAACTAAGTCTTATGCTGACACATTACTTAGCATGCCTATACCTACAGTAATATGAAAACTAAATCTTTACTACATCTCGTTTTCAAAAATATTCTGCACTCCTTTTTTAACCAGTTGTCGACCGTGTCATGCAGATATACTGCGGCACAATGGCACTCCTGGATGAAAACCCGTATGGATACGTCCTACCTGTTTTCGGCCACCAGAGGGCATGCCCCCTGCATGGCGGGGGACCCAATGCGCGTGGCCGGCAGGAGCAATCGCCGCCGGCCACGCGCGATCACGTGCACGAGCGCCAGCACTGGCATGCTTGGATCTGTTCTCCCTGCTTTCTTGGTGACAGCAGCTAAACAGCATATAAACGAAAAGCTCCATCCTGCATCCTCTCTCCTACCAGGCACAGTATGGAGGTTTCAGTTTGCCTGGGCTGCCTTATGGTGGCACCAGCCCTGTCTGCACCCCTCTAAATGTTGTGCACAGGGCGACCGCACCGGTTGCCCCCCCCCTCGCTACGCCACTGGTGTGGGGTACCATTAAGAATTAACAGCACCCCTACATATCTACTAAAGTGCAACATGTTTCTATGGGTGGCGGGAAAGCACATGATTTTGCCCACGTTCCCGACATGCATAGATGTGAACTAAGTCTTATGCTGACACATTACTTAGCATGCCTATACCTACAGTAATATGAAAACTAAATCTTTACTACATCTCGTTTTCAAAAATATTCTGCACTCCTTTTTTAACCAGTTGTCGACCGTGTCATGCAGATATACTGCGGCACAATGGCACTCCTGGATGAAAACCCGTATGGATACGTCCTACCTGTTTTCGGCCACCAGAGGGCATGCCCCCTGCATGGCGGGGGACCCAATGCGCGTGGCCGGCAGGAGCAATCGCCGCCGGCCACGCGCGATCACGTGCACGAGCGCCAGCACTGGGATTTGTGTGTGTAAACACAAAAATCCCTGTGCTGTCAGAGAGGAGCCATATTGTTTCTTCCTACGAAGTAGGAAACACGACATAGCTTCTCTCCTAGTCACTCACATCCTCACACAATTAGAACATGCTGAGGGAACACACATTTAACCCCTTGATCGCCCCCTGGCGTTAACCCCTTCCCTGCCAGTGACATTTACACAGTAATCAGTGCATGTTTATAGCACTGATTGATGTATAAATGCCAATGGTCCCAAAAAAGTGTCAAAAGTCTCCGATCTGTCCCTCACATTGTGGCAGTACCGCTAAAAATCGCAGATCACCGCCATTACTAGTAAAAAAAATAAAAATAATAAAAATGCCAAAAATCTTTCCCATAGTTTGCAGACGCTATAACTTTTGCGCAAACCAATCAATATACGCTTATTGCATTTTTTTTTTTACTAAAAATATGTAGAAGAATATATATTGGCCTAAACTGAGGAAATTTATTTATTTTATTTAAACTTTTGGGGATATTTATTACCGTATATACTCGAGTATAAGCCGAGTTTTTCAGCACATTTTTTTGTGCTGAAAATGCCCCCCTCGGCTTATACTCGAGTCACCTTTTTGTGCCTGATCTCCCGGACTTTGGGGACCCGATACTGGCCGGCCGTAGGTCCTCTGGACCCCAAACGTGGCACACCTGTAGCCCCCCTCTTTCTCTATAAGTTTGTTGTTCGGGAGACCTACGGCCGGGGAGCACCGATTTTTCAAAGCCGGGCACCCCTTTCCATAGACTCCCATGTTAAATGGTAATTTCTCTGGTGAATTTGGGGACTCGGTACTGGCTGGTCGTAGATCCCCTGGATCCGAAACTTGGCACACATGTAGCCCCATTTCTTCTCTACAAGTGTGCAAAGTTTGTTGTCTGGTGGACCTACGGCCGGGGAGCACCCATTTTTCAAACTGGGCACCCCTTCCGTAGACTCCCATGTTAAACGTCAGTCTAGGTAGGCATGGACACAGTGAGGCATGGGAACAGTGAGGCACAGTGAGGCATGCACATGGACACAGTGAGGCAAAGTGAGGCACAGGGAGGCATGCAGATGGACACCCTAGGCTTATACTCAAGTCAATACGTTTTCCCATTTTTTTGTGGTAAAATTAGGTGCCTCGGCTTATATTCAGGTCGGCTTATACTTAGGCATGGACACAGTGAGGCATGCACATGGACACAGTGAGGCATGGACACAGTGAGGCATGGACACAGTGAGGCATGGACACAGTGAGGCATGGGCACAGTGAGGCATGGACACAGTGAGGCATGGGCACAGTGAGGCATGGGCACAGTGAGGCATGGACAAAGTGAGGCATGCACATGGACACAGTGAGGCATGGGCACAGTGAGGCATGGACAAAGTGAGGCATGCACATGGACACAGTGAGGCATGGGCACAGTAAGGCATGGACACAGTAAGGCACAGTGAGGTATGCACATGGACACAGTGAGGCAAAGTGAGGCACAGTGAGGCATGCAGATGGACACCCTAGGCTTATACTCGAGTCAATATGTTTTCCCAGTTTTTTTGTGGTAAAATTGGGTGCCTCGGCTTATATTTGGGTCGGCTTATACTCGAGTATATACGGTATAGCAAAAATTAAAAAAAAAAACTTATTTTTTTTTTCTAAATTGTTGCTCTTTTTTTGTTTATAGCACAAAAAATAAAAACCGCAGAGGTGATCAAATACCTTCAAAATAAAGCTCTATTTGTGGGAAAAAAGGGACGCAAATTTAGTTTGGGTACAGTGTCGCACGACCGCGCAATTGTGAGTTAAAGCGAAGCAGTGCAAAAATTGTAAAAAGTGCTCAGGTCAGGAAGGTTTTTTTTTTAAATCTTCCGGGGGGCTGAAGCGGTTAAAATGACCTTGATTGGAAATGTCACTTGCAACAGTTGTTTTTATATGAACACGCCAACGATTCACGATAAATAATACGATTATTTTCTCCTGGCAATTCTAGCTGCTAAATAACTTCAGATGTTGCAGTATTTATGACGCCGCCTTCAGAGATAATACTGCGGATAATAAATCGCGGCTTTAGGACCTTAAAATGGGGGCCAGCTCCTTGTATAGTTATGCTAATGAGGCTTCTAATTTGTTTTAACAGAAATCAAATTGCGCCCTGTCTGTCCCTCCTGAATTATGTCCCCTTTTAAATCAAAATACATTCAGGAAAGCAGTTGGAGAGTGCGTGAAATGTTTATACAGAGAGCGAGATCCAGCCAAAAAAACAAGGAACAATATTCGCGTCCACAGATGGCTGACCTCTCCCGGCTGCATAAATATTATACAATTACCAAAATTACTGCAAAACTGTGGAAAGGAGCCAGATCTGGAGGGAAGAAACCTCAAACTGCAGAACTCCGACACAACCGCCGCTGTTTTATTGTCAACCATGAGACGTACGCGATTATAAAGTCATTTGACGCAGTTTATCAGCGCGGTTCAACTCTTTTTTTTTTTTTTTTTTAACTTGCAAATGATCGTTATAAGTAAATGTTTTTCATGTTTTTCATGTTTTCTCTACAATATTGCTTGGAGATGTCAACAGCATAACTACCCAGCGGGACGAATCGTCCTAACCTCCGCATTCTTACCCATAAACCTTTGCTGTTGAACTAATGTCGTTTTGTGAAGTTCTCCCACTTCTGGACTACCAAACGCCTCCCACTTATGTTATAGACAGGGCTTTCTTCCTCAGAAAATACAGTATCTCACAAAAGTAAGTACACCCCTCACGTTTTTGAAAATATTTTATTATCTTTTCATGTGACGACACTGAAGAAATTGGAATAGTTCGATAGGCAGATGGACTTTATGGGCACAACAATTGAATACAATTTCTCAAGTTTTATTAAAATTGGCAATATAGTAAAAATACAAAACACTGAAGAAATGACACTTTGCTACAATGTAAAGTAGTGAGTGTACAGCTTGTATAACAGTGTAAATTTACTGTCCCCCTCAAAATAACTCAACACACAGCCATTAATGTCTAAACCGCTGGCAACTAAAGTGAGTACACCCCTAAGTGAAAATGTCCAAATTGGGCCCAAAGTGTCAACATTTTGTGTGGCCACCATTATTTTCCAGCACTGGCTTAACCCACTTGGGCATGGAGGTCACCAGAGCTTCACAGGTTGCCACTGGAGTCCTCTTCCCCTCCTCCATGATGACATCACGGAGCTGGTGGATGTTGGAGACCTTGCGCTCCTCCACCTTCTGTTTGAGGAGGCCCCACAGATGCTCAATAGGGTTTAGGTCTGGAGACATGCTTGGCCAGTCCATCACCTTTACCCTCAGCATCTTTAACAAGGCAGTGGTCGTCTTGGAGGTGTTTGGGGTCGTTATCATGTTGGAATACTGCCCTGCGGCCCAGTCTCTGAAGGGAGGGGATCATGCTCTGCTTCAGTATGTCACAGTACATGTTGGCATTCATGGTTCCCCTCAATGATCTGTAGCTCCCTGGTGCCGGCAGCACTCATGCAGCCCCAGACCATGGCACTCCCACCACCATGCTTGAATGTAGGCAATCCACACTTGTCTTTGTACTCCTCACCTGGTTGCCGCCACACACGCCTGACACCATCTGACACCAAATAAGTTTATCTTGGTTTCATCAGACCACAGGACATGGTTCCAGTAATCCATGTCCTTAGTCTGCTTGTCTTCAGCAAACTGTTTCCAGGCTTTCTTTTGCATCATCTTTAGAAGAGGCTTCCTTCTGGGACGACAGCCATGCAGACCAATTTGCTGCAGTGTGCGGCGTATGGTCTGAGCACTGACAGGCTGACCCCCCCACCCCTTCAACCTCTGCAGCAATGCTGGCAGCACTCATACGTCTATTTCCCAAAGACAACCTCTGGATATGACGCTGAGCACGTGACCTCAACTTCTTTGGTCGACCATGGCGAGGCCTGTTCTGAGCGGAACTTGTCCTGTTATACCGCTGTAAGGTCTTGGCCACCGTGCTGCAGCTCAGTTTCAGGCTCTTGGCAATCTTCTTATAGCCTCGGCCATCTTTATGTAGAGCAACAATTATTTTTTTCAGATCCTGAGAGAGTTCTTTGCCATGAGGTGCCATGTTGAACTTCCAGTGACCAGTATGAGAGAGTGAGAGCGATAACACCAAATTTACCACACCTGCTCCCCATTCACACCTGAGACCTTGTAACACTAACGAGTCACATGACACCGGGGAAGGAAAATGGCTAATTGGGCCCAATGTGGACATTTTCACTTAGGGGTGTACTCACTTTTGTTGCCAATGGTTTAGACATTAATGGCTGTGTGTTGAGTTATTTTGAGGGGACAGCAAATTTACACCGTTATACAAGCTGTACACTCACTACTTTACATAGTTACATAGTTACATAGTTACATAGTTAGTCAGGTTGAAAAAAGACACAAGTCCATCCAGTTCAACCGTAAAAAATAAAAATAAAAAAATAAAAATAAACATATATCGTACACTCCCATATACCCAATTCTATACCCACAGTTGATCCAGAGGAAGGCAAAAAAACCCAGAAGAGCATTATCCAATTTGCTACAGCAGGGGAAAAAATTCCTTCCTGATCCCCCGAGAGGCAATCGGATATTCCCTGGATCAACTTTACCTATAAATGTCAGTACCCAGTTATATTATGTACATTTAAGAAAGAATCCAGGCCCTTCTTAAAGCAATCTACTGAGCTGGCCAGAACCACCTCTGCAGGGAGTCTATTCCACATTTTCACAGCTCTTACTGTGAAAAAACCTTTCCGTATTTGGAGGTGAAATCTCTTTTCCTCTAGACGCAAAGAGTGCCCCCTTGTCCTTTGTGTTGACCGTAAAGTGAATAACTGAACACCAAGTTCACTATAGTAGCAAAGTGTCATTTCTTCAGTGTTGTCACATGAAAAGATAGAATAAATATTTACAAAAATGTGAGGGGTGTACTTACTTTTGTGATATATATATATATATATATATATATATATATATATATTAGTATTGTATATATTTATACAGTATATATCTCCTTAAATAAAAACTGTCACCTGCACTATGCACTTATCAGCTCCTTTGTTAGTGCAATACAGTTAAGGGGAAAAAAAAGGAAAAAAAAAAAAAAGGAAAAAATTAGGATATAACAAAATAGATAAAATAAAATGTAAAACACACCTACGTACATGCAAATAAAAATACATGCGTTGAGTCTGTATGTGTACTAAAATCCTAAAAACAGAGAAAGGGTGAAAATATTTTATTTTTTATTTTAAAGGGACACTAAAGGTACACGTGTTTTCACCTTAATGCATCCTATGCATTAAGGTGAAAAAAACATCCGACAATACCGCCCCCCCCAGCCCCCCCCCGTTTTACTTACCTGAGCCGCTCAGCCTGGCCGTTGATTGGCTAGAGTGGATTGATTGAAAGCAGCGCAGCCATTGGCTCGCGCTGCTGTCAATAACATCCAATGACGCGGCGCGCCGGGGGGCGGGGCCGAGTGATACAGTGAGCGGCTAAACCCGCCGGCTGTATCACCGGAGCGCGCCCGCAAGAACTTACCACCTTGCGAGAGAGCTCGCATGAAAGTGGTTAATTCTTGCGGGGAGGAGCCGAGACAACCGCCGAGGGACCCCAGAAGACCAGGTTCGGGGCCACTCTGTGCAAAAAGAGCTGCACAGTGGAGGTAAGTATAACATGTTTGTTATTTTTGAAAAAAAAATTAAAAATTTGCCTTTAGTGTCCCTTTAAGCAATACTCAAAAGTTCCTGCTTTAGGGGACATTCAGACGGAGCCTAGCGTTCCACGTAAAAAATAAAAAAATAAAAAAAATTCTCATTAATTCCTTTGATTGCATTGTTACAGAAGTAAGATTGACACCAGAAATTCATTTTCCTTCAATCCGCTGACGTGTTGATCTTGCCTATAGGGAGACAAAGTCTTATTTTAAATTTTCTCTAAACTATTGACCTTGAATGTCAATCTGCTCTTTTAAATTCCAGAACGGTGACTGCTTTAACCATATGGCCCGGCTGCTCCCTCCGGATCGCTGTCAATATTCGCTTGTCAAGGTTGTCCGAAATCAGAATATGGCAATTAACATTGAAAGAATTTCAAATATGCAAAAAGTCACGATTTGCATTTTGCTTGTCAAACATGTCAGGCTGGAAAATGGAGGTTCAAAAAAAATTTCATAAAATCATTTTTGGCTTAAAGGAAATATGAGGTGTACGGCTCCCCGCGTGTTCTCTTTACACACAAGCGAACGGCTGAAATTTTTTTTTGCTGACACAGATCACACCAAACTGTATAATGTCGCTCTAACCCTTCTGTATGTAAAGCGGAACAACTCCGGGGAAGATATAAAAAGAATATAATTTAATATAGATAGTTATATAAATCTTTAAAAAAGGCATTAAGGCAAATATAACCATTATTACAATGAAAAAAAAAAAATATATATTATATATATATATATATATATATATATTTATAACATATTTTTTTTTTATTGCAATAATCTATGTTTATATAACTACTGTATATACTCGAGTATAAGCCGAGTTTTTCAGCAAATTTTTTTGTGCTGAAAATGCCCCCCTCGGCTTATACTCGAGTCACCTTTTTGCGCCTGATCTCCCGGACTTTGGGGAGCCGGTACCGGTCGGACGTAGGTTCCCTGGACCCCAAACTTGGCACACATGTATCCCCACTCTTCCTCTACAAGTGTGCAAAGTTTGTTGTCCGGGGGACCTACGGCCGGGGAGCACCGATTTTTCAAATACGGGTACCTCTTCCATAGACTCCCATGTTAAACGGTAATTTCTCCGGTGACTTTTGGGACCCGGTACTGGCCGGTCATAGGTCCCCTGGACCCAAAACTTGGCACACATGCAGCCCCATTTCTCCTCTATAAGTGTGCAAAGTTTGTCTGGGGGACCTACGGCCGGGGAGCACCAATTTTTTAAACCCGGGCACCCCTTTCATAGACTCCCATGTTAAACATCAGTCTAGTCATGGACACAGTGAGGCAAAGTGAGGCACAGTGAGGCATGCAGATGGACACCCTAGGCTTATACTCGAGTCAATACGTTTTCCCATTTTTTTGTGGTAAAATTAGGTGCCTCGGCTTATATTCGGGTCAGCTTATACTCGAGTATATACTGTATCTATGTTAAATGGTGTTCTTTTTATATATATATATATATATATATTGTGAGGGGGTTAACTCGGTAGCGGGTGTGTGTGACCCCCTGGTTGGGCTCCCCACACAAAAACAGGGCCAGCAGACGGAGGTTGTGGTTTTCAAAATCAAAAGGTGCGGTTTATTTCTCTATGTACAGTGACAAAAACACAGCAAAGCCAAAAAGAAACAAACAAAATAAATCCTGGTCAGTTTGACCTCTGACTAAACATGCAGGTTTCCTAAACTAACAACTGGGATCAGCCTAGTGCTGTCCTAGTCCCTAAGTCCCTGGTTTAGTAAAAGTCCAAACAAATAGCCACACAGGCTTTGCCTCACCGCACAGGGGTTCACTCTCCCTAGACAGTCCACACAGGTCTGGTTCCAGGCATGAGCTAACATCTAATGAAGCTGGGAGTTTTTATAGAGGCCTTAAACGAACTGACAGGCTTCAGCTGGTCTCATCAACTCCCTGCCTCACGACGCCCAGCACTCTCCCTAGAGGTATGAGTCATTCATGAGCCCACTAGCCTCAGCTGGGCTTCATCAACTCCCTAGTTGTATAAGTCGGCATAAAGCCTGAATCTGGGAGAAATATATCTACCCCCCTGGATGCAACCAGGTGACTTTACCTTCCTGCTGTCACATACCCCCCCCTCTTGTTTTAACCTTGGGGTTGGAACACCAGCAATCAGGCATTCATGTACTCGAGACAAAGCATCCACATTCCCCATTTGAACGCCAGGGCGATGCTTTACTGTGAAGTTGAATTCCTGTAGGGCCAGGAACCACCTATTCACTCTTCTATTTGTCTCCTTGTTTTGAGCCATCCACTTTAACGGAGCGTGATCCGTAACCATGTCAAAGTGCCTACCTAGCAGATAGTACCGAAGGGAATCTAGAGCCCACTTCACCGCTAAACACTCCTTTTCAACCGTGGCGTAATTTACCTCATGGGACTTCAACTTCCTGCTGAGGTAAATGACTGGGTGCTCTTCCCCGTTCCAGACCTGGGACAATACTGCTCCTAACCCCACATCTGACGCATCACTTTGTACGACAAAGTCTTTAGAGAAGTCGGGTGAGTACAACACTGGCTGGCTACATAAGGCTTGTTTCAAGAATTGGAATGCTGCCTCAGCCTCGGGGGTCCATTTAATCATGACCGACCCTTTCCCTTTCGTCAGGTTGGTTAGGGGCACAGCCTTAGAAGCAAAGTGGGGAATGAAGCGCCGATAATAACCCGCGATTCCCAGAAAGGCTCGTACCTGCTTCTTGCTGTTGGGACGTGGCCAACTCTGGATGGCCTCGACTTTGTTGAGTTGGGGTTTTATTACTCCCCTGCCAATGGTGTACCCAAGATATTTGGCCTCCTCCTGCCCAATGGTACACTTCTTGGGGTTAGCCGTAAACCCCGCTTCCCGAACAGAGTCCAGGACTGCTTGCACTTTTGGCAGATGTGAGGCCCAATCTGTGCTATGGACAATTACGTCATCCAGGTAAGCCGCAGCATACTTCCGATGGGGCCTCAGCATCTGGTCCATTTTCCGCTGGAATGTGGCCGGCGCATTCTGTAACCCGAACGGCATTCTCTTATATTGGAACGCCCCGTCTGGGGTTACAAATGCGGTTTTCTCTTTGGCCGACTTGGCCAGGGGAATTTGCCAATACCCTTTTGTGAGGTCAAGAGTCGTCATGTATCGGGCTGTTCCCAGCCGGTCGATCAACTCATCTATACGTGGCATGGGGTAGGTGTCAAATTTTGTAACTTTGTTCAACTGACGAAAATCGTTACAAAATCGCCAGCTCCCATCCGGTTTAGGCACCAACACAATGGGACTAGACCAATCACTTTGGGACTCCTCTATCACCCCTAAGTTCAGCATTTTCTGTACTTCCTCCCGTATTGCCTCCCGTCGGGCCTCTGGGATCCGATAGGGTTTTAACTTCACCCTTTCACCGGGCGGGGTAATAATATCATGCTCTACCCCAGATGTTTGTCCCGGCAGCTCAGAGAACACCTCCTTGTTGCGAAGCACAAACTCCTTAACCTCCTGTTGTTGGGGTTGTGACAAGGTGGCTGCTATTCCAACCTCCGGAATCACGCAACCAGTTTGAGCTGGTGACCAAGTTTCTGCGACTAGGGACTCTCTATCCCTCCAGGCTTTCAACAGATTAACGTGATATATCTGTTCGGGCTTTCGCCTTCCTGGTTGTCTGACCTTGTAATTCACTTCGCTCACTTTTTCCATTATCTCGTAGGGGCCTTGCCATTTGGCAAGGAATTTACTTTCAACCGTAGGGACAAGTACCAATATCCTATCCCCCGGGGAAAAGGTACGGGTCTTTGCTCCACGGTTGTACACTCTCTGCTGTGCCAACTGCGCTTGGGCCAAATGTTCCTTCACGATGGGCATTACCTGTGCAATTCGATCTTGCATCAGGGCGACATGCTCAATCACACTCCTGTGGGGAGAACTCTCACTTTCCCAAGTTTCCTTGGCAATATCCAACAGCCCTCTTGGGTGTCTCCCATACAGTAACTCAAAGGGGGAGAATCCCGTAGAGGATTGGGGCACCTCCCTAATAGCAAACATCAAATAAGGAAGTAGACAGTCCCAATCCTTTCCATCTCTATCCACCACTTTCTTCAACATTTGTTTTAGGGTTTTGTTGAATCTTTCAACCAGCCCATCGGTTTGGGGGTGATACACAGATGTACGCAATTGCGTCACTTTGAACAATTTACACAGCTCTTTCATAACCCGGGACATAAAGGGTGTACCTTGGTCCGTAAGCAGTTCTTTACAAATACCCACCCGGCTAAAAACAAGAGATAGCTCTTTGGCTATGGTTTTGGCCGAGGTATTTCGGAGAGGGATCGCTTCTGGATAACGGGTGGCATAGTCCATTATAACTAATATGTACTGGTGCCCCCTAGCGGACTTGATTATAGGACCTACCAAATCCATGGCGATCCTCTCAAACGGGACCTCAATGATGGGTAGAGGGACCAGCGGGCTACGGAAATGTGGCATCGGGGCCAACCTCTGACACACAGGGCAGGAGGAACAATAATTTTCTACGTCCTTCATCACCCCCGGCCAATAGAATCTCTGTAATACCCTCTCTCGGGTTTTCTCTGTCCCCAGATGACCTCCAAGAATGTGCCCATGGGCCAACTCCAACACCAACTTCCTGTAAGGTTTGGGCACCACAAGCTGCTCAACGGTTTCTTCTGCCCTTTTTGCCACCCGATACAGTAGGTCCTTCTCTACGCTGAAGTATGGGTAAGTGCAGGTATTATCTGGGTTCACTAACTCGCCATCTATTTCCACTACGTTTTCCCGTGCCTTTATTAGGGCGGGGTCTTTTAACTGTTCTGTGGCAAAATTTTCCCTGTGAACCTCCAGATCAGAAAACTCCACAGACGGTAGGTTTTCGTCTGAGGAGGTGGGCTCCTCTCCAGTTTCTTGAGTCTCCCCTGCCAATACTGACAAGGGAAATTCTGGAGAGTCCTCACCACTCTCAGAGGAGTTCTGGCTATCACATTCCTGGTACATAGGGGCACCAGTGGGGGGCTCAGGATCATCCCACAGTTCCCAGAACTTCGGAAAATCCCTTCCCACAATGGCGTCATGCGGTAACTGAGATACTAAGCCCACTGGATGAGAGAGGGTACCTTTGGGGGTCTCGAAACACACTGTAGTCACTGGATACTCTCGGGTGTCCCCATGCACACAAATAACAGCTACCTTGCTATTCCCAGAGACCTCTGTTTTAACTAACTCAGCCTTTATCAGGGTCACAAGGCTACCTGAATCCAACAATACCACAACATTTCTACCATTAACACACATTTTGCATAAATGTTTCTCAGTTCCTCGAATGGCAGTGCATGCGACTGTCGCACACAGCGACTGACGTCTGCCCGTCAGAAAGTCACACTGCATGGGTTCCTCCACAACCGGGCAATTGGCTGCAATATGTCCCGCTTGCCGGCAGCGGTAGCAAACGATCCTTCTTGCGGCCTCTTGAGCCGCTGATTTCCCAGGCTGTTCTCGCCAAACTTGGGGTAGAGCTCCCACCCTCTCACTCTCTCCACCCTCACCCCTTGGAATCCTCTTATCCGCCCCTGGGGATGGTCTGGTCTTAGGGTGGAAAGTCCGAGAGTCTCTGGAAGAGGCCGTCAGGTTCTCTGTAGCCAAGTATCTCTCTACACGATCCACAAGTTTACCGGCCGTTTCTGGGTCTCCGTGGCTTACCCACTTTTGAATGGCGGTAGGAAGAGCTCTCAAGAAACGATCCATCACAACACGTTCCACAATCTCCGGTGCGGACAAAGTCTCTGGCTGTAGCCACTTCCTGCTCAGGTGAATGAGATCATACATTTGAGACCTGGGGGGTTTTCCAAGCTGGAAAGTCCAGTTATGCACACGCTGAGCCCGGACAGCCAGGGTGACACCCAGCCTTGCCAATATTTCAGCTTTTAGCATCACATAGTCTTTTGCTTGGTCAGGCTCTAGGTCATAGTAAGCCTTCTGCGATTCACCAGTTAACAGAGGAGCCACCAGTCCAGCCCACTGCTCCTCAGGCCACTTTTCTCTTTCAGCAGTCCTTTCAAATGTGGTCAAAAATACCTCTGGATCATCCTCTCCAGTCATTTTTGTCAATAAACGACTCACCCCAAAGGACGCGGTATTAGTGGGACGGCTTTCCTCACTGGTCTGCGGACGTTGCTGCATTACTGCTTCCATTTGTTGTAGTCTCTGCTCTTGCTTCTGTAACAGGTCTATGAAGCGGGCCTCAGATTGCTGCTGGGCTTGTTGATGAGCTTGCTGCTGGGCTGCAAGGCTCCTTTGCAAACCTGCATTTGTCTGCTGTTGATTGGCATTTGCTAGAGCCAGCTGTTTCAGTATCTCCTCCATGCTGGCTTAAAAAAAACTGCCACTGGTTCTCCACCAACTGTGAGGGGGTTAACTCGGTAGCGGGTGTGTGTGACCCCCCTGGTTGGGCTCCCCACACAAAAACAGGGCCAGCAGACGGAGGTTGTGGTTTTCAAAATCAAAAGGTGCGGTTTATTTCTCTATGTACAGTGACAAAAACACAGCAAAGCCAAAAAGAAACAAACAAAATAAATCCTGGTCAGTTTGACCTCTGACTAAACATGCAGGTTTCCTAAACTAACAACTGGGATCAGCCTAGTGCTGTCCTAGTCCCTAAGTCCCTGGTTTAGTAAAAGTCCAAACAAATAGCCACACAGGCTTTGCCTCACCGCACAGGGGTTCACTCTCCCTAGACAGTCCACACAGGTCTGGTTCCAGGCATGAGCTAACATCTAATGAAGCTGGGAGTTTTTATAGAGGCCTTAAACGAACTGACAGGCTTCAGCTGGTCTCATCAACTCCCTGCCTCACGACGCCCAGCACTCTCCCTAGAGGTATGAGTCATTCATGAGCCCACTAGCCTCAGCTGGGCTTCATCAACTCCCTAGTTGTATAAGTCGGCATAAAGCCTGAATCTGGGAGAAATATATCTACCCCCCTGGATGCAACCAGGTGACTTTACCTTCCTGCTGTCACAATATATATATATATATATATATATACACAGTGCTATGAAAAAGTATTCTTACCCCTTTAAATTTTTTCACATTTTACAACTGTAGCCATGCCCCTGTAGGGGTTGCTGAATGCATAGCTCCCAACTGTCCCTGATTTTAAGGGGACGGTCCCTGATTTGGAGCAAAGTCCCTCTGTCCCTCTTTCCTCCTCATTTATCCCTCATTTTGGTCGGATCTATATAGTTATAAATAAAATGCACTTTTTTATCTATCAAAAAGTGTTTCCCAGCGCTAAACCTTTCATCCAATTTCTAAATTGCTGCATTTGTAAATTTCACAAGCCAATATAAAGGAATAGTAGTGGTGAAAAAAAAAGCCCTTGTGTATTTAATTAACCTTTTTTTTGGTTTATTCTCCTCTAAGGGGGTGTGGCATGGGGCGTGTCCTATGCTTACATACGTTTGCTAGTGGGTTTCCCTCATTCCCATCTCAAAATATTGGGAGGTGTGCTGAATGTAGTGGTTCACCTGTCACCCTGCCCAGCCAGACATCTATTTCTCAGTCACTCAGAGACATAGAACAGTCCATAGCTTTGTTTTGTTTTTTTATTTGAGGGGATTAAACTTGGATGGGAAATTGGGAATTATAGGATGCCCAGAAATATTCAGTGCAAACTTAGGACTCCTATATACACTCCAATCTTCTCTCCAGCAGAAGCACTTGATGCACACCGTTTCTCCTCCAGCACTTCCCTTGCTGCAGACTGTTACTCCTCCAGACTAGCTAGCACTGCATAGTTAGGCCTGACACCACTTCAGCTATGCCTCAGTGACCTGCCTTTTTTGCGGACAGGGCCCCCCGGGCCCCTGTGGTGTAGAAATAGTTCAGGTGCTAGCTATCCTCTATTCAGCTACCACTCCAAGGTAGTACCGGGACAGGGTTGTCAAGCTCCCAGGGCAAGGATTCAGAATTGCGCCCCCCCCCCCAACCCACTGTTAATACATGCCATATAATCGGTATACCACCCTGCGTCCTTTTTTTGCCCCTTTGCTTCACTGCGCCCAGGGCAACCGTCCCTCCTGCCCACCCCTTGTCCCAGCCCTGCTCCAAGGTATCTCTCTTCAGGTCCAGCCAACCAGCCTGGTAGCAAAGAACTCTTTCCACTTCCCTTCCCACAGTCCTCTCCTCTGGTTCTGCACCCATCTCAAACTGCAATCTCCCAGTTCCCTCAGGCGTGCCTCCCCAGTCCTCCCGACTCTGCTCACTCACCAGCCCTCTTGGCTGCGACCAGTGGAGAACCTCCCTGGAGACTCTTAGAAGTGTCCTCTTCCGCTGTCCTCTACTTGCTCTCTCATGTGCCTCTCCTTCCAGGATCTCGTCACTCCTCCTGGATGCACCCGAGCTCCAGCCCAGGGCCACCCCCCCCCCCAGACTGGGGAGCTCCCTGTGGGCCCCGACAGCCTTTACACTCTCTCACACCAGCTATTCCACCCAACAACTCCTCCCTAGCTGGTCTGACCCCAGGTATTTAAGGAGGCCTGCCCCCTGCCCATCCAGGTTGGGGATTGGTCAGAGCTCCCTAAAACACCCCAGGTAGCTCCACCTCTCTTATCCTCCTCTCCTTCCAGATACTTCTAGCAAGCTCTAGAAGAAAGAGGTGGGTGTCTGTGATGCTGCCTATGAGTCAACAACTGCTACCCTGAGCCAATCCCAACCCAGAATGAAAACAAACCTACATTTACCTACTCTGCCAGAAAAATCCTCACTCTAGCACCTACCTAACTAGAGGGTGCTACACAACCAAAACTGTAAATGTATTTTATTGGGATTTTATGTGATAGACCAACACAAAGTGGCACATAATTGTGAAGTGGAAGGAAAATGATACATGGTTTTAAATTTTTTTTTACAAATAAATATGTGAAAAGTGTGGGGGGCATTTGTATGGCGCCCCCCTGAGTCAACACTTTGTAGAACCGCCTTTCACTGCAATTACAGCTGCAAGTCTTTTTGGAGATGTCTCTACCAGCTTTGTACATCTAGAGAGGGACATCTTTGCCCATTCTTCTTTGTAAAATATCTCAAGTTCTGTCAGATTGGATGGAGAGCGTCTGTGAACAGCAATTTTCAAGTCTTGCCACAGATTCTCAATTGGATTTAGGTCTGGACTGTGACTGGGCCTTTATAACACATGAATATGCTTTGATCTAAACCATTCCATTGTAGCTCTGGCTGTATGTTTAGGGTCGTTGGCCTGCTGGAAGGTGAACCTCCCCCCAGTCTCAAGACTTTTGCAGACTCTTAACAGGTTTTCTTGTAAGATTGCCCTGTATTTGGCTCCATCCATCTTCCCATCAACTCTGACCAGCTTCCCTGTCCCTGCTGAAGAAAAGCATCCGCACCACATGATGCTGCCACCACCATGTTTCACGGTGGGGATGGTGTGTTCAGGGTGATGTGCAGTGTTAGTTTTCCTCCACACATAGCGTTTTGCTTTTGGGCCAAAAAGTAAAATTTTGGTCTCATCTGACCAGAGCACCTTCTTCCATATGTTTGCTGTGTCCCCCACATGGCTTCTCACAAACTGCAAACAGGACTTCTTATGGCTTTCTTTCAACAATGTCTTTCTTCTTGCCACTCTTCCATAAAGGGCAGATTTGTGGAGAAGCACGACTAATAGTTGTCCTGTGGACAGATTCTCCCACCTGAGCTGTGGATCTCTGCAGCTCCTCCAGAGTTACCATGATCCTCTTGGCTGCTTCTCTGATGAACGCTCTCCTTGCCCGGTCCGGTCAGTTTAGGTGGACGGCCATGTCTTGGTAGGTTTGCAGTTGTGCCATACGCTTTCAAAGAATAAAACTGGAAATTTGGGGCTTAAAATGAGGCTGTAGACATTGTGGAGGGAAATTGAATGGAAGTACATATTTATTAATCATAGAAAATTGTATAGAGCATGAGTCTATCCTTCTTAGCCGGTATAGCGGGTGAATATGGGCGTCTTCCATGGGCAGTGTTTACCGTCTGCGTCAGAGCCCTTCCCTGCTTATGCCGTGCCGGCGTGACGCTGGTAGGAGTTAGCGTGCACGTGTGCGGGGCGGCTATATCTGGCCTTCCATGACACAGTCTTGCTGTTACGAACTGAAAACGCCACATCTCACCATAATACCTTAACGCTTCTTCTGGGATACAAGAAAGCTACCATAAGGTCATTTTACTCACTCCCTTGTTAGTTAGTTACTCTTTTTTTAGGAATTACTCTTGGTGAATGTATAATAGGACACAATGATATTGATGACATTTTTTAGACTCCCTTTGGCAGTCACCATTGGTTCATCATCCTGTCTTACTACAAATATCAGCAACCTGTGTCCTGTGTCCTGGAGGGTTGTATATGTGCGCCTCGCTAGCATGTGGCTTCTGATTACCTCAGCGACTACTTTTCTGGCCCTGGCTCCATACTCACCACACCTCATCGCCTTGACTCCATGTAAGTACTCAGGGTGGGCTTAACTGTCCCTTCCCTGATGTGTTTGATTACAACTAGATTAATCAATTATATCCCATTATACTTTATACTATACCCCTAAGCATCCGCCCCTGATGAGTGTCCTGTACACGAAACGTGACGGGCATTTGGGATGCAGATATATGCCCATACCAAACCATCAATTTTGAACATCATTTTTCAATCAATCATGGTCTTACTGTTTTTATAATACAGTAGGTGATGCCGATATTGTGTCAATCTCGCCGCTGTTAGCGGCGAGATTGACACCCGCGAGCCCCGCGGCGGGAGCCAGCGTCGAGCTCTGTCGCTCCTCCTGCTCGCCTTCCGCTCGCTTCCCGCTCGCCGCCCCCAATAGATTCCTATGGATGCGCTTCATCTCGTGGGGGCAGAGAGCGCGAGAAGCACAGCCTCGCGTCGCCGGTTTCCAGCGCGGCCCCATCACGCTGGAAAAACAAAATCGGAGGTAGGTACTGTATTTTATTTCCTCCGCAAGTGCTGCTCAGATGATACATGTATATATAAGCACTCATTGAGTGTATTAATCAATTGATTCAGACCACTATGTGGCGCCTGGCTGTTATGCACTGATGTACCCTTGATGCCAATATTGCATGCGCACATATATGTGTGTGTGAATATATATGAAATTATATTTATTACAATATTTTTTCTTTTATGTGGTTTCTGTTATTGACATGTTTTATACAATTTTCTATGATTAATAAATATTGACTTCCATTCAATTTCCCTCCACAATGTCTACAGCCTTATTTAAAGTCCCAAATTTCCCATTTTATTCTTTGAACCAGGGATGGTAAGTGAGAATCCGTTTGAACCTGGATAAAATACCAGAATGATTGAAAAAACAAGATGATTGAGAAAAACAAAATGATTGAAAAAAGGCAGAAATAATAGTGGGTGGGTCAGCAGTGACTTCTCCCTGACCCCAGGTAATTTGTATAGTAAGGTAAGTTAGTGATAAATCTTATATGTGAATTCTGAAGTGCTACGTGCATATGTGCATATTTTTCGGCCACTGTGGGGGTGATGAAAAAGGGGGGTAAAAAACCCTTGTGCTTAGTTTAACCAATCTATGGTGTAGGATGTAGTAAACTGTAGCAGTGCAAAAAATCAATCAAGTGGAATGTTGAGAAAAACCAAGTGAGAAAAAATATTAGAAAAGTGTAGAAAAATTATGTAGAAAAAAGATGATGTAGAAAAAAATTGATGTAGGAAAAAAAGGTGTGCAACGTGAGGAGACTGTATCACCTCAGAAGAAGTCAGATGACGAAACGCGTCAGCTGATTGGTCCTCTCACGCTGATACGTCACTTCCGGTTCCTTGGTTCTGAGCGGTGGAACGCACGCCAACATGGTGGACTCTTTTGTTTATTTGTAATAATTGGTTAATACTGGGTATGATCAATTTTTTTCTACATAATTTTTCTACATTTTTCTAATATTTTTTCTCACTTGGTTTTTCTCAACATTCCACTTGATTGATTTTTTGCACTGCTACAGTTTACTACATCCTACACCATAGATTGGTTAAACTAAGCACAAGGGTTTTTTACCCCCCTTTTTCGTCACCCCCACAGTGGCCGAAAAATATGCACATATGCACGTAGCACTTTAGAATTCACATATAAGATTTATCACTAACTTATCTTACTATACAAATTACCTGGGGTCAGGGAGAGGTCACTGCTGACCCACCCACTATTATTTCTGCCTTTTTTCAATCATTTTGTTTTTCTCAATCATCTTGTTTTTTCAATCATTCTGGTATTTTATCCAGGTTCAAACAGATTCTCACTTATATAACACACACCCTTCACTTGGGAGCGCCACTTACCCCACACACATATTAATCACTTCCTTAGCTCTTGTGTACAGGGGCCTACGGGGGGGGGGCAGCAGCCCAATAGTCCCAGTCCTAAGCAGGTTTCTTTATACAACATATTTATCCCTGACCTGTCTGGTGTGTTCCTTGGCCTTCATGATCCTGTTTGTTCACTAAGGTTCTCTAACAAACCTCTGAGAGCTTCACAGAACAGCTGTATTTATACTGAGATTAAATTACACACAGGTGGTCTCTATTTACTAATTAGGTGACTTCTGAAGGCAATTGGTTCCACTAGATTTTAGTTAGGGGTTTCAGAGTAAAGGGGGCTGAATACAAATGCACGCCTCACTTTTCACATATTTATTTGTAAGAAATCTTAAAAACCATTTATCATTTTCCTTTCACTTCACAATTATGTGCCACTTTGTGTTGGTCTATCACATAAAATCCCAATAAAATACATTTACGTTTTTGGTTGTAACATGACAAAATGTGGAAAATTTCAAGGGGTATAAATACTTTTTGCACTGCATATATATATATATATATATATATATATATATGTGTGTGTAGCGGCCTCACCCCCTCTGCTTTGTCTAGGGGTACTTCGTGTATGAGGGTGAGATGCGCTATGGCCCATGTCCTCCCCATGGCAGTGGGTGAGGTGAAGGCCAGTACCAGATATTTTCCTCGGGCCTGTGTGTTTCAGTTTAAGGACCAAGTCCTGCTGTGCTGACACTTCCCTTTGCTCCCATTAACCAGAGTACCACACACCGATAAAGGTCCAACTCTTGTTTTATTGTCACACTCACAATAAACAGTGCTTTAGCAGCCAACTGGTTGCGACCCAATAACAGTTCAATACGGTGGGGTGAGCAGGTTGAGGCATTATCCTGATTGTAAGCTAAACCACTGTGGTTTCACCAGCGGTTACTATAGCCATCGGCTAAGAGAGAACTTAGAACTTGTGAGTCTCTACCAGCAACTCAAGAGAACGTAGACAGGAGTACCTTTGCTGCGTTGTGGCCCCTGTCAGGAGAAGATGTCCCTCCAAGGGAGTTACCAGAGGCCCATCCGTCACCGGGTTGATGCTGCTCCGGACTCTCCAGACGGGTGACCTCTCCAGCCTCCTCACCTCAGACTTGGGCCCCATCCACTTCAGGGACCCTCGGACTTCTCCACCCTCACGGGACCCAGTCAAAGTCACTGGGCCCCAGGCCTTTGATTTAGTATCTCACCCCAGGCTGAAGGTGCCTGGGATGGACGCCAACTCCGCTCCGGCCAGGCCTAGGGCGCCTGGGCCGGAACTCCGGACCGCCCGCACCCAGGCCTGAGGTGCCTGGGCGCGTGATGAAGGAGATCCCGTCAAAGACCTTGTGGCAAGGGCGTCTCCCCCCTTTATCCCCTCCATTGACGTCACGCCAGGTTCCCCGCCCTTGCCGTACCATCTCCGAGAAGGGACAAAAAGGACAGCACTATGGCAGTAAATCTACCCTGAGCCTGCGGGTACCTCGCCACCCACAGGCCAAGGAGACTATTACACCGCCCAATCCTCCACGAATACAAATGGTCCAATTCCTCTCATAATTTACACACCTGGATCATACTACCACCCAGGTGTATCCCACCTAAATTTAGAGACCCCGCTACATACTCCCCCCTGTGATTTGACGCTGGTCCCCAGCGTCTGGTGCAAACCCATGTCTCCCATGGAGTGGTGACATAAGCCTGACCCCAGAGGCTATCCCTCAAATATTGAACCCTAACCGTGCCAAGACCTGCTCAAAGGAAGGGGAACATAAAACAATAAACTTTTTCATAAAATCCTCTAAGCATGTACACATATACAATCCCACCCATCACTGTCTAAGAACCACCCCATACTCAGTAGTCTTGACTGATGAATCTCCTGCAGAAGGGAAACAAAAAGAACACAACATCCTAACATATTTGTGTTAGTTTGGAATGAATGGGTCCATCAGCCGAGAGACCCATTCGCTCCAACGAGTAAAGTGATGCAAGTGTAAAAAAAAAACAACACAGCCGTTGCGCAACACTGCCACCTGGTGACAGTGCCACGGTAATGACACTTGGTGAGATCTTCCTTCTTCTGTGTCCCTACTCTGATTCTACCCCCAAAGTCTCTGTCCTTTGAATTTGTGAAAGAAGAGAGAACAAAACAAAACAGCTCTCATTCCTCCAAGGAGTAAAAAAAAACACACAGGAAAGTCTCCTCTTACAAGTAAAACTTCGGGTCAGGCAAGAACAGGGGCTTCAGGTGCTTATCGAAAACCTCAATCGAATAGTCAATGTCCTCTCCATCTTTCCGGCAGATAAGCACCTTGTCCATATGAATATGTAACCCCAACATCCAGTCTGCTCTGCAGTCTCTGAACTTTTTCGACACGGGTGATGAACAGGACAAGTATCGCCGAGCATGAGGCACTTTAAGTTTCTCCCAAACAAACTCATCGTACCATCTCTGTCTCAGGACTTCAACCTCAAACAGTAAGTCCCGGGGCAAGTAAGGATATTCCCATCCGTACTCACGGGCGACCCTCTGGCAGAAGAGTCGTTGCAGTCGGGCCAAAGGAGGCATTGTGGCCCGCTCACCTTCTCCTGGTTGAACGATAGCCTCCGGATGCCGAGGTACTTTCACTACCTCTGATGGCTTTGCTCTCGGTGCCCGTAATGATGCGCGCTGTGTCCCCGCCAACAGAACGGGTGATGCTGTGGATTGTGGAAGAACAATTGGAGGACTAGGCTTCCTCGTAGACTCCGGAGCTTCCGCCCGGGGCGTGCTATCTCCTATAGACATAGGCAAATCTTGGGGTGCACGTAGCACAGGTAATGGGCGTTTGTCCCAGCCTTTACGATGAAAGAGTTTGTCTATTTCACCGTCATCTCCACAGTCCGACAGCGACTCTAGGTCGGAAGTGTCATACATCTCCGCGGGAAGGTAGTCTCTAGTAGACGTGGAACTACCCTCCCTAGCGGGCTCCACCGACTGTGGACCCCCGACACCTCCAACCACCACCACAGTCCCAGCCCCTGGCTCACCTTGACCTTTTGTAGAACTGGGATGTCCAGGACTCTTCGAACCGGATCCATCCAGGCCAGGCAAGCGACGGGGTGAAGCTCGACCACGACCACGAGATGCCTGTACCAGGCCGACTCTCCTCTTTGGAGGTGGGACCAGGGAATCCGTGGTGACCGAAGCAGCATCCTCGGATTTTTCTTTCTCAGTCTCTGGTTGGGCAGTCACATCGCCCTGGTCAGTGCGTACGGGAACCTCCGCAAAGGCCTGGATCTCCCCTTCCGGAGTAGCGGTACCTGTGAGGCAGTTGAGGCGAAGGGCCCGGGGCCTTACTGTGGATGGCTCCACCTCGAATAGGAATTCTCTGCATGCTTCACAACGCCCGAATGGCTTCAGGTGGACCACCAGTCCCGAACATCCCGGACGAGCCCCCACGTGTAGCGACCTCACCCCCTCTGCTTTGTCTAGGGGTACTTCGTGTATGAGGAAAATATCTGGTACTGGCCTTCACCTCACCCACTGCCATGGGGAGGACATGGACCGTAGCGCATCTCACCCTCATACACGAAGTACCCCTAGACAAAGCAGAGGGGGTGAGGCCGCTACATATATATATATATATATATATATATATATATATATATATTGTGACAGCAGGAAGGTAAAGTCACCTGGTTGCATCCAGGGGGGTAGATATATTTCTCCCAGATTCAGGCTTTATGCCGACTTATACAACTAGGGAGGGAGTTGATGAAGCCCAGCTGAGGCTAGTGGGCTCATGGATGACTCATACCTCTAGGGAGAGGGCTGGGCGTCGTACAGGCAGGGAGTTGATGAGACCAGCTGAAGCCTGTCAGTTCGTTTAAGGCCTCTATAAAAACTCCCAGCTTCATTAGATGTTAGCTCATGCCTGGAACCAGACCTGTGTGGACTGTCTAGGGAGAGTGAACCCCTGTGCGGTGAGAAAAAGCCTGTGTGGCTATTTGTTTGGACATTGATTAAACCAGGGACTTAGGGACTAGGACAGCACCAGGCTGATCCCAGTTGTTAGTTAGGAAACCTGCATGTTTAGTCAGAGGTCAAGCTGACCAGGATTTATTTTGTTTATGTTTCTTTTTGGCTTTGCTGTGTTTTTGTCACTGTACATAGAGAAATAAACTGCACCTTTTGATTTTGAAAACCACAGCCTCCGTCTGCTGGCCCTGTTTTTGTGTGGGGAGCCCAACCAGGGGGTCACACACACCCGCTACCGAGTTAACCCCCTCACAGTTGGTGGAGAACCAGTGGCAGTTTTTTTTAAGCCAGCATGGAGGAGATACTGAAACAGCTGGCTCTAGCAAATGCCAATCAACAGCAGACAAATGCAGGTTTGCAAAGGAGCCTTGCAGCCCAGCAGCAAGCTCATCAACAGAGCCTTGCAGCCCAGCAGCAAGCTCACCAACAGAGTCTGGAAGCTCAGCAACAAGCCCAGCAGCAATCTGAGGCCCGCTTCATAGACCTGTTACAGAAGCAAGAGCAGAGACTACAACAAATGGAAGCAGTAATGCAGCAACGTCCGCAGACCAGTGAGGAAAGCCGTCCCACTAATACCGCGTCCTTTGGGGTGAGTCGTTTATTGACAAAAATGACTGGAGAGGATGATCCAGAGGTATTTTTGACCACATTTGAAAGGACTGCTGAAAGAGAAAAGTGGCCTGAGGAGCAGTGGGCTGGACTGCTGGCTCCTCTGTTAACTGGTGAATCGCAGAAGGCTTACTATGACCTAGAGCCTGACCAAGCAAAAGACTATGTGATGCTAAAAGCTGAAATATTGGCAAGGCTGGGTGTCACCCTGGCTGTCCGGGCTCAGCGTGTGCATAACTGGACTTTCCAGCTTGGAAAACCCCCCAGGTCTCAAATGTATGATCTCATTCACCTGAGCAGGAAGTGGCTACAGCCAGAGACTTTGTCCGCACCAAAGATTGTGGAACGTGTTGTAATGGATCGGTTTTTGAGAGCTCTTCCTACTGCCATCCAAAAGTGGGTAAGCCATGGAGACCCAGAGACGGCCGGTGGTCTTGTGGATCGTGTAGAGAAATACTTGGCTACAGAGAACCTGACGGCCTCTTCCAGAGACTCTCGGACTTTCCACCCTAAGACCAGACCATCCCCAGGGGCGGATAAGAGGATTCCAAGGGGTGAGGGTGGAGAGAGTGAGAGGGTGGGAGCTCTACCCAAAGGTTGGCGAGAACAGCCTGGGAAGTCAGGGGCTCAAGAGGCAGCCAAATGGATTGTTTGCTACCGCTGCCGGCAAGCGGGACATATTGCAGCAAATTGCGCGGTTGTGGAGGAACCCATGCAATGTGACTTTCTGACGGACCGACGTCAGTCGCTGTGTGCGACAGTCGCATGCACTGCCATTCGGGGAACTGAGAAACATTTATGCAAAATGTGTATTAATGGTAGAAATGTTGTGGTATTACTGGATTCAGGTAGCCTTGTGACCCTGATAAAGGCTGAATTAGTTAAAACAGAGGTCTCTGGGAATAGCAAGGTAGCTGTTATTTGTGTGCATGGGGACACCCGAGAGTATCCAGTGACTACAGTGTGTTTCGAGACCCCCAAAGGTACCCTCTCTCATCCAGTGGGGTTAGTATCTCAATTACCGCATGATGCCATTGTGGGAAGGGATTTTCCGAAGTTCTGGGAACTGTGGGATGATCCTGAGCCCCCCACTGGTGCCCCTATGTACCAGGAATGTGATAGCCAGAACTCCTCTGAGAGTGGTGAGGACTCTCCAGAATTTCCCTTGTCAGTATTGGCAGGGGAGACTCAAGAAACTGGAGAGGAGCCCACCTCCTCAGACGAAAACCTACCGTCTGTGGAGTTTTCTGATCTGGAGGTTCACAGGGAAAATTTTGCCACAGAACAGTTAAAAGACCCCGCCCTAATAAAGGCACGGGAAAACGTAGTGGAAATAGATGGCGAGTTAGTGAACCCAGATAATACCTGCACTTACCCATACTTCAGCGTAGAGAAGGACCTACTGTATCGGGTGGCAAAAAGGGCAGAAGAAACCGTTGAGCAGCTTGTGGTGCCCAAACCTTACAGGAAGTTGGTGTTGGAGTTGGCCCATGGGCACATTCTTGGAGGTCATCTGGGGACAGAGAAAACCCGAGAGAGGGTATTACAGAGATTCTATTGGCCTGGGGTGATGAAGGACATAGAAAATTATTGTTCCTCCTGCCCTGTGTGTCAGAGGTCGGCCCCGATGCCACATTTCCGTAGCCCGCTGGTCCCTCTACCCATCATTGAGGTCCCGTTTGAGAGAATCGCAATGGATTTGGTAGGTCCTATAATCAAGTCCGCTAGGGGGCACCAGTACATATTGGTTATAATGGACTATGCCACCCGTTATCCAGAAGCGATCCCTCTCAGAAATACCTCGGCCAAAACCATAGCCAAAGAGCTATCTCTTGTTTTTAGCCGGGTGGGTATTTGTAAAGAACTGCTTACGGACCAAGGTACACCCTTTATGTCCCGGGTTATGAAAGAGCTGTGTAAATTGTTCAAAGTGACGCAATTGCGTACATCTGTGTATCACCCCCAAACCGATGGGCTGGTTGAAAGATTCAACAAAACCCTAAAACAAATGTTGAAGAAAGTGGTGGATAGAGATGGAAGGGATTGGGACTGTCTACTTCCTTATTTGATGTTTGCTATTAGGGAGGTGCCCCAATCCTCTACGGGATTCTCCCCCTTTGAGTTACTGTATGGGAGACACCCAAGAGGGCTGTTGGATATTGCCAAGGAAACTTGGGAAAGTGAGAGTTCTCCCCACAGGAGTGTGATTGAGCATGTCGCCCTGATGCAAGATCGAATTGCACAGGTAATGCCCATCGTGAAGGAACATTTGGCCCAAGCGCAGTTGGCACAGCAGAGAGTGTACAACCGTGGAGCCAAGACCCGTACCTTTTCCCCGGGGGATAGGATATTGGTACTTGTCCCTACGGTTGAAAGTAAATTCCTTGCCAAATGGCAAGGCCCCTACGAGATAATGGAAAAAGTGAGCGAAGTGAATTATAAGGTCAGACAACCAGGAAGGCGAAAGCCTGAACAGATATATCACGTTAATCTGTTGAAAGCCTGGAGGGATAGAGAGTCCCTAGTCGCAGAAACTTGGTCACCAGCTCAAACTGGTTGCGTGATTCCGGAGGTTGGAATAGCAGCCACCTTGTCACAACCCCAACAACAGGAGGTTAAGGAGTTTGTGCTTCGCAACAAGGAGGTGTTCTCTGAGCTGCCGGGACAAACATCTGGGGTAGAGCATGATATTATTACCCCGCCCGGTGAAAGGGTGAAGTTAAAACCCTATCGGATCCCAGAGGCCCGACGGGAGGCAATACGGGAGGAAGTACAGAAAATGCTGAACTTAGGGGTGATAGAGGAGTCCCAAAGTGATTGGTCTAGTCCCATTGTGTTGGTGCCTAAACCGGATGGGAGCTGGCGATTTTGTAACGATTTTCGTCAGTTGAACAAAGTTACAAAATTTGACACCTACCCCATGCCACGTATAGATGAGTTGATCGGCCGGCTGGGAACAGCCCGATACATGACGACTCTTGACCTCACAAAAGGGTATTGGCAAATTCCCCTGGCCAAGTCAGCCAAAGAGAAAACCGCATTTGTAACCCCAGACGGGGCGTTCCAATATAAGAGAATGCCGTTCGGGTTACAGAATGCGCCGGCCACATTCCAGCGGAAAATGGACCAGATACTGAGGCCCCATCGGAAGTATGCTGCGGCTTACCTGGATGACGTAATTGTCCATAGCACAGATTGGGCCTCACATCTGCCAAAAGTGCAAGCAGTCCTAGACTCTATCCGGGAAGCAGGGTTTACGGCTAACCCCAAGAAGTGTACCATTGGGCAGGAGGAGGCCAAATATCTTGGGTACACCATTGGCAGGGGAGTGATAAAACCCCAACTCAACAAAGTCGAGGCCATCCAGAGTTGGCCACGTCCCAACAGCAAGAAGCAGGTACGGGCCTTTCTGGGAATCGCGGGTTATTATCGGCGCTTCATTCCCCACTTTGCTTCTAAGGCTGTGCCCCTAACCAACCTGACGAAAGGGAAAGGGTCGGTCATGATTAAATGGACCCCCGAGGCTGAGGCAGCATTCCAATTCTTGAAACAAGCCTTATGTAGCCAGCCAGTGTTGTACTCACCCGACTTCTCTAAAGACTTTGTCGTACAAAGTGATGCGTCAGATGTGGGGTTAGGAGCAGTATTGTCCCAGGTCTGGAACGGGGAAGAGCACCCAGTCATTTACCTCAGCAGGAAGTTGAAGTCCCATGAGGTAAATTACGCCACGGTTGAAAAGGAGTGTTTAGCGGTGAAGTGGGCTCTAGATTCCCTTCGGTACTATCTGCTAGGTAGGCACTTTGACATGGTTACGGATCACGCTCCGTTAAAGTGGATGGCTCAAAACAAGGAGACAAATAGAAGAGTGAATAGGTGGTTCCTGGCCCTACAGGAATTCAACTTCACAGTAAAGCATCGCCCTGGCGTTCAAATGGGGAATGTGGATGCTTTGTCTCGAGTACATGAATGCCTGATTGCTGGTGTTCCAACCCCAAGGTTAAAACAAGAGGGGGGGGTATGTGACAGCAGGAAGGTAAAGTCACCTGGTTGCATCCAGGGGGGTAGATATATTTCTCCCAGATTCAGGCTTTATGCCGACTTATACAACTAGGGAGGGAGTTGATGAAGCCCAGCTGAGGCTAGTGGGCTCATGGATGACTCATACCTCTAGGGAGAGGGCTGGGCGTCGTACAGGCAGGGAGTTGATGAGACCAGCTGAAGCCTGTCAGTTCGTTTAAGGCCTCTATAAAAACTCCCAGCTTCATTAGATGTTAGCTCATGCCTGGAACCAGACCTGTGTGGACTGTCTAGGGAGAGTGAACCCCTGTGCGGTGAGAAAAAGCCTGTGTGGCTATTTGTTTGGACATTGATTAAACCAGGGACTTAGGGACTAGGACAGCACCAGGCTGATCCCAGTTGTTAGTTAGGAAACCTGCATGTTTAGTCAGAGGTCAAGCTGACCAGGATTTATTTTGTTTATGTTTCTTTTTGGCTTTGCTGTGTTTTTGTCACTGTACATAGAGAAATAAACTGCACCTTTTGATTTTGAAAACCACAGCCTCCGTCTGCTGGCCCTGTTTTTGTGTGGGGAGCCCAACCAGGGGGTCACACACACCCGCTACCGAGTTAACCCCCTCACAATATATATATATAAACACTACTCACTGCAATATGTATATACATTTTTCAGCTCTATACACTGGGGAGAAAACCTCTGGGGGAATCTAGGAGTCTTCATGAGCCAGGTCGCTAATTCTAGTCGCAATTGCGACCTGGCGCCCGGGGTTTGTCGAACCCTGATTTAAAGTGACTCTGATTAACCCTAAATACAGTTCAGCTGTTCTAGTAGGTCTTTTCTGACATTTTCTTATGCCGGCCATACACGGTTCGAATTTCAAAATAATTTTCTTTCGAAAATCGTATCTAAGAATTTTCGGACGAATTTCGCACCGTTTAGTGGGCTGCAGCAACAGCCTATTTTCGTGCGGCAATCAAATTCGAGGAATCGGACATGTTGGAAATTTTTTGAAAAACGAACGATTTTCTGACCAATGATGGGAGAATAGTGCGAGAAATGTAATAGAAAAAAAAATGCGCATGTGCAAGAAAAGAAAATTCCCGGAGAGAAAAGAAGATTCCCAGACTCAAAAATTATTTTCTGTAGCAACATGAAGGCTTGGTCTATCGAATTTCGAAAATCAATGTGGCATCATCGGATCACAAAAAAAAAAAAAAACTTTCTGATTTTGAAAAGAAAATTTGTTTGAAATTCGACCGTGTATAGCCTGCTTTAGTCGCATCCTACAACAAAAGCCATGGTCCGCAGAGAGCTCCCAAAGCATCAGATGGATCTCATTGTTAAAAGGTATCAGTCAGGAGAAGGGTACAAAAGAATTTCCAAGGCATTAGATATACCATGGAACACAGTACAGACCGTCATCATCAAGTGGAGAAAATATGGCCCAACAGTGACAATGCCAAGAACTGGATGTCCTTCCAAAATTCATGAAAAGACAAGAAGAAAACTGGTCAGGGAGGCTACCAAGAGGCCTACAGCAACATTAAAGGAGCTGCAGGAATATCTGGCAAGTTCTGGCTGTGTGGTCCATGTGACAACAATCTCCCGTATTCTTCATATGTCTGGGCTATGGGGTAGAGTGGTCAAGATGGAAGCCTTTTCTTACCAAGAAAAACATCCAAGCTCGGCTAAATTTTGCAAAAACACATCTGAAGTCCCCCAAAAACATGTGGGAAAATGTGGTATGGTCTGATTAAACCAAGGTTGAACTTTTTGGCCATAATTTCAAAAGATATGTTTGGTGCAAAAACAACACTGCACGTCACCAAAAGAACACCATACCCACTGTGAAGCATGGTGGTGGCGGCATCAAGCCTTGGGGCTGTTTTTCTTCAGCTGGAACAGGGGCCTTAGTCAAGGTAGAGGGAATTGAAAATATGTGGGGTGATCTGAAGAGGGCTGTGCACAGGAGATGTCCTCGCAATCTGACAGATTTGGAGTGTTTTCACAAAGAAGAGCGGGCAAATATTGGCAAGTCACGATGTGCCATGCTGATAGACTCATACCCAAAATGACTGAGTGCTGGAATAAAATCAAAAAGGTGCTTCAACAAAGTATTAGTTTAAAGCCTCGTACACACAACGAGTTTCTCCGTTCGTGTGTATGGTTTCTCGTCGAGAAAACTGGCCAGAATCTCGACTAAAAAAATAGAGAACCTGCTCTCTATTTTCTCGTCGAGATTCTCGTCAGCATGTTTCTCGACGAGAAAAGTGTGTGTGTGTACACTTACCTGTCGCCGTGGAAACCCGCGCATGGTCGAAATGACTTTGACGCGTGCGCGTTAGCTTCCTAGGCATAGGTAGGGTGTAGCAAGATGGCGGCGACGGCATTGAATGTGACGAGCGCACGCTCCTCGTAGTCAATGACGTCACCGCGTTCGTTCCATTCCAAAGAACGGCGGTTCTTTGAATGGATCGTGTGTACACTCGGCCGAGACAAGGTTCTTGTCCAAGGATCTCGTCAGGAAAAACGACGGGTTTTTTTCTGACGAGATTCTCGGCCGTGTGTACGAGGCTTAAGGGTGTACACACATATGCAACCATACTATTAATTTTTTTTATTTTTACTCCCCCCTCCCCCCGAAAAGATTTCAGTTTGTTGTTCAACTGAGTTGTACCGTTTATAGGTAACATTAAAGGTGGAAAAACATTTTACAAAGGGTGTGTAGACTTTTTATAGCCACTGTGTATATATATATATATATAGACATATATATATATATATATATATATATATATATATATATATGTAGCGGCCTCACCCTCTCTCTTCTTCTTTAGCGGTTACTCTGGTTCCGGTCTAGGGGTAACTTGAAGGGGGGAGCGAGGTGCGCCACGGCCCATGTCCTCTAGAGTACAGCATGTAGAGGTGAAGGCCAGCACCAGATTACCTTCGGGCTGTGTATACGCTCAGAGCCAGGTCTGTTCTGCTGATAACCCCCTTTGCTTCCAGTAATTGGAGTACTACACACTGAAAAGGTCCAACACTTATTTATTCCATAACGGCAAACAAATAGTCCTTTGCGAGCAGACAGTTTGAGACCCATAGAACAGTTCAGTATTGGTGGGGAGTAGGTCAAGGCACAATCCTCAAAGAAACTAAACCGTTGAGGTTTCACCAACGGTTGCTAAGCACAGTGGCTGTAAAACATACTTTTTGGCTTCAGAGTCTCTTCCAGCGACTCTAATGAACAGGAACTGGAGTTACCTTCGCTACATTGCAGCCCCTGTCAGGGGGAAGACATCCCTCCAAGGGAGTTACCAGAGGCCCCGCCGTCACTGGATTAATGCTGTACTGGGCTATTCGGAAGGGTTACACTCCACGGCCTCCTCACCTCAGATACGGGTCCCAACACCTTAGGGCCCCTCGGACTCCTCCACCCTCGCGGAACCCAGTCGAAGTTACTGGGTCCCAGGCCTTGGCGGTAGTACCTCACCCGGGGCTTAAAGTGCCTGGGATGGACTCCATCCCTCGCTCCGGCCAGGTCAAGGGCACCTGGGCCCCAAACTCCGGAACGCCAGCACCCAGGCTGAAGGTGCCTGGGTGCGGCCGCGTCCTCCAACTCTGCACTCTGAACCAGGTGGTCAGGGCGTCCGCTCCTTTTATCCCCTCTCCCTCTGCGTCACAGCGGGTTCCCCACCCCGCTGTACCAGCACCAGGACAGGACAAAAAAGGGAGCAGTCTTGCGGTACAGGTTCAACTCCGGCCCAGGGCGACAACGCCACCCGCAGGCCGCAGGGAACCTTGCACCACCAGAGTCCTCCAAGAACCACAAAAGAGGTTCTCAGACTCCCTAACAATTAGTGCATCCGGGTTGAATAACCCAGATGCTCCCCCCCAAATTTAAATGCCTGCTACATATATATATATATATATATATATGTATATATATATATATATATATATATATATAGCACACAAACCTTTTTCTCACCTGGCTCACTTGCGAGTCAAGGCACACCATGCTATATGCCCGTACCCTCCTGTTTGAAGAGGTTAAGCGGTGTTCAGAAATTTGGGTCTTTCAGCGAATCCCCCTTCCCACTGGTTCTCTTCCCCAGAGTATGGGGTCAAGTCTCTATTTCCTCCCCCAAAGAAAACATTGTCCAGAAGTACTTTAACTCCAAGAGAGAGTTTATTTTCTATTTGCTGCGTAATGGATAGAGACAGGTGGGTGAAAGAAGGAATAAGTGTGAGGGATTAGATCCAGGCACAACCAACAATCTCGTCGCCACTCGATCCTGAGTGGGTTTAGCTCACCTGGATAGTCCTCTCTCACAGTCCTAGCAGTGTGGAGCTCGAACATTTCTTCCACCCTATTCCCTCCTGGGACAGGCATTGGAAATCCTCAAACCTCTGTAGACTTCAAGAACAAGACAATGCCAATGGGCACTCTACAGGTTAGCTTCCCCAAATAACAGATCCTTCCCTCTGACAGGTCACCAGGCCTCTCCCTCATCTCCTCAATGGGACCGATCCTCGCCTGGCTTCCTCTTTGTCAGAGCGGGTACCCTTGGACTCTTCTTTCGGGGACAGGCCCTAGCTGAAGGTGCTAGGCCCACTAGTAGAGTTGCAGGCCCCAGTCTAAAGGTGCCTGGGCCTGAGCATGCCCACACATAACACCCCTAAAAAGTAAAGACCCGCTACATACATACACATATATATATATATATATATATATATATATATATATATATATATATACAGTGAAACCTTGGATTGTGAGTAACGCGGTGAACCAGCGTTTCGCAATACAAGCACTGTTTAAAAAAAATCCTGACTCGGTTTGCGAGTGTTGTCTCGCAAAACGAGCAGGATTCAAGCCACAGCGGTGTGCAGTACCGCGTTTGGCCTGAGGTGGGGGGGCGCCGGAGCCGTTCGAAGCCATGCGGAAATGCTCGGAAAAAAACTCAGAAATACTCTGTTCCCGAGCCTTTCCAAGGTTTTCCTCCGAGCTGGCCACATGCGGTATTTCATGCCATTGAATTCAATGCGGAACAAATTATTTTAGTTTCCATTGACTTCTATGGGGAAACTCGCTTTGATATGCAAGTGCTTTGAAATACGAGCATTCTCCTGGAACGGCTTATGCTCGTAATCCAAGGTTCCACTGTATATATATATGTATCGCTACCCCCAGTTAAGAGAGCCGCTGAATTTGCTTCGGGCCCTGAATACAGCGCCGCCAACCCCCGGCAATCTACTCGACCCACTCTGGCACAGTTAGTCTAAGGGTTGTTATCTTATCACAATCTAGCAATATGCACAATGATAACACACTGAGGGCGAAATGTTAAAGTATAACTAGTTTACTTCTGTGTAAAAGGCATAGATTAACACATAACACATATATTGTCTGCAGAGCCCTGCAATGGTAAATATAGTACACACTGAGGATGCTGGCGATTACGCGCCAAGTGCAGCTATCCCTATCTATGCGCCCTTATGGTGCAGCAAACAAAAGTTCTAACTCCTGGTCAGGCCTGACTCAGATATAACTTAGTCTCTTGGGGAACAATTTCTTCGCATGCAGCTTGAACGGTGGTGCACATATAGAAAGAAACAGTATTTGTAATCCACACGATAGATGATAGAAGAACACTTCACCGGAGACTACACGACCCAGTTCTATCACTAGTCTCCGGTGGAACAACAGATAAAACTTGGTGGGCCAAGGCAGTCTCTAGGCCTAATCAGAATAAAGTGTATTTTTCTGGATTGAGCAGGTGCTCGCTCACCACTCCGGACGCGATCCCAGTCCGGGACTTCCACCGACTGTGTCTCCGCACACAGTGTCTGCAACGGCCGGGTCCCCGGTCCAACTGAGGTCAGCAACTTAGAGAAGTCGGATGCCACCCGGGCTCGCAGTGGGGTGGAAGGCTCTCTGGAAGTTGTGCAAGGCTCTGGCTTCAGGCCTTGTACTGCCGCAGATCCGCACGGGAATACCTGTTGATAGCAGCGCGGCGTCCAAAGAGAGCGAGGTTAGCCTCGCCCCCTTCCTTTATAGCCCCACCCATGAGTCTCTGTGGTGGCCAAATGCACCCTGGGTGCCGAACAGGGTTCTGGGTAACGTAGTCCAGGGGCCTTAAAGGAGACCCCACTAAACATATATTATTTTTCTTTTCCCTCATGAATAAACACACAGCTTGAGAGCGCCATCATGTGGCTATATGCTTTATACTTCAAAAAAAAATGATGAAGAGTCTGATTCGAATTTTGGGGAGATACGAGGGTCATCAAGGCACAACCATTGTAAAGGTGCTACCAAGCAGGAGGCATGGCTGATAATCTGAATAGAATTATGGTTCACCACTGGGGACATTTTGATGGAGAAAACCTCTCAATTCTGCTCGTTGAACAAAATTTGCTTGGAAAAAAAAAAAAAAGACTCCTTTTTTATTTATTGGGAGGGTTTTTTAAGGGGTCTTTAACTTATTTGATTTAGGTGTCCATTTATAAGCTATTTTCTGCGCCATTTGCACACTGAATGTTTGCTGGACATTCGTCTATTTGTATTTTTCTTTGTTTTGTTTGTTTATTTTTTAGTGTCACATTTAAAAAAGCACAAAAAAAAAAAAAACAAACTATTTTTTCCAATTGTATTTATTTACTTTTATTTGCATGTTTTTTATTACAGTGCCTTGAAAAAGTATTCATCCCCCCTGAAACTTTCCACATTTTGTCAAAACTATTCGAATTCGAGTTTTGTTATTTAAGATTCATTTAAATTCGGTACTATTCTAATTCGGAAATTCGGATACATCCGAAGTTCCGAATAACAAAAATTGGTCCGAATTTTAATTCGGAATAAAACGAATCGCACATGTCCAAGTAGATAAAGCCAATTTCAGCCTTTAAACAAAAAAAAAAAAAACGCCTTCATTTTTTTCTTCCCATTGACACCGATACATTTTGCGAAAATGATGTCAAAAGCTCCAGATAATTCCTAAAATTTTGAGGAAACACAAACTCACAGCTTCACATATCTCCAGTAGCCAGCTGGGCATCCAGAACGTCTGTTGTATAACACAGAAAATTCGAGCTGTTTGAGGCTTTCCGGCTATTTGCAGCACAACGCAAGGAAACCGCGGCGCTGCGATATTTATGCAGGACTCCACGCCAAAAATGAATAATCGCAATAATGTAATAAAATAATGACTTAACACAAACACGTTTGCCCACTTTTCACATCCGAATCGAACGGCTCCAGACGTCTGACGTGTTAAATATTGAGCGTTTATTTTGCGGCCGCGTCTCCCGGGATGAAACGTTATTTATTTATCTTTTTTTTTTACCTTGAAATAGATGAACGAGCCTCAGTAGACTTTCACACGACTGATTTATTTTGGCACTTGGCGTTCCACAGCGTGCGAGGAGGAATCCACGTATCAATTAATTCCCAATTCAGGGATGCAGATTGTGACAGCCATCTGCCCGCACTTCACTTTCTTCTCTGGATTCCGCGCGCTCGAAAATTAAAGGTGACATAAAAAAAAAAATGGGACAAAACCAACAGGAAATAAACAAAATTAACCAAATTTAGAGGAGAGGAGAAAGTGTCGCTTTCGCAAATAGGATGCAATGATTATCATTGACACGCATCTCCCAACCGTGCCGGTATTCATGGCGTGATTTCCAGAGCTGTGGTTAAACGCCGCTGGAAGGTCCCACGAGATTCAATCAATCTCTACAGTCTGAGTTTTCTATACGCTTTCACTGAGGTGGGTGAATCAAGCATTGGGGGAGTAGGGGAACACTTACTGGTGATTAAAGTATGTTTTGGCTTGATATACAGTGCCTTGAAAACAGTGGCAGCTGGTGCTTAAAATTTTTGGGGGGCGCAAACAAACAGAAAAATTCTGAAAAAAACCCCCATCAAACGCAGCCACTGTGCCCATCAAACGCAGCCACTGTGCCCATCAAAAGCAGCCACTGTGCCCATCAAACGCAGCCACTGTGCCCATCAAAAGCAGCCACTGTGCCCATCAAACGCAGCCACTCTGCCATCAAACGCAGCCACTGTGCCATCAAACGCAGCCACTGTGCCATCAAATGCCGCCACTGTACCATCAAACGGCGCCACTGTGCCATCAAAGCCGCCACTGTGCCATCAAACGCAGCCACTGTGCCCATCAAAGGCAGCCACTGTGCCCATCAAACGCAGCCACTGTGCCATCAAACGCAGCCACTGTGCCCATCAATGGCTGCCATTGTGCCCATCAAACGCAGCCACTGTGCCCATCAAACGCAGCCACTGTGCCCATCAAACGCTGCCACTGTGCCATAAAACGCAGCCACTGTGCCATCAAACGCAGCCACTGTGCCATCAAACGCTGCCACTGTGCCCATCAATTGCTGCCACTGTACCATCAAACGCAGCCACTGTGCCATCAAACGCAGCCACTGTGCCCATCAAATGCCACCACTGTGCCCATCAAATGCCACCACTGTGCCCATCAATTGCCGCCACTGTGCCCATCAAACGCAGCCACTGTGCCATCAAACGCAGCCACTGTACCATCAAACACAGCCACTGTGCCCATCAATGGCTGCCACTGTGCCCATCAATGGCTGCCATTGTGCCCATCAAACGCAGCCACTGTGCCCATCAATTGCCACCACTGTGCCCATCAAACGCAGCCACTGTGCCCATCAAACGCAGCCACGGTGCCCATCAATTGCCACCACTCTGCCCATCAAACGCAGCCACTGTGCCCATCAAATGCAGCCACTGTGCCCATCAAACGCAGCCACTGTGCCATCAAACGCAGCCACTGTGCCCATCAATGGCTGCCACTGTGCCCACAAACGCAGCCACTGTGCCCATCAAACCCAGCCACTGTGCCCATCAAACGCTGCCACTGTGCCATCAAACGCAGCCACTGTGCCATCAAACGCCGCCACTGTACCATCAAACGCTGCCACTGTGCCATCAAACGCTGCCACTGTGCCATCAAACGCAGCCACTGTGCCATCAAACACAGCCACTTTGCCCATCAATTGCCGCCACTGTACCATCAAACGCAGCCACTGTGCCATCAAACACAGCCACTGTGCCCATCAAATGCCACCACTGTGCCCATCAAATGCCACAACTGTGCCCATCAATCGCCGCCACTGTGCCCATCAAACGCAGCCACTTTGCCATCAAACGCAGCCACTGTACCATCAAATGCAGCCACTGTGCCCATCAATAGCTGCCACTGTGCCCATCAATGGCTGCCATTGTGCCCATCAAACGCAGCCACTGTGCCCATCAATTGCCACCACTGTGCCCATCAAACGCAGCCACTGTGCCCATCAAACGCAGCCACTGTGCCATCAAATGCAGCCACTGTGCCCATCAATGGCTGCCACTGTGCCCATCAAACGCAGCCACTGTGCCCATCAAACGCAGCCACTGTGCCCATCAAACGCTGCCACTGTGCCATCAAACGCTGCCACTGTGCCATCAAATGCTCCCACTGTGCCCATCAAATGCTCCCAATGTGCCCATCAAATGCTGCCACTGTGCAACCCCACCCCACCCATTCGCCGTCTGCCCGGCACTTGCTCTGTCTCGGTGGGGCAGCGGGTTACAGCGGCGAGCGGTGTCCTTCATGTCCTCAATGTCTTCTCCTGTCCTCCTCTACTCCTGTCCTCTCCTATGCGCCTGTCATTTCAGCCAATCAGGTGACGGGTAACAGACCCGAGCACCTGATTGGCGGAGAGGCGGTTCAGTGTTAGGAAAGCATTTTCATTTGCTTTTCTAACACAGCTGGGTGAGCATGGTGCTCGCTGTTTACCTTTTTTGACGCCTATTACAGCCTATTGCTCTAATCATGTCCTTCAAAAACGCCCCCGCCGCTGTAATTCAGGTACCCGGTGCCCGAAAAGGGGCCGGGCGACTGAATAGGGGGTGGCAACGGTGGCCATAGATAGATTCATGCATTGCATGAATCTATCTCCTGGTGATAGAGGGGGTGGCAGGACAGAGGGGGCAGCACCTGTACGCCCTTATGGACGCACCACCACTGCTTGAAAAAGTATTCATACCCCTTAAAATTTTCCACATTTTGTCATGTTACAACCAAAAAGGTAAATGTATTTTATTGGGATTTTATGTGATAGACCAACACAAAGTGGCACATAATTGTGAAGTGAAAAGAAAATGATAAATGGTTTTCAAAAATTGCTTACAAATAAATATGTGAAAAGTGTGGCATGCATTCGTATAGCGCTCCCCTGAGTCAATACTTTGTCGAACCACCTTTCTCTGCAATTACAGCTGCAAGTCTTTTTGGGGATGTCTCTACCAGCTTTGCACATCTAGAGAGGGACATTTTTGCCCATTCTTCTTTGTAAAATATCTCAAACTCTGTCAGATTGGATGGAGAGCGTCTGTGAACAGCAATTTTCATGTCTTGCCTCAGATTCTCAATGTGATTTAGGTCTGGACTGTGACTGGGCCATTCTAACACATGAATATTCTGTGATCTAAGGATAGACTGGCCATCGGGACTACCGATGGGCCGATGGCTCAGTGGGCCGTTTTTCTTTTTTTTTTCTTTTTTATATATATATATATTGTGACAGCAGGAAGGTAAAGTCACCTGGTTGCATCCAGGGGGGTAGATATATTTCGCCCAGATTCAGGCTTTACGCCGACTTATACAACTAGGTGGAGAGTTGTATAAGCCCAGCTGAGGCTAGTGGGCTCATGGATGACTCATACCTCTAGGGAGAGTGTGGGGCGTCGTGCAGACAGGGAGTTGATGAGACCAGCTGAAGCTTGTCAGCTCATTTAGGCCTCTATAAGAACTCCCAGCTTCATTAGATGTTAGCTCATGCCTGGACCCAGACCTGTGTGGACTGTCTAGGGAGAGTGAACCCCTGTGCGGTGAGACAAAGCCTGTGTGGCTATTTGCTTGGACATTTAAAACCAGGGACTTGGGGACTAGGACAGCACTAGGCTGATCCCAGTTGTTAGTTAGGAAACCTGTATGTTTAGTCAGAGGTCAAGTTGACCAGGATTTATTTTGTTTATGTTTCTTTTGGCTTTGCTGTGTTTTGTCACTGTAAATAGAAAATAAACCACACCTTTTTTGATTTTGAAAACCACAACCTCCGTTTGCTGGGCCTGTTTTTGTGTGGGGGGCCCATCCCGGGGGTCACACACACCCGCTGCCGAGCTAACCCCCTCACAGTTGGTGGAGAACCAGTGGCAGTTTTTTTTTAAGCCAGCATGGAGGAGATACTGAAGCAGCTGGCTCTAGCAAATGCCAATCAACAGCAGACAAATGCAGGTTTGCAAAAGAGCCTTGCAGCTCATCAACAGAGCCTTGCAGCTCAACAACAGAACTTCGCAGCCCAGCAGCAAGCTCATCAACAGAGCCTTGCAGCCCAGCAGCAAGCTCACCAACAGAGTCTGGAAGCTCAGCAACAAGCCCAGCAGCAATCTGAGGCCCGCTTCATAGACCTGTTACAGAAGCAAGAGCAGAGACTACAACAAATGGAAGCAGTAATGCAGCAATGTCCGCAGACCAGTGAGGAAAGCCGTCCCACTAATACCGCGTCCTTTGGGGTGAGTCGTTTATTGACAAAAATGACTGGAGAGGATGATCCAGAGGTATTTTTGACCACATTTGAAAGGACTGCTGAAAGAGAAAAGTGGCCTGAGGAGCAGTGGGCTGGACTGGTGGCTCCTCTGTTAACTGGTGAATCGCAGAAGGCTTACTATGACCTAGAGCCTGACCAAGCAAAAGACTATGTGATGCTAAAAGCTGAAATATTGGCAAGGCTGGGTGTCACCCAGGCTGTCCGGGCTCAGCGTGTGCATAACTGGACTTTCCAGCTTGGAAAACCCCCCAGGTCTCAAATGTATGATCTCATTCACCTGAGCAGAAAGTGGCTACAGCCAGAGACTTTGTCCGCACCAAAGATTGTGGAACGTGTTGTAATGGATCGGTTTTTGAGAGCTCTTCCTACTGCCATCCAAAAGTGGGTAAGCCATGGAGACCCAGAGACGGCCGATGGTCTTGTGGATCGTGTGGAGAAATACTTGGCTACAGAGAACCTGACGGCCTCTTCCAGAGACACTCGGACTTTCCACCCTAAGACCAGACCATCCCCAGGGGCGGATAAGAGGATTCCAAGGGGTGAGGGTGGAGAGAGTGAGAGGGTGGGAGCTCTACCCCAAGTTTGGCGAGAACAGCCTGGGAAATCAGCGGCTCAAGAGGCGGCAAGAAGGATCGTTTGCTACCGCTGCCGGCAAGCGGGACATATTGCAGCCAATTGCCCGGTTGTGGAGGAACCCATGCAGTGTGACTTTCTGACGGGCAGACGTCAGTCGCTGTGTGCGACAGTCGCATGCACTGCCATTCGAGGAACTGAGAAACATTTATGCAAAATGTGTGTTAATGGTAGAAATGTTGTGGTATTGCTGGATTCAGGTAGCCTTGTGACCCTGATAAAGGCTGAGTTAGTTAAAACAGAGGTCTCTGGGAATAGCAAGGTAGCTGTTATTTGTGTGCATGGGGACACCCGAGAGTATCCAGTGACTACAGTGTGTTTCGAGACCCCCAAAGGTACCCTCTCTCATCCAGTGGGCTTAGTATCTCAGTTACCGCATGACGCCATTGTGGGAAGGGATTTTCCGAAGTTCTGGGAACTGTGGGATGATCCTGAGCCCCCCACTGGTGCCCCTATGTACCAGGAATGTGATAGCCAGAACTCCCCTGAGAGTGGTGAGGACTCTCCGGAATTTCCCTTATCAGTATTGGCAGGGGAGACTCAAGAAACTGGAGAGGAGCCCACCTCCTCAGACGAAAACCTACCGTCTGTGGAGTTTTCTGATCTTGAGGTTCACAGGGAAAACTTTGCCACAGAACAGTTGAAAGACCCCGCCCTAATAAAGGCACGGGAAAACGTAGTGAAAATAGATGGCGAGTTAGTGAACCCAGATAATACCTGCACTTACCCATACTTCAGCGTAGAGAAGGACCTACTGTATCGGGTGGCAAAAAGGGCAGAAGAAACCGTTGAGCAGCTTGTGGTGCCCAAACCTTACAGGAAGCTGGTGTTGGAGTTGGCCCATGGGCACATTCTTGGAGGTCATCTGGGGACAGAGAAAACCCGAGAGAGGGTATTACAGAGATTCTATTGGCCGGGGGTGATGAAGGACATAGAAAGTTATTGTTCCTCCTGCCCTGTGTGTCAGAGGTCGGCCCCGATGCCACATTTCCGTAGCCCGCTGGTCCCTCTACCCATCATTGAGGTCCCGTTTGAGAGGATCGCCATGGATTTGGTAGGTCCTATAATCAAGTCCGCTAGGGGGCACCAGTACATATTAGTTATAATGGACTATGCCACCCGTTATCCAGAAGCGATCCCTCTCCGAAATACCTCGGCCAAAACCATAGCCAAAGAGCTATCTCTTGTGTTTAGCCGGGTGGGTATTTGTAAAGAACTGCTTACGGACCAAGGTACACCCTTTATGTCCCGGGTTATGAAGGAGCTGTGTAAATTGTTCAAAGTGACGCAATTCCGTACATCTGTGTATCACCCCCAAACCGATGGGCTGGTTGAAAGATTCAACAAAACCCTAAAACAAATGTTGAAGAAAGTGGTGGATAGAGATGGAAAGGATTGGGACTGTCTACTTCCTTATCTGATGTTTGCTATTAGGGAGGTGCCCCAATCCTCTACGGGATTCTCCCCCTTTGAGTTACTGTATGGGAGACACCCAAGAGGGCTGTTGGATATTGCCAAGGAAACTTGGGAAAGTGAGAGTTCTCCCCACAGGAGTGTGATTGAGCATGTCGCCCTGATGCAAGACCGAATTGCACAGGTAATGCCCATCGTGAAGGAACATTTGGCCCAAGCGCAGTTAGCACAGCAGAGAGTGTACAACCGTGGAGCCAAGACCCGTACCTTTTCCCCGGGGGATAGGATACTGGTACTTGTCCCTACGGTTGAAAGTAAATTCCTTGCCAAATGGCAAGGCCCCTACGAGATAATAGAAAAAGTGAGCGAAGTGAATTACAAGGTCAGACAACCAGGAAGGCGAAAGCCCGAACAGATCTATCACATTAATCTGTTGAAAGCCTGGAGGGATAGAGAGTCCCTAGTCGCAGACCCTTGGTCACCAGCTCAAACTGGTTGCGTGATTCCTGAGGTTGGAATAGCAGCCACCTTGTCACAACCCCAACAACAGGAGGTTAAGGAGTTTGTGCTTCGCAACAAGGAGGTATTCTCTGAGCTGCCGGGACAAACATCTGGGGTAGAGCATGACATCATTACCCCGCCCGGTGAAAGGGTGAAGTTAAAACCCTATCGGATCCCAGAGGCCCGACGGGAGGCAATACGGGAGGGAGTACAGAAAATGCTGAACTTAGGGGTGATAGAGGAGTCCCAAAGTGATAGGTCTAGTCCCATTGTGTTGGTGCCTAAACCGGATGGGAGCTGGCGATTTTGTAACGATTTTCGTCAGTTGAACAAAGTTCCAAAATTTGACACCTACCCCATGCCACGTATAGATGAGTTGATCGACCGGCTGGGAACAGCCCGATACATGACGACTCTTGACCTCACAAAAGGGTATTGGCAAATCCCCCTGGCCAAATTGGCCAAAGAGAAAACCGCATTTGTAACCCCAGACGGGGCGTTCCAATATAAAAGAATGCCGTTCGGGTTACAGAATGCGCCGGCCACATTCCAGCGGAAAATGGACCAGATGCTGAGGCCCCATCGGAAGTATGCTGCGGCTTACCTGGATGACGTAATTGTCCATAGCACAGATTGGGCCTCACATCTGCCAAAAGTGCAAGCAGTCCTGGACTCTGTTCGGGAAGCGGGGTTTACGGCTAACCCCAAGAAGTGTACCATTGGGCAGGAGGAGGCCAAATATCTTGGGTACACCATTGGGAGGGGAGTAATAAAACCCCAACTCAACAAAGTCGAGGCCATCCAGAGTTGGCCACGTCCCAACAGCAAGAAGCAGGTACGAGCCTTTCTGGGAATCGCTGGGTATTATCAGCGATTCATTCCCCACTTTGCTTCTAAGGCTGTGCCCCTAACCAACCTAACGAAGGGGAAAGGGTCGGTCATGATTAAATGGACCCCCGAGGCTGAGGCAGCATTCCAATTCTTGAAACAAGCCTTATGTAGCCAGCCAGTGTTGTACTCACCCGACTTCTCTAAAGACTTTGTCGTACAAAGTGATGCGTCAGATGTGGGGTTAGGAGCAGTATTGTCCCAGGTCTGGAACGGGGAAGAGCACCCAGTCATTTACCTCAGCAGGAAGTTGAAGTCCCATGAGGTAAATTACGCCACCGTTGAAAAGGAGTGTTTAGCGGTGAAGTGGGCTCTAGATTCCCTTCGGTACTACCTGCTAGGTAGGCACTTTGACATGGTTACGGATCACGCTCCGTTAAAGTGGATGGCTCAAAACAAGGAAACAAATAGAAGAGTGAATAGGTGGTTCCTGGCCCTCCAGGAATTCAACTTCACAGTAAAGCATCGCCCTGGCGTTCAAATGGGGAATGTGGATGCTTTGTCTCGAGTACATGAATGCCTGATTGCTGGTGTTCCAACCCCGAGGTTAAAACAAGAGGGGGGGGGGTATGTGACAGCAGGAAGGTAAAGTCACCTGGTTGCATCCAGGGGGGTAGATATATTTCGCCCAGATTCAGGCTTTACGCCGACTTATACAACTAGGTGGAGAGTTGTATAAGCCCAGCTGAGGCTAGTGGGCTCATGGATGACTCATACCTCTAGGGAGAGTGTGGGGCGTCGTGCAGACAGGGAGTTGATGAGACCAGCTGAAGCTTGTCAGCTCATTTAGGCCTCTATAAGAACTCCCAGCTTCATTAGATGTTAGCTCATGCCTGGACCCAGACCTGTGTGGACTGTCTAGGGAGAGTGAACCCCTGTGCGGTGAGACAAAGCCTGTGTGGCTATTTGCTTGGACATTTAAAACCAGGGACTTGGGGACTAGGACAGCACTAGGCTGATCCCAGTTGTTAGTTAGGAAACCTGTATGTTTAGTCAGAGGTCAAGTTGACCAGGATTTATTTTGTTTATGTTTCTTTTGGCTTTGCTGTGTTTTGTCACTGTAAATAGAAAATAAACCGCACCTTTTTTGATTTTGAAAACCACAACCTCCGTTTGCTGGGCCTGTTTTTGTGTGGGGAGCCCATCCCGGGGGTCACACACACCCGCTGCCGAGCTAACCCCCTCACAATATATATATATATATATATATATATATATATTTTGTGGGCCGTTTTTTTATGCTGTTCGGCAGCAGCAGGAGCGTGGCAGCAAACAGTGGCAGCGATTCGGGGAAGGTGGCCAGCGAGGAGGGCAGTTGGATGTAAAAGCCAAGGAGGGAGAAGAGCTCCATCCCCTCCCTGACCACCGAAGAGGCGAACAGGAGCAAGCACAGCCACCCCGGCACTCCCAGAACCTCGATTCCTCCACCTCCTCTCTGCTCCAGGAACTATGCGGCCTGGGCCCGAGGGCAGGCTGACTGGGAGCCCGGAGGAAGAGAACAGGCACCGCTGTAAGGAGCAGAGCAGCGAGAGCACCCCCCAGATCAAAAGGGAAACTCTGCGCTGCCGCTGCTGGCCATAAGTTACCTGGCATCCTACACAAACATGCCAGAACACTGAGACAGCGGGGAGGTGAGCAGAGGAGGGACTCCTGTCTCTCAGACCCCCCCCCTCTGTCTCTCAGACCCCCCTCTGTCTCTCAGACCCCCCCTCTGTCTCTCAGACCCCCCTGTCTCTCAGACCCCCCCTCTGTCTCTCAGACCGCCCCCTCTGTCTCTTAGTCCCCCCCATGTCTCTCAGTTCCCATGTCTCTCAGTCCCCCCCTCTTTTAGCCCCTCCTCTGTCTCTCAGCTCCCCTCTATCTCTCAGACCCACCCCCTCTGTATCTCAGACCCCTTCTCTGTCTATCAGCCCCCTCCTCTGTCTCTCAGCTCTCCTCCTCTGTCTCTCAGCTCCCCCCTCTGTCTTTCAGCCCCCTCAGTCTCTCAGCCCCCCTGTCTTTCAGCCCCCCTCTGTCTCTCAGCCCGCCTGTCTCTCAGCCTCCCCTCTGTCTCTCAGACCCTTCCTCTGTCTCTCAGCCCTCACTGTCTCTCAGCCCCTCCTCTATCTCTCAGCTCTCCTCCTCTGTCTCTCAGCTCCCCCCTCTGTCTTTCAGCCCCCTCAGTCTCTCAGCCCCCCTGTCTTTCAGCCCCCCTCTGTCTCTCAGCCCGCCTGTCTCTCAGCCTCCCCTGTGTCTCTCAGACCCTTCCTCTGTCTCTCAGCCCTCACTGTCTCTCAGCCCCTCCTCTATCTCTCAGCTCTCCTCCTCTATCTCTCAGCTCCCCCCTCTGTCTCTCAGCTCCCCCCTCTGTCTCTCAGCTCCCACCTTCTGTCTCTCAGCTCCCACTGTCTCTCAGCCCCCTATCTCTCAGCCCCCCTCTGTCTCTCAGCTCCGCCCTCTGTCTCTCAGCTCCCCCCTCTGTCTCTCAGCTCCCCCTCTGTCTCTCAGACCCCTCCTCTGTCTCTCAGCCCCCTCCTCTATCTCTCAGCTCCCGCCTCTGTCTCTCAGCTCCCCCTCTGTCTCCCCACCCCCTCTGTCTCTCAGCTCCCCCTGTCTCTCAGCTCCCCCTGTCTCTCAGCCCCCCCTCTGTCTCTCAGCCCCCCCTCTGTCTCTCAGCCCCCCTCTGTCTCTCAGCCCCCCTCTGTCTCTCAGCTCCCCCCTCTGTCTCTCAGCTCCCCCTCTGTCTCTCAGCTCCCCCTCTGTCTCTCAGCTCCCTCCCTCTGTCTCTCAGCTTCCCCCTCTGTCTCTCAGCTTCCCCCTCTGTCTCTCAGCTTCCCCCTCTGTCTCTCAGCTCCCCCTCTGTCTTTCAGATCTCTCCTTTGTCTCTCAGTCCCCCCACTGTCTCTCAGCCCCCTCCTCTGTCTCTCAGCCCCCTCCTCTGTCTCTCAGCCCCCTCCTCTATCTCTCAGCTCTCCTCCTCTGTCTCTCAGCTCCCCCCTCTGTCTCTCAGCTCCCCTCTGTCTCTCAGCCCCCCTCTGTCTCTCAGCCCCTCTGTCTCTCAGCTCCCCTCTCTGTCTCTCAGCTCCCCCTCTGTCTCTCAGCCCCTCTGTCTCTCAACTCCCCCCTCTGTCTCTCAGCTCCCCCCTCTGTCTCTCAGCTCCCTCCCTCTGTCTCTTAGCTCCCCCCTCTGTCTCTCAGCTCCCCCCTCTGTCTCTCTGCCCCCTCCTCTGTCTCATTCACTTCCTGACTCTTAGGCTGCTTTCACACTGGGGCAGGCATTGACGGTAAAATGCTGCTAGTTTTAGCAGCACTTTACTGTCGTTTTAGCTGCGCTATTCGGCTTCTAGCAGGCGCTTTTAACCCCCGCTAGCAGCCAAATTAAAGGTTAAATGCGCCCGTGTAGCGCTGCTGCCGAAGTGCTTTGCAGGCGCTTCAGCAGCGGTGGCCATTCATTTCAATGGGCAGGAGCGGTGTGTACACCGCTCCTCTACCGCCCCAAAGATGCTGCTTGGAGGACTTTTTTAACGCCCTGGCAGCGCCCCAGTGTGAAAGCACTTGAACTTTCACACTGGGACTGCAGCGGAGGCGTTTTTCAGGTGCTTTACAGGCGCTATTTTTAGCCCAAAAGGGCCTGAAAAACGCCTTAGTGTGAAAGGGGTCCTACACTCACCCCCTCTCTTTTACACACACTCCCTCTCTCTTACACTCACCCCCCCTCTCACCTACCCCCTCTCACCCCCTTTCCCTCAACCCTCCCTCTCTCTCTCATGCCCCTCTCTCTCACCCTCTCATGATATACAATAATGGATGTAGGGGCCTTTTGGTGGGCGTGATTTTTTTTGGGGGGGGTGGGGGCAGCATTTTATTGAATTAAAGTGGGCCGGTCTGGATGAAGTCCAGGGCCAAATTTTTGTCCCAGTCCAGCCCTGATCTAAACCATTCCATTGTAGCTCTGGCTGTATGTTTCGGGTTGTTGTCCTGCTGGAAGGTGAACCTCCCCCCCCCCCCAGTCTCAAGTCTTTTGCAGACTCTAACAGGTTTTCTTCTAAGATTGCCCTGTATTTGGCTCCATCCATCTTCCCATCAACTCTGACCAGCTTCCCTATCCCTGCTGAAGAAAAGCATCCCCACAACATGATGCTGCCACCACCATGTTTCACTGTGGGGATGGTGTGTTCAGGGTGATGTGCAGTGTTAGTTTTCGTGCAAAAATTATAAAAGAAAAAATTTGCGCTAGGTGCGTGATAAATTACAAAAAACAAAAAATCCGTGAAGGGTATCCTGCAGCTGAACACTATAACCCTGATATGGGACACAGAAAGTATAGATATAAATAGGAGTGCAGCGCTGGATAATGTACTATGTGAGATACATAAACAGAAATCTATTTATGATAGATACATAGTGATCTAATATGTGCAGATAAGTGACCATAAACACAACATTGCTTTAAAATGTGTAGAAATTAGTCCATAGAAGATTGCTGCATTTGCAGTAAATCGTGCATAGGACACAAAAAGAAAAACATCTAAAAAATGTTCATAGGAGTAGAGATATTAAGTAAATCATTTCCAGTGTGGAACCATGAATATAGACTTTCACCACGTGAATATAGACTTTCACCACGTGAATATAGACTTTCACCTTTTTAATAATAATAATAAGATTGGAGGCTCTCCAGAAAGCCTGCGACCGCCCTTGTTCAAGGGGGTCAGACAAGTCTTAGTAGAGTGACAGGATCACTGATGAGATGTCGGAGACTCCCTTCACAGGCGACCAGCTGACATCTGTGGAGAACACTCCCTGGAACCGATCTGTGTGCATCAGTGGACATTCCCTTCCACAGGTTGAAATCCAGGCATCCGGTGGATTTCCAAATATTATAAAGGGAAAAAATGTGGGGGGAGAAAATAAGAACTCCAATAGTGTAGAGGTCCCCTAGTTTTCTTTATTTTAAAAACGTGTATACGTGACGACCGTGCGACCATACCTCCCAACTTATGAACTTCTGAATGCGGGACATAAGTTTTTTGTTGAGCAGGGGGGGGGGGGAATGCTATCGCGGGTGAACAATTTGCGAAGTTGTTGAGCGGGGGGGTGCTATTGCGGGTGGAAGAGCAGAAAGAGCGGGGGGCGCTATCGCAGTCTACATTTAAAGTTGTTGAGCGGGGAGGGGGGAGGGGGGATGTCGCGGGTACACATGGATAATTGGTCGCCGGGTAATAGCATAATGACTGCTTACCTCGGCTCTTCCTTTTCCTCCTTCGTCCTGATCTCCTCTTTCTCCGCTTCCCTTGACTGAGGGACGGCGGGTCTGGGTAGCAGTGCCCCCCCCCCCCCCGCGCTTATCACCTAGCTTGCATTGCAGTCAATAGCATTATGCGGAAAAATTGTCTCTAGTGCAGGAAAGCGGGAAAAAAGTGTCAATGCGGGAAAGTCCAGCACAATCCATGGCGGTTGGGAGGTATGCCTACGACTGTTTCGTCACAACTGACGTCATCAGGGGTGTTGGAGATACAACAAACCTTCAGCTTAGCCTATTGACTGCAGTTCAGAAAAAGGACACAAGATGTCGCTAATGCTCAGTGATATGCTATGTTATGTATTTTTCTATGATGTGTTAAATTTCCTGTACATAGTGATGTACTTGTTGGTTTCCTTTTTCTGTCTGTGTTCTTCTTACCATGTGAGGTGACATCTTTGCTAGTGTGGTTATGTTCCAATAAAGAAGCCAGTTCCTGTTACTCCACAACGTCTGATCTGAATGGACTCCGCTGCACCTATCAATCGTACTTTGCAACAAGGGGTATGTACACACGCCTGCGCATTATATAACCACCTGGCGAAAGCGGGGAAATGCAGCCATAGGTCAAATTAAAACAATGCTTGGAGCCTATTAGACAGATACAAATTATACTTGCCGCCAAAACGAGAGCCATACTACTTGATAGAAAAAGGATGACTCATCATCAACACCCAAAAAAAGGGGCTGCAATGATACTGCTCTGGGGCTCTACTAAAAGCATCAATAGATGGAAACAGTGCCATCTTGTGGGCCATTACAGCACTGTTAAAGAAAAAAGGTTTATTTAAACCAATTCCAACATATATTATTCTTTCTAAAGCCCCATACACACGGTCGGACTTCCATCGGACTTTTCCGTGGATTTTTGTCCGAACGGAGTTGGCCGGGCACACCCATAGCATACACACCACAGGACTTTTCTGCAAACTTTCCCAAAACTTTTTGCAACATCACGTGGTTTTTCTGCTCTTTTCTGCTCTTTACCGCCACCCTTTGGTCAACTTCTGCTATTGTTGGTTGATTTTAACATTAGTTGTTTTGTCCATCGGACAAAAGTCCGATGTTTTTCTGTACACACGGTCGGACTTTGCTCCATCGGACTTTTGTTGGCCAGAAGTTTGTCCGTTTGCAGACCCAACTTTTGTCCGATGAAAACACAAAAAAAAAAAAAAAAGTTTGTCCGATGGAGCGTACACACGGTCGGATTGTTGGTCCAACTTGCTCAAAATGAAGTTTGTTGGCCAAAAGTCCGACCGTGTGTACGGGGCTTTAGAGAATTATTTAAAATATATTCTAGAAAATTTGAAGGATACGTTCCTTCGCAGTGCCAAACAGTTTATGTTGACCACAAATCAAGTCCATTTATATGTAAAAACAATCACATGTGTGACCATAAAAACCCATGTGGAATGATCGAAACATTTTCAGACAAAAGAAATAGTGTTTGTTTTTTTGCTTTTAGGCCAAAAAGTTAAATTTTGGTCTCATCTGACCAGAGCACCTTCTTCCACATGTTTGCTGTGTCCCCCACATGGCTTCTCACAATCTGCAAACAGGACTTCTTATGGCTTTCTTTCACCAATGTCTTTCTTCTTGCCGCTCTCCCATAAAGGACAGATTTGTGGAGAAGCACGACTAATAGTTGTCCTGTGGACAGATTCTCCCACCTGAGCTGTGGATCTCTGCAGCTCCTCCAGAGTTACCATGGACCTCTTGGCTGCTTCTCTAATGAATGTTCTCCTCTTGCCCGGCCGGTCAGTTTAGGTGGACGGCCATGTCTTAGTAGGTTTGCAGTTGTGCCATACTCTTTCCATTTTAGGATGATGGATTGAACAGAGTTCCGTGAGATGTTCAAAGCTTGGAGAATTTTTTTATATCCTAACCCTGCTTTATACTTCTCCACAACTTTATCCCTGACCTGTCTGGTGTGTTCCTTGGCCTTCATGGTGCTGTTTGTTCACTAAGGTTCTCTAACAAATCTCTGAAGGCTTCACAGGACAGCTGTATTTATACTGAGATTAAATTACACACAGGTGGACTCTATTTACTAATTAGGTGACTTCTGGAGGCAATTGGTTCCACTAGATTTTAGTTAGGGGTATCAGAGTAAAGGGGGCTGAATACAAATGCAAACCACACTTTTCACATATTTATTTGTAAAAAATGTTGAAAACCATTTATCATTTTCCTTCCACTTCACAATTATGTGCCACTTTGTGTTGGTCTATCACATAAAATCCCAATAAAATACATTTACGTTTTTGGTTGTAATATGACAACAGGTGGAAAATTTCAAGGGGTATGAATACTTTTTCGAGGCACTGTATACACTCACCAGCCACTTTATTAGGCACACCTGTTCAATTGCTCGGTAACACAAATTGCTAATCAGCCAATCACATGGCAGCAACTCAACGCATTTAGACATCTAGACGTAGTGAAGACGACTTTCTAAAGTTCAAACCGAGCATCAGAATGGGTAAGAAAGGGGATTTAAGTGACTTTGAACGTGGCATGGTTGTTGGTGCCAGACGGACCGGTCTGAGTATTTCTGGGATTTTCACACACAACCATCTCTCAGGTTTACAGAGAATGGTGGGAAAAAGAGAAAATATCCAGTGAGCGGCAGTTGTGTGGAGGAAAATGCCTTGTTGATATCAGAGGTCAGAGGAGAATGGGCAGATGATGAAAAGACAACAGTAGCTCAAATAATCACTCGTTACACCCAAGGTATGCAGAATACTATCTCTGAACGCACAACACATCTAACCTTGAAGAAGATGGGCTACAGCAGCAGAAGACCACACCGGGTGCCACTCCTGTCAGATAAGAACAGGAAACTGAGGCTACAATTGGCACAGGATCACCAAAATTGGACAATAGAAAATTGGAAGAACATTGCCTGGTCTGATGAGTAGTGTTGAGCGAACCCGAACTGTAAAGTTCGGGTCCGTACCGAACTTTAGCTTTTTCCCGAACCCGAACCCGGACTTTGCCCAAAAGTCCGGGTTCGGGTTCGGCAATCTAATAACGCATTTAGAAATGCTTCAGGGGCCAGCCAATCACCTTTTGATTAGCTGGTGTGCCCTTAGAGGCCATCATAGCCATGCCTACTAATGGCATGGCTGTGATTGGTCAGTGCAACATGTGACCCAGCTTCTATATAAGCTAGAGGCACACAGCACACATGTCACTCTGCTTCAGAATAGATAGGGAGAGGATCTAGTCTGCTGCTGCTGCTTTTAGGGAGAGATAGAAAGATAGAAGAGGTAGTCCTGATTCTACAATCTGAGGGAAAAGATAGAGAGATAGTGTAGTGTAGGGCCAGGTTCCTGTGTTGGTGCTTTCAGGGAGAGAGAATATTATATAGGAGTCCAGATTCAGAGATTAAAAACAGCGATCTGCATAGGTCTACCTATTTGTGTTGCAGTGCAGTCTTTTTACACTGCCATGAGCCCAGTGTCAGAGAAAGTCTAACTTTTAGGGGGAAAAAAAAGGCACTTTATTGTGCTCTTTTCCAAAAGACCCATAGGGCAAAAAAAAAAAAGAAAAAAAAGCATTTTATTTTGCTTGTGCAAAAAAAAAAAAAAAATTTGCACTTTAATGTACGCTTGCAAAAAACGCAGTTTAGGGGCACAAAAAAAAGGTTGCAGTGTGTTATACATATTTTGAGGTGTGTGAAATAAACAATTTCTATATAGTTTTCTCCTACTGTGCTATACTAAAAAAACAACATTTTTTTTTAATAGCATTTTCTGCAGTTCTGTAGCTGTGTGATTCAGCGGTTACGTACTGTGGGTGTGTTCTGCTCTTCCAAAAACACCCATTTAGGGCAAGATCCTAAATTTTGAAAATATGAGGAGAAGGTCAAAGGGACGTGGTGGCCCCGGTCGTGGTGCTGCTGGTGGAGCTCCTGTTGCAGGGAGAGGACGTGGTGGATCTGTGCCAGATACACGCACAAGTGAAACACCTTCCTCAGGTGCGAGTAGGCGACCGAGCCTGCGGCGGTATTTTGTCGCGCCTAATGAGGCTGTACGAATGTTTAGGCCAGGACAAGTACAGGCGATAGTAGATTGGGTTGCTGACAGTGCCTCGGGTTCCTTCACATTGTCTCCCACCCACTCTTCTGATGAAAGAACAGAGTTGGCACCTGAAACCCATGTCCATCAGTCTTTCACCTCACCCCCTTGCAAATCAGCCAAGCAGTATGAGCCCCAAATCATGCAGCAGTCTCTTCTGCTTTTCGATGACTCTGTTAGCAGGGTTTCCCAGGGCCATCCACCTAGCCCTGCCCCAGAAGTGGAAGAGATTGAGTGCACCGATGCCCAACCACTTATGTTTCATGATGAGTACATGGGAGGACCATCGCAGTACGCCTCGGATGATGACGAAACACAGGTGCCAACTGCTGCTGCTTTCGCAATTGTGCAGACAGACAAGGAGGGCAGGGGTGAAGACTGGGTGGAAGATGATGTGGAGGACGATGAGGTCCTCGACCCCACATGGAATCAACGTTATGCAGGTGACCAGTGTAGTTTGGAGGACGAGGCGGTGGTCGCACAGAGCCACCAGCACAGCAGAAGAGGGAGCAGGGTGCAAAAACGGAGCGTCTGTCAGCTAGACAGTATGTCTGCTACTGCCCAACGCAGCAAGGGACCGAGCACACCAAAGCCAGGTCCAAGGAGTTCCCCAGCGTGGCAGTTCTTCACACAATGTGCTGATGACAAGACACGAGTGGTTTGCACGCTGTGCAATCAGAGCCTGAAGCGAGGCATAAACGTTCTCAACCTGAGCACAAGCTGCATGACCAGGCATCTAAGTGCAAAGCACGAGCTGCAGTGGAGTAGACACCTCAGAAACCAAGAAAGGTCTCTGGCTCCTCCTGCTTCCTCTTCTGCTGCAGTCTCGGCATCTTCATCCACCTCTGTAGTGACAGTGGCACCTGCCACCCCGCAAACAGAGCATCTGCCAGCAACACTACCACCTGGGTCACCAACCATCTCCACAATGTCCCATGGAAGCGTTCAGCTCTCTATCTCCCAAACATTGGAGCAGAAGAGGAAGTACCCCCCTAGCCACCCGCGATCCCTGGCCCTGAATGCCAGCATTTCAAAACTCCTGGCCTTTGAAATGCTGTCATTCCGTCTGGTGGAGACGCAGAGTTTTAAAAGCCTGATGGCATTGGCTGTCCCACAGTACGTCGTGCCCAGCCGCCACTATTTTTCCAGGCGAGCCATCCCTTCCCTGCACAACCAAGTGGGGGACAAAATCAGGTGTGCACTGCGCAACGCCATCTGTGGCAAGGTCCACCTAACTACGGATGCGTGGACCAGTAAGCACGGTCAGGGACGTTATATCTCCCTAACAGCACACTGGGTAAATGCAGTGGCGGCTGGGCCTGAGGCAGATAGCAGTTTGGCGCATGTCCTTCCACCACCGAGGATTGCAGGGCGCTTCAGTTTGCCTCCTGTTGCTAACTCCTCCTACTCCGCTTCCTCATCCTCTACCGCCTCCTCATCCGGTCAGCGTAACACCTTCACCACCAACTTCAGCACAGCCAGGGGTAAACGACAGCAGGCAGTTTTAAAACTTTCCTGTTTGGGGGAAAAACCCCACACCGCGCAGGAGTTGTGGAGGGACATGGAACAACAGACCGATGAGTGGTTGCTGTCAGTGAGCCTCAAGCCCGGCCTGGTGGTGTGCGATAATGGGCGAAATCTCGTAGCAGCTCTGGGCCTAGCCGGTTTGACGCACATCCCTTGCCTGGCGCATGTGCTGAACTTGGTGGTCCAGAGGTTCCTTAAAAATTACCCCAATATGCCAGAGCTGCTGCAGAAAGTGCGGGCTGTGTGTGCGCACTTTCGGCATTCTCACCCTGCTGCTGCTCGCCTGTCAGCGCTGCAACGTAACTTCGGCCTTCCCGCTCACCGCCTCATATGTGACGTGCCCACAAGGTGGAACTCCACCTTGCACATGCTGGCCAGACTGTGCGAGCAGCAGCAGGCGATAGTGGAGTTTCAGCTGCAGAAATCACGCGTGAGTCGCTCTGCGGAACAGCACCACTTCACCATCAATAACTGGGCCTCCATGCGAGACCTGTGTGCCTTGTTGCGCTGTTTTGAGTACTCCACCAACATGTCCAGTGCCAATGACGCCATTCTTAGCGTTACTATCCCAGTTCTATGCCTCCTTGAAAAAACGCTTCGAGCGATGATGGAAGAGGATGTGGCACAGGAGGATGAGGAGGAGGAGGAGGAAGCGGGATCATTTCAAAGGCTTTCAGGGCAGTCTTTTACAAGTGGCTACGAGGGTGGGTTCCTGCACCAACAAACGCCAGGTACACAATTGTCCGGCAGAAAGGGCACAGTTCTGGAGGATGACGAGGTGGAGGAGGAGATGGAAGAGGAGGAGCCATTTTCACAGCAGGGTGGCACCCAGACCAGCTCGTGGCCATCACTGGTGCGTGGCTTGGGGGGATACAGAGGACACAGACGATACACCTCCCACAGAGGACAGCTTTTCTTTGCCTCTGGGCAGCCTGGCACACATGAGCGATTACATGCTGCAGTGTTTCCGCAATGACCGCCGAGTTGCCCACATTTTAACTGGTGCTGATTACTGGGTGGCCACCCTGCTGGATCCCCGTTACAAGGACAACGTACCGTCCTTAATTTCCTCACTGGAGCGGGATCATAAGATGCGCGAGTACAAGCGCACGCTGGTAGACGCGCTGCTGGTGGCATTCCCACCTGACAGTGGGCGTATGGTGGAAGCACAAGGCGAAGGCAGAGGAGGAGGAAGAGGTCGCCAACGCAGCCGGGGCACCGGCAGCACCTCAGAAGGCAGGGTTAGCATGGCCGAAATGTGGAAAAGCTTTGTCAGCATGCCACAACAACCAGCACCACCAGCTGAGATGGAACGTCTTAGCAGGAGGCAGCATTTCACCAACATGGTTGAGCAGTATGTGTCCACAGGCCTACACGTACTGGATGACGGGTCTGCCCCCTTTAACTTCTGGGTCTCCAAATTGGGCACATGGCCTGAGCTTGCCCTTTATGCCTTGGAGGTGCTGGCCTGCCCTGCAGCCAGTGTATTATCTGAACGTGTATTTAGCACGGCAGGGGGCGTTATCACAGACAAACGCAGCCGCCTGTCCAGAGCCAATGTGGACAAGCTCACGTTCATTAAAATGAACCAGGCATGGATCCCACAGGACTTGTCCGTACCTTCTGCAGAATAGACATGTATACAGGTGTTGTGACAAAAACTGTCCGGCCATCGGATTGTGTCCGGCCCATACTGCGAAGGCGCAGCGCTTGCGCAGTACAGAGGACAAGGAGATTCACAAAATCTCCGAAGATGAACGGCGCCTGCGCTGTGAGTGCAGGTTCAAGCCCCACCATCCAAGTGGACATACGGTAGCACATAGTAACAGGGCCCCTCACAGGCTCGGTTCGATCGCCACGCTTCGGGTACGGCCTCACTTGGCTCGTCTTGAACCACGGATGGTGTGGCCTTCACCTGAACTCACCACGCAGGCGCCGTTCGTCTTGGGAGATTTTAGAAATCCCCTTGTCCTACATACTGAGCAAGCGCAGTACAGGGCGGACACTATTCGACAGGGGACAGAATTCGACACATCACCGGCCTTACCCAGCCATTGTTGTATTTTTGAACCAGTGTTGGCTACCTCGTCCTCCTCCACCGCCGCTTCCACCTACACAGCCACATCCACCGCCACCTCAACCTCCTACTCCATATGGACCTCGTCCTCCTAGGTCAAGATTATTATTTTTTATTTTTATTTTTTTTATGTTATTTTAAGTTATTTCCCTATCCACATTTGTTTGTAGAGCACTTGCCATGCTCTTAACAACATTTTGCTGCCATTTGCAGCCCTCTAGCCCTTTCCATTACCTTTTTAGAGCCTTTTTAGTCCTTAGAAGTCCGGGTCCCCATTGACTTCAATGGGGTTCGGGTTCGGGTCCGGGTTCGGGTTAAAGTTCGGTCCCGAACCCGAACTTTTTTCCGAAGTTCGGCCGAACCCGTCGAACCCGAACATCCAGGTGTCCGCTCAACTCTACTGATGAGTCTGGATTTCAGCTGCGACATTCAGATGGTGGGGTTAGAATTTGGTGCATGGATCCATCCTGCCTTGTATCACCGGTTCAGGCTGGTGGGGGTGTAATGGTGTGGGGGGTATTTTCTTGGCACACTTTGGGCCCCTTAGTACTAATTGAGCATTGTATACTCACCACGACCTACCTGAATATTGTTGCTGACCATGTCCATCCCTTTATGACTACAGTGTCCCCCATCCTCTGATGGCTCCTTCCAGCAGGATAATGCACCATGTCACAAAGCTCCAATCATCTCACCACTGGACAATGAGGTCACTGCACTCCAATGTCCTCCACAGTCACCAGATCTCATCCAATAGAACACCTTGGGGATGTGGTGGAACAGGTCCCCCGTTCCCCCCTCCCCCCTGAAAGGTGCCAAATGTGGCACCAGAGGGGGGGAGGAAGCATATTAGCGAGAGTTTCACTTTTGGGTGGAACCAGGGCCGGATTCCAGGCATGGCCACCAAAGCCAGGCCTCGGGGCGGCAGTGGGTGCAGGGGCGGCGCCATGGCAACAGGGGGGTGAAAAAACCCTGTCGTCCAGGTGTTGTATCGAGATGGTTCCCCCATCGGATAGGGTCCGGCCTGGACTGCGCAGGCGCAATCGGAGTCAACGGAAATCTCAGAGGCTGGACAGATGTTCATCAACTGTAGACGGAGCATGCGCAATCAACACGCCGCTCGCTCACGATGCTCGGGGCTGGTTATACACGCCGCTCGCTCTATACAGCAAGGGGCGGATGCTTTTTTCAGAGGGGCGGATATGGTTATAAGAGGCATGATGGTCAATGCTTTATGATGGGCAGTGCTTTTTTGAAAGGGACCGATGCTTTTCTCAAATGCTCATCCTAAAGCAGTGGCCATCATGCCTCTTATAACCATATCCGCCCCTTTGAGAAAAGCATCCGCCTCTTGCTGTATAACCAGCCCCGAGCATTGGGAGCGAGTGGCACGTTGATTGCGCATGCTCCGTCTACAGCTGACGAACAGCTGTTCAGCCTCTGAGATTTCCATCGGATCCGATTGAGCACGCGCAGTCCAGCCCGGACCCTATCCGATGGAGGAACCAGCTCGATAGAACACCGGCCGGGGGGGGGGGGGGGGGCGGCATTGAAGGACCCGGCCTTGGGCGGCAAAGGGAGTAAATCTGGGCCTGGGTGGAACTCCGCTTTAAGATGCAAAATTTAGGATGGTCCATTCACACCAGATGCATTAGCACTTTTTTTTTATGTGTACCAATGCAAGGACCTGTGAACAATAATGGGAGCAGATCACACCAGCGCCTTGTGCTGGTATGCAATGGTTTGCGCTGAAAAAAAAAAAAGTTTTAAAGGCCTTTACAGGTTATCATTGTAGAATTAATCATAAATGATAGCCAAGAATTATTGCTCTCACTCTGACATTCATGGTGATACCGTCAGTGATGATCATTCTAACAGCAAAGTTTTCAACTGTCATGAATGGGTTGCATTTATGACAGCTGTGATTACTAGTGATCAGTGGCGGCCCGTTCATACAGGGTGCAGGGGCGCTGCCCCTAATCCATGTTATCAGCCCCTAAACTACATGCAGGGCTCCGGACACATGGATTCCAATGTTTTTTTTTTTTTAGAAGCACGTGATTAGAGCCTAAGGCTCTAATTGGCTTCAAAGAAGGGTGGGCTCGGGGCACAGAGCACTGTGCCCTAAGACAACCAAATTGTGTGACAATTGCGAATAATCTTCCTGATTCTCCTCCTGGCCAATCAGGAAGCGGGTCCTGAGACCCATCACCCGATTGGCCAAGAGAAGAAGCGATCCTATTGGCCCCACGAGGAGGAGGGGGAGGAAGGAATTGCAGGGGAAACTGCCGAAGCCAAGGATGAGGAGACGCAGGTTGAAGCCGCCGCCCGCCGCCTGGAGGAAGCGCTGCCCGAGACCTAGATGGGGCAAGTGCGGGGCTTGGAGGAAGGGGGGGGGTGCCTGTGACCCGAACAACCGACCAGGGGGGGCGGGTGAATTGTTTGCCAACCCCCCAAAAAATATACCACCAGCCGCCACTGCTAGTGATATGTGATTGGCTAATTAGCTAATTCGCATGGTATAGGGTGATGTGATTGGACCAGGTACCATGTGATAGCTGTGGGCTAATCACATCATAGGAAACACAACTGTTATGAATGAATTTTACTGTTTTACTATCCATAGTTAAAACAACAACAACAAGGGCAGAAGATTTAATAGATGGAAAGATGAAAAAATGACTGAAGGTCCGCTTTAAGAAGACACGCGACACCTTAGTGAAGTTGGATGGGAAGTGTTTTAACCTTAAACTGCGAAAAGGGTTCTTTACTGTGAGAGCAGTAAGGATGTGGAACTTCCTCCCACAGTTGGTGGTGTCAGAAGGAAGTATAGATTATTTCAAAAAACTTTTAATTGGGTAGCTTAGCGAATGCAATATACAGGTAGTATATGGTAGTGACACACACACCTTATTCCACCTTACCAACTGTGTAACTATGTAACATGTGTTGTGCAATCGCTGTTTACACCTGCAGAAGGACATATGTGTGTGTTTTTGTTTGCATGTAAGCACAGGGTGGTGTGTTCTAATTTTTTTTTATTTTATTATTATTATTATTACTTATTTACTTATTTTATTTAACCACTTAAATAAAAGGATTTGCCCGCTTAATGACCAGGCCATTTTTTGAGTTATGGCACTGCGTTGCTTTAACCACTTGTCTCCCGCCATATAGCAGAATGACGGCGGCAAAGTGGTTGTGTTATCCTGATTGGACGTCATATGACGTGATCAGGATAACAGAGCCGGTGCTCGCCCGTGGGGGGCGCGCGGCACGCTGGTCGGAGCTGCGGTGTGTCAGCAACTACGATCGTGGTATGAAGCCTCTGACAGAGGCTTCATACCACGTGATCAGCTGTGACCAATCACAGCTGATCATCGCGTGAACCAGGAAGTGCCGGTGAACGGCTCTCCTCGGTTCGCGATGACAGGGAGAGCTCTCCCTGTGAGAGGGGGGTCTATGCTGATAATCAGCACATTGATTATCAGCACAGCCCCCATCAAAAGGTGCCAATCAGCTGCCAATCAATGCTCATCACATGCCAGCCTGTTCCCCTATATAAAGCCTGTCAGTGCCCATAAAAGTGCAGATCAGTGCCCAAAAAAGTGCCAATCAGTACCCCATCAGTAATGCCTGTCAGCGCCCCATCAAAGTGCCAATCAGTGCCACTCAGTAAAGCCTGTCAGCAGCTCCTCATCAGTGCCACCCATCAGTGCCCATCAGTGCCGCCTATCAGTGCTGCCTATCCGTGCCCATCAGTGCCACCTATCAGTGCCCATCAGTGCTGCCTATCAGTGCCCATCAGTGCCGCCTATCAGTGCTGCCCATCAGTGCCGTCTATCTGTGCCCATCAGTTTTGTTTGTTTTTTCAAAATTGTCGCTATTTTTTCGTTTATAGTGAAAAAAATATAAAACCGCAGGTGATCAAATACCACCAAAAGAAAGCTCTATTTGTGGGAAGAAAATGAAAAGAAAAATGTAGTTTGGGTACAATGTTGCATGACCACGCAATTGTCATTTAAAGTGCGACAGCGCTGGAAGATAAAAATTGTCTTGGGCAGGAAAGTGCCTGGTATTAAAGTGGTTAACTGACAATTGCGCGGTCGTGCGACGCTGTACCCAGACAAAATTTATGTCCTTTTTTTCCCCAAAAAATAGAGCTTTCTTTTGGTGATATTTGATCACCTCTGCTTTTTTTTTTTTTTCGCGCTATAAACAAAAAAAGACCAAAATTAAAAAAAATATATATATGTAAATTTTTAACTTTTTGCTATAATAAATAAAAAAAAATTGAGTTCTTCATCAGTTAAGGCCGATATCTATTCTTCCACATATTTTTGGTAAAAAAATCGCAAAAAGCGCATATCGATTGATTTGAGCAAAAGTTATAGCTTCTACAAAATAGGGGATAGATTTATGGCATTTTTTTTTTCTGCGATTTTTAGCAGGACTGCGACATTGAGGCGGACACTTTTTTGGGACCATTGACATTTATACAGCGATCAGGGCTAAAAATAGCCACTGATTACTGTATAAATGTCACTGTCAGGGAATGAAATCAATGAATGTGCAGCGCGGCTATACCGCCGGCAAAGCGCTGCTGCAGTAGCGCTTTGCGGGTGGTTTTAACCCTTTTTCGCCCGCTAGCGGGGGTTAAAAGCGCCCCGCTAGCAGCTGAATATCTCCGCAAATGCGACGGTAAAGCGCCGCTAAAATTAGCGGCGCTTTACCGTCAACGTCCCAGTGTGAAAGGGACCTTATTACTATCCCAAGGGGGGCTAAGAAGCCCACTATGTGATAGCTTTGAGAAGGTGACTTGTACTCTTTATAGAGACATCAGCGGTCTATTAGACCCCCAATGTCTCCCCTGCCCTCCAATGCAGCTAATCAAGCACACACTTTGCTTGATTAGTTGCTTCCTTGACTGTAGCAGCTGCAACTAGACGTGCACTGCCGAAAAAGTTGTCTGTTTTCGTTTCGTTTTTTTGCTTTTTTCGGAAATTCGGTAATTCGAAAATTCGGAATTCAGTAATTCAGAAATTCGGCAATTAGAAGTTTCGGAATTCGGAAATTCGAAGATTCGGTATTCGAAAATCCAAATTTTCGGAATTTCGATTTTCCGAATTTTAGAATTTCGAATTTTTTGAATTTCCGATTTTTGAATTTCCGAATTTAGAATTTTTGGATTTTCGAAATTTTCGAATTTCCGAATTTTCAGATTTTTGAATCTTGGAATTTCGAATTTTCGAATTTCCACTTTTTTTTGAATTTCCGAATTTCGGAAATTTTTAATTTCCTAATTTTGAATCTCGGAAATTTAGGAATTTACGAAATTTAGGAATTTCGGAAATTTAGGAAATTCGTGATTCGGAAATTTGTAAATTCGAGATTTCGGAAATTCGAAAATCCGAAAATTCAGAAATTGAAAAATTCCAAAATTCGGAAATTTCAGAATTAACTAATTTGTCAAAATTCATTAAAAAACGAATTTGGAACTAAACAAATTGCACATGTCTAGCCGCAACCATAGGCTTGTTATAACCACTCACAGCCAGGATGTTTTTGTACGTTTGGCGTTCAGTAAGTGGTTAAAGCGAACATTGCAATAGTTTTATCTTATCTTTTAATTGGATGTTTATTTTTATCTTGTTATATTTGGAGGGAGTTCTGCCTGAATTCCACTCTGGAGTTGTTGTTTTATTTTTAAGTGCAAAACTCCTCCAGCGATTCCAATATAGAGGTCTATAGATGTTATCAGCAGAACCTCGGGAATAAGTTCATTTATGTTTTCCACTTAATGGTTCTTTAACAATTGTCGTTTGAGTTGTAAGCAAAAAAAAAAATGTCAGTTTTCATCGTCGGGTCCTGCGGCGCTGAGCACCGGCGACAGGAGGTGTCCGAGGGTGACAACGCCATCGTGTGCTGCGCCGAAGGCTTCAACTTCAGGTTTGTAAAGTAAAAAGACAACAGAATGTACGCAGAGAGAAAATCATTACCGCTAGTGGTGCTTTCATAATAGAAGGCAGCAAACAAATGATCTGTAATTAACTAACAAACTAATGTCATGGGGAAAATTAATCAAACTAGCTCAAGGCTAACAGAGAGGAGAAAGAAAAAAAATTCCGTGTAGATTCGGCGCCATTTTTTTTTTTTGCTGAAGAGAACCACAAAAATATATATTAAAAAAAAAAACTGTCAGTAATACTTATTTGTTACTTGTTAACAAGCGTAAGAAAAATATTAAAAAGTAATTTTGTACAGGAGGAAGAAGAAAATTATATATATATATATATATATATATATATATTATAATAATAATAAAAAATATATAATATATAAAATATATTTATAATTAATTATATATATATATATATATATATATATATATATATATATATATATTATAATAATAATTAAAAATATATATAATTAATTCAATATATATATATATATGTATATATATATTATAATAATTAAAACTATATAATTAATTCAATATATATAATAATAATAATAATAATAATAATATATATATATATATATATATATATATATATATATATATATATATATAGATATATAGATATATCTATATATCTATATATAGATAGATATATAGATATATATATATATATATATATATATATATATATATATATATATATATATATATAAATATAAATATATCTATATATATATATATATATATTCACAGTAATACCTTGACCCGATATACAAGCATTTTGAAAGACGAGCAACATTTTGACAGTACAATCCATGTAGTAAAGCCGCTGAGGTATGCAGTACTGCATGTGGCCAGAGGTCCGGGGGCGCTGGTGGCTCCCAGCGCTTTGTGGAGAACTCGGAGACACTCCCAGCTGGGTGGGGCTAGCGTAACGTGCATCGGAGCCCCCGAAAGTGTCAACAGTTCCCGAGTGTCTACAAGTGTCTGAGAGCATCTCCAAGTTCTCCAGGAAGCGCTGGGAGCCACCAGCACCCCGCACCTCTGACCACATACAGTACTGTATACACCAGCGCCCCCGCACCTCTGACCACATACAGTACTGCATACACCAGCGCCCCCGCAACTCTGACCACATACAGTACTGCATACACCAGCGCCCCCGCACCTCTGACCACATACAGTACTGCATACACCAGCGCCCCCGCACCTCTGACCACATACAGTACTGCATACACCAGCGCCCCCGCACCTCTGACCACATACAGTACTGCATACACCAGCGCCCCCGCACCTCTGACCACATACAGTACTGCATACACCAGCGCCCCCGCACCTCTGATCACATACAGTACTGCATACACCAGCGCCCCCGCAACTCTGACCACATACAGTACTGCATACACCAGCGCCCCCGCACCTCTGACCACATACAGTACTGCATACACCAGCGCCCCCGCACCTCTGACCACATACAGTACTGCATACACCAGCGCCCCCGCACCTCTGACCACATACAGTACTGCATACACCAGCGCCCCCGCACCTCTGGCCACATAAAGTACTGCATACACCAGCGCCCCGCACCTCTGACCACATAAAGTACTGCATACACCAGAGCCCCCGCACCTCTGGCCACATAAAGTACTGCATACACCAGCGCCCCCGCACCTCTGACCACATAAAGTACTGCATACACCAGCTCCCCCGCACCTCTGCCACATAAAGTACTGCATAAACCAGCGCCCCCACACCTCTGACCACATACAGTACTGCATACACCAGCGCCCCCGCATCTCTGGCCACATACAGTACTGGATACACCAGCGCCCCCGCACCTCTGGCCACATAAAGTACTGCATACACCAGCGCCCCGCACCTCTGACCACATAAAGTACTGCATACACCAGAGCCCCCGCACCTCTGGCCACATAAAGTACTGCATACACCAGCGCCCCCGCACCTCTGACCACATAAAGTACTGCATACACCAGCGCCCCCGCACCTCTGGCCACATAAAGTACTGCATACACCAGCGCCCCCGCACCTCTGGCCACATAAAGTACTGCATACACCAGCGCCCCCGCACCTCTGACCACATACAATACTGCATACACCAGCGCCCCTGCACCTCTGGCCACATGAAGTACTGCATACACCAGCGCCCCCGCACCTCTGGCCACATAAAGTACTGCATACACCAGCGCCCCGCATCTCTGGCCACATAAAGTGCTGCATACACCAGCGCCTCCGCACCTCTGGCCACATCCAGTACTGCATACAATAGCAGTGGTTGGGGAACGAATCGTCTGAGTTTCCATTATTTCTCATGGGGAAACTCGCTTTGATATACGAGTGCTTTGGATTACAAGCATGCTTCTGGAACAAATTATGCTCGTAATCCAAGGTATTAATGTGTATATATATAGATATATATATACAGTACAGTATCTCACAAAAGTGAGTACAACCCTCACATTTTTGTAAATATTTTCTTCTATCTTTTCATGTGACAACACTGAAGAAATGACACTTTGCTACAATGTAAAGTAGTGAGTGTACAGCTTGTATAACAGTGTAAATTTGCTGTCTCCTCAAAATAACTCAACACACAGCCATTAATGTCTGGCAACAAAAGTGAGTACACCCCTAAGTGAAAATGTCCAAATTAGGCCCAATTAGCCATTTTCACTCCCCGGTGTCATGTGACTCGTTAGTGTTACAAGGTCTCAGGTGTGAATGGACAGAACAGGCCTCGCCATGGTCAACCAAAGAAGTTGAGTGCACGTGCTCAGCGTCATATCCAGAGGTTGTCTTTGGGAAATAGAGGTATGTGTGCTGCCAGCATTGCTGCAGAGGTTGAAGGGGTGGGGGGTCAGCCTGTCAGTGCTCAAACCATACGCCGCACACTGCATCAAATTGGTCTGCATGGCTGTTGTCCCAGAAGGAAGCCTCTTCTAAAGATGATGCACAAGAAAGCCTGCAAACAGTTTGCTGAAGACAAGCAGACTAAGGACATGGATTACTGGAACCATGTCCTGTGGTCTGATGAGACCAAGATAAACTTATTTGGTTCAGATGGTGACAAGCGTGTGTGGCGACAACCAGGTGAGGAGAACAAAGACAAGTGCTTTCCTACAGTGAAGCATGGTGGTGGGAGTGTCATGGTCTGGGGCTGCATGAGTGCTGCCGGCACTGGGGAGCTACAGATCATTGAGGGAACCATGAATGCCAACATGTACTGTGACATACTGAAGCAGAGCATGATCCCCTCCCTTCAGAGACTGGACCGCAGGGCAGTATTCCAACATGATAATGACCCCAAACATACCTCCAAGATGAAGCTGAGGGTAAAGGTGATGGACTGACCAAGCATGTCTCCAGACCTAAACCCTATTGAGCATCTGTGGGGCATCCTCACACGGAAGGTGGAGAAGCGCAAGGTCTCTAACATCCTCCAGCTCCGTGATGTCGTCATGGAGGAGGGGAAGAGGACTCCAGTGGCAACCTGTGAAGCTCTGGTGACCTCCATGCCCAAGAGGGTTAAGGCAGTGCTGGAAAATAATGGCGGCCACACAAAATATTGACACTTTGGGCCCAATTTGGACATTTTCACTTAGGGGTGTACTCACTTTTTTTGGCAGCGGTTTAGACATTATTGGCTGTGTGTTGAGTTATTTTGAGGGGACAGCAAATTTACACTGTTATACAAGCTGTACACTCACTACTTTACATTGTAGCAAAGTGTCATTTCTTCAGTGAAGTGAAATACTAAAGCGCTAATATGTAAAAAATGTGTGAAATGACAAGCAAAACATAATTTCTTCAGTGTTGTCCCATGAAAAGATAGAATAAAATAGTTACAAAAATGTGAGGGGTTTACTCACTTTTATGAGATATTGTGTATATATATATATATATATATATATATACACTATATTGTCAAAAGTATTGGGACACCCGCCTTTACACGCACATGAACTTTAATGGCACCCCAGTCTTAGTCCATAGGGTTCAGGCTGTGTTCACACTGCCGCATGGAGCGGCTCACAGCAGGGGTCCGGTGCGTCCCTGTTCACCGTTTTAGGTCCGTCTTCAGTCCGAATCTTTGGCTAATTTCGGACCTGAAACAGACCAGAAGACGCACAGGACTCCTATGCAATTCGCACGAGAGCCGCTGCGGAGATTTGTGAACCAGCTCCATTGAGACACAAATCCCCACTAAATCAACACCAAATCCCAGTACCTCCTTTCCCCAAATTTCCCAGCCTAAAACACTTTTCACTATCTGCTGTCCCTCAAATTTCCCCTCCCAACACAAATCCCCACCCCCAATCTCCTTGTGGCACCCCCACAGCTCCCGTGATACCACAGTGCCCAGGGCTGTCTTCCCTCCTGCCCACCCCTTGTCCTGTGTTGTCAGACAGCTCCGCGCCCCATTTCAGACTCAAGCTGGTGTTTTTTTTGGGGGGGTGGCCGTCAACCACTCCCCCCCTGGTTGGTCGGCATATCACCCCTCCCACGGTGTCTGTCCCAACACCCCCGCGGGTGGTCGGTCATCCAGCCCCGCACTTACCCCATCTAGGTCGCTGGTGGGCAGCGCTCCTACGGGCGGCAGGCGGTGGCTTCTATCGTGTCTCCTCTTCTTCCTCTGCATCACAGCAGCTTCCGCTGTGCGTCTCCTCCCTCCTCTTCCTAGGCGTCCAATAGAATCGCCTGTCCTTTCAGCCAATCGGGTGAACCGCTTCCTCATTTGCCGGGAGGAGAATCAGTGTGACAATAGCGAATATTCATTCGCTATTGTCACACAACTGTGTGGGCTCAGGGCGCAGTCCTCTGCGCCCCGAGCCCACCCTTTTTTGAAGCCAATTAGAGCCTCAGGCTCTAATCATGTGCTTAAAAAAAAAAAAAAACATTGGAATCCATGCGTCCGGTGCCCTGCATGTAGATAAAGGGTCGGACGCATGGATAGAGGGGGAGGCCCCTAATGGACGGGCCGCCACTGCGGTCTACTATGGGGAAAGTGCTGTGAAAAAGTATTTGCCCCCTTCCATGATTTAAAAACTGCATTTTGTATTTACTTGGGTTATCTTTGTGTAATATTAAAATTTGTTTGACGATCAAGTGTGACAAATATGCAAAAAAAAAAGAAGGAAAATCAGGAAGGGGGCAAATACTTTTTCACAGCATTGTATATTTATGCTCATACTGTGGACAATGTGAATCCAACAAGGGCCCAACCGCCATTCTCCTGAATGCAAATGTTGAAGCAACTTGAATGCCTTCTTTACTGGAAAATGGGTGATCAGTAAAATGAAAAAAATAAAATTTAATAAAATAAAATATGTGAAATAGAAGCTTAGAGTGGGCCGTTCAACAGCATATACCAACTGCAATTTATATTGCTATTACTCCGAGATTTAGATGAATATAAAAATCTAATCACCGCACCCACGCTTTACATTAACATTTATATAAGTGTTTTTTTGTCGCTCTCTCTGAATTGGAAAGATATGTAAAAATGGTGAATTAAGCCAAAGCGCTCCAGTAAAATATTTATGTATTTCCCCCCAATCTGTCCTCCGTGTCCCGAGGCAGAAGAGAAGCAGGTCTGGTGATTCCCATACCAGATAGAAGAAGAAAACACAGACGGCTGCTGGTTTCTATGTTTACCCTCTAGGACACGGCGAACGCGTCGGGATAATCTCTGCAAACGTTGGGTTTATCGGGAACGATCTCTTTACTTCTGCAACTACTAATTGACATTAGAGGTCAACTAATAACTGACAACTAATAACTTATACTCCGAGTGTATAAATATATACACTATATTACCAAAAGTATTGGGACACCTGCCTTTACCCGCACATGAAATTTAATGGCATCCCAGTCTGAAGCCTCGTACACACGACCGTTTTTCTCGACAAGAAAACTGTTGGGAGAGCTTTCTTGCCGAGAAAACCGTTCGTGTGTATGAGGCTTTCAGGTTTCTCGTCAAGAAAATTGCCCAGAATCTCGACGAGAAAAAAAGAAGACCTGCTTTCTTTTTTCTCGTCGGGAGTCATATTTTCCTCATCGTGATTCTCGTCAGACTGTATTTGGACGAGAAAACCGTTCGTGTGTATGCTTTTCCGAGTCTTCAAAAACCGGGCATGGTCAGAATCAAGTATGAGACGGGAGCGCACCTTCTTGTAAAACTAGCGTTCGTAATGGAGATAGCACATTGAACTGAAACAAACTGAAAGCATGAAGACTGAAAAGCACAAATCGTCTCTCACTAAACTTTTACTAACACGCGGTAACACGAGATCAGCAAAAGCAGCCCAAGGGGTGGGGCCATGAGAATGGAACTTCCCCTTTATACTGCCGTCGTACGTGTTGTACGTCACCGTGTTTTAGACCGACGAGATTTTGGATTGACAGTGTGTATGCAAGGAAAGCTTGACAAGAAACCCGTCGAGAAAAACAAATTTTTTTTTGCGATGAGATTCTCGGCCGTGTGTACGAGGCTTGAATCGATAAGATTCAATATTGAGTTGCCCACACTTTCCAGTAGTGGCGACTGGTGGTAAGAAAAAAAAAAAACACTTGGTCTTCTCTCCACTTTTCTCCTCTCCTCTTGTTTTCAATCCTCCCCTCTCCTTTCCTCTTCTTTTCATCCCTCTCCTCTCTTTTTCTTGCCATTCCTCTTCTCTCCTTTCCTCTTTTGATTCCTCTCCTCTTTTTTTTATTCCTCTCCTTCCCTATTCTTTTAATTTCTCTTGTTGCCTCTTATTTTCATCCATCTCCTCTCCCCTCCCCTTGTTTTCATCCTTCTCGTCTTCTCTCCTCTCTTCTCTCCTTTTGTTTTCATTCCTGTCATCTCCTGTCCTCTTCTTTTCATCCCTCTCCTCTTCTTTCCATTATTCTTCTGTCCTTTCCTCCTCTTTTTATTTATCTCCTCTGAGCCAGAGGCGTTGTAAGGGGGGAGCAGGGGGTGCGGGCCGCACCCGGGTGACACCCACCAGAGGGGTGACACCCGGCACAGCACTGTATTGAGAGGCGCCGCGCTGGCCGCGGCTCTCTCCTCTTCCTCCTTCCCCTACGCCTGGCGCCCGCATGTCCTCCGGGAACCGGCACTGCGATCTACAACGGCATTTGTGACAGGCAGGTGGGGAGAGGTCACGGTGCCAGTGTCCTATCACAATTGCACTGCTCAGACCGACGTCAATGCCTAGGCTCCCCCTCCACTCCACTCTGACAGTATATCCACAACAGGAGGAGGAGCCTAGGAAGAGGGACATTCGTGTGCACAGAGCCGCGCTGATCTGAGATCTGTAAATGTGGGGAGGGGAGGTATACAGGGGGGGGTTACATTAGGGGGATTGCAGGGGGGTTAACATTAGGGGGATTACACAGGGGGGGTGTTACTTTAGGGGGATTGCAGGGGGGTAGCATTATGGAAACAGCTCTGAGGAAGAAGTGTATGACTTTGAAACGCGTAAGCCGGCAGTGGCTCCGTTCATATGCGCGGTGCATCTGTGGAGTATGGTTTCGAGCTCATGTCTCAGCTGCCATCTATTTGGAATATCATTGCACTGCAAGTTTTTCCTGCAACACTTGTAAGTAGTATCTATGCTTTTTTAATAAAATCTATCCTAAACGATAATACACTAGGCTGGTGCACCCTTGTTTCCTTTCTTCTATTGGGTAGCATTATGGGCATTACACGGGGGGGGGGGTTACATTGGGGGGGTAACATTAGGGGGATTACACAGGGGGGCCTTACTTTAGGAGGATTGCAGGGGGGTAGCATTAGGGGGATTACACAGGGGGGGTTACATTGGGGGGATTGCAGGGGGGGTAACATTAGGGGGATTACACAGGGGGGGCCTTACTTTAGGGGGATTGCAGGGGGGTTACATTTGAGGGGATTGCAGGGGGGGTAACATTAGGGGGATTCCACAGGGGCCGCGTTACTTTAGGGGGATTGCAGGGGGTAGCATTAGGGGGATTACACAGGGGGGTTACATTAGGGGGATTGCAGGGGGGGTTACATTAGGGGGATTGCACAGGGGGGTTACATTGGGGGATTACACAGAGGGGGCATTACATTAGGGGAATTACACAGGGGGGACGTTACATTAGGGGGATTACACAGGGGGGGCATTACATTAGGGGATTACACAGGGGGGGCGTTACATTAGAGGGATTACACGGGGGGCATTACATTAGGGGAATTGCACAGGGGGAACGTTACATTAGGGGGATTGCAGGGGGGTAACATTAGAGGGATTGCACAGGGGGGGTTACATTAGGTAGATTGCACAAGGCGGTAACATTAGGGGATTACACAGGGAGGGGGCAGAGCTGTGCTGATGCGCTAGCCTGCTCAGTGCCCTGGATTGCTCATGCTCAGTGACTGGGGGGGGGGGTGACACCATATTTTACAGCACCAGGTGACACCAACCCTAGTGACGCCACTGCTCCTCTCCTCTTCTTTTTATCCCTCTCCTTTTCATCCCTCTTCTCTTTTTCCTCTCTTCTCTTCTTTTCATTCCTCTCCTCACCTCTTCTTTTCATCTCTCTCCTCTCCTTCCTCTCGTCTCCTTCTTTTTTTATCCTTCTCTTCTCCTCTCCTCTTCTTTTCACCCCTCTCCTCTCTTCTCCTGACCTCTCCTATTTTTTAAAGCATCCTCATTTTACAGCATTTTTTTTTTTTAAGTGCCTTAAGACCTCTCCTCTTCTTTTCATTCCTCTCCTTCTTTTCATCCCTCTCCTCTTTTTCCTCTCTTCTCTTCTTTTCATTCCTCTCCTCACCTCTTCTTTTCATCTCTCTCTTCTACTTCCTCTCGTCTCCTTTTCTTTTTTTATCCTTCTCTTCTCCTCTCCTCTTCTTTTCACCCTTTCCTCTCTTCTCCTGACCTCTCCTATTTTTTAAAGCATCCTCATTTTACAGCATTTTTATTAAGTGCCTTAAAAAAGGCACTTTAATTATTCACACAGGGGCAACACGACTTCCAGCGCGACTTTGGGAGGCAACTTGGACACGACTTAAGTTTGAATCACAGCGCGACTGAGGGGCGACTTCAGCGTGACTTGGGGTGACTTACAACACGACTGAAGTCGCCTCCAGGACAGGGGACTTTGCCAGTGGCCAATCAAATAAGAATCAACTCTGTGGGAGGGAGGGGTTTGCCTGAGAAATGTATGTCCTCTTCCTGGAAAGTTGCTTCTATTAAGACAGGGGATCCGACTTCTGAGGCGACTTCCATTGAAATCAATGGGTACAAGTCGCCTAGCAGTCGCCTAGAAGTCGGATTGAAGTAGTACAGGAACCTTTTTTGAAGTCGGAGCGACTGCAGTGGTGTACATTAGGACAGCTCCATTCACTTACATTGATTTTCTCATGCAGCGTGACTTGAGGCGACTTGAAGTCGGATTCAAAGTCGTCCCTGTGTGAATGGGCTCTTAAGATATTATTTAATTATATTATTTAATCACTTCCTGAGTATGCAGCTTCTTTATCTATAATCTTCACCTGTGTTCTTCCAGTGTAAGCCGGCGCCGTGACCGCTGCCCCAGGTTTCCTGTCTCAGGGTGGCTCCTTTCTCTTGCAGCCTCCTATGGAGTCCCCCTTACATGGGGGGGACTAGAGTAGGGTTGCCACCTGTCCAGGATTCACCCGGACAGTACGGGTTTTGAATCATGTGTCCAGGTTTCAGTTTGTCTGAAACCCGGACACATTATTCAGATTGGGCTGTGGCTACCCAAGTAATCAATATAGTCACACAAATCTGTTGCCACCTGGAAGTTGTGGGCGTCTGTCTGGGGGCAGGTTTGGTATCACTGGGGGGTGGGGATGATGTCAGCAGGAACAGTTTGGCACCACACATGGCTTGCCGCATAGTTACTACTTTCCTTGGGGCACCCAAAGGTGTCCTAGGACTTTTATAATCCTATAGTGTATACTATGGGGAAAAAAATTGGCCCTGTGCCGCTAAAGTGTTCGGGTTTGGCTTCAAGAAAAGGTGGCAACCCTAGACTAGAGCTGTGTCTTCTACACTGTGTCGTCCAGAGAGACACATAGGGGGAGATTTACTGTAGTTGTAGAGTGCAAAATATGGTGCAGCTGTGCGTAGAAACCAATCAGCTTCCAGGTTTTATTATCAAAACTTAATTGAACAAGCTGAAGTTAGAAGCTGATTGGCTCCCATGCACAGCTGCACCAGATTTTGCACTCTCCAGTTATAGTAAATCTCCCCCATAGCCCCATAGACTAGAGTGGCAAGGCACTGCCCTCCTCCTGCCCCCTCCCTTTTTCAAGCTGGCTGTAGACTGCACTGTCCACTGTTAAATCTTTCCTGTGAAGACCAGAAGTTCAGGGAAGCAACACCAAGGGAGCAGGAGCCAGCAGCAGGGCTGTCTTTGGGCTCTTTCACACGGACGGACCGCTCAGGTCCGCCTGTCAGATTTTTAGACGGACCTGAACGGATGCTCCATGCACCCCTATGGAGCCACAGATGTCAGCGGTGACATGTCCGCTGACATCCGACCCGCTCCGATCCGCCAAAGTGTGACGGAGGAAAACCCTACTTTTCCATTTGTCTGGCGGATCGGATCGAATGACGATGGACTCTACGGTCCGTCGTCATCCGATCCCCCATAGGGGAGAGCGGCGCTCTGACAGGTCAGTCCCTGCACAGTGTGCGGAGACAGACCTGTCATCTGCCTGCTCAGCGGGGATCGACGGAGCGATCCCCGCCGAGCAAAGCGGAGCATGGATCGTGTGAAAGGGCCCTTTAACGCAGGGCAAAAAGGGGCAGCTTCCCCGGGCCCAGTCAATGTTGTGGGGCCCAAAGCAGCTGCCCCATCCATCCCACGCTGCCTGCAAATAGTTGATAAGTGGATTCCAGAGGGGGGGAGGGGTACCAAGAAAATGTTTGCCCAGGGTCCAATCAATATTAAAGACGGCCCTGGCCAGCAGCATAGAAAGTTGTAAACTGCAAGTTCTGGGGTATGAATTTTACCAAATAGTTTACTGGGGGGGGGGGGGGGGGTGTTTATTTTTTTGCTTTCAATATTTTGCACAATCATGTATGCATTTTTATTATGCCCGGGGTTCAGTTCATAGACACGAGAGAGCGATCAGAGATCAGAGCGCCGCACATAAATGTGCACAAACTGTTTAGCAGCGAGCATGTTTATGCCGTAAACAGACATCCCCTCCCCCCTCCCCCCCCCCCCCCCCCTTCAGGCCAAGAAAAGTTTGTAGCTACAATAGTGATGTTCCGGGAATCTCCACCTAATCATCATTGTCTGTATAGGTGACTCATACAATCATCATTGGACAGATCGGGTCGCCGTCCTCTAAGGACTCTGTAAGAACCTTCAGGTTTAAAGTAAAACTCTGACCCCCCCAGAGATGACCCAGCAAGAAAAACCTGGTTCAGGATCTCACCCATCCCCCCCAATCCAAAGCTTAAAAAAAGACAAATTTTGTTGGAATGTGATGCAGTAATTGTTTATGGAAGCCTTGCAAGTGTTTTGATTGGAAGTAATTGGTGGGGGGGGGGGGGGGGGGCGTGTCCCCGCTGGCGCGTGCCAAGTTCATGGCGTTTGTTTTCAATAAAAGGCGCTGACATTTGACGGTTCATTTTTCAGCTCATGTAGCGAAACCTCCCCAGAGTTACAATAACATTGTATCTATTTCATGGCATGTCTCCATTAAGGGTCTGCGCAGGGCTGGATTAAAGGGGAAACTAGCAACACCCTCCACCTAAAATACAGTGCCTTGAAAAAGTATTCATACCCCTTAAAAGTTTCCACATTTTGTCATGTTACAACCAAAAACTTAAATGTATTTTATTGGGATTTTATGTGATAGACCAACACAAAGTGGCACATAATTGTGAAGTGGAATAAAAATGATAAATGATTTTCAACATTTTTTTTACAATTAAATATGTGAAAAGTGTGTGGGGGGGCATTTGTATGGCGCCCCCTGGAGTCAATACTTTGTAGAACCGCCTTTCACTGCAATTACAGCTGCAAGTCTTTTTGGGGATGTCTCTACCAGCTTTGCACATCTAGAGAGGGAGATTTTTGCCCATTCTTCTTTGCAAATATAGCTCAAGCTCTGTTAGATTGGATGGAGAGCGTCTGTGAACAGCAATTGTCAAATCTTGCCACAGATTCTCAATGGGATTTAGGTCTGGACTGTGACTGGGCCATTCTAACACATGAATATGCTTTGATCTAAACCATTCCATTGTAGCTCTGGCTGTATGTTTAGGGTCGTTGTCCTGCTGGAAGGTGAACCTTCACTCCAGTCTCAAGTCTTTTGCAGACTCTAATGCCTTGTACACACGATCGGATTTTCCGTCGGGATAAACTCAGACGGATTTTTCAGACGGAATTCCGTTCAAGCTGTCTTGCATACATATTGCCACATCAAATTCCGACCGTCAAGAACACGGTGATGTACAACCAGGGGCGGATCCAGAGTCTTTACTCGGGAGGGGCACTGCCAAAAAATATGGGTTTTTTTGTGGGAATTTTATTGGGGAAATGGCTGGTGTCGGCGCTTCAATCATCCCGGCACCATGGTTGTTATGGTGTCAGGATGATTGAAGCGCATTATTTATATTATTACATTGTAATATAAAATTAAATAGTTCAATTCAGAATCAGTGGGAGCCCCGAGTTTGTCACTTGCCACCGTTGCCTGCAATTAGTGGGAGCCCTGAGCGTGTCACTTGCCACACGTTGCGGATTGTCACTTGCCACGTCACCTGCCACATCTTGTGGATTGTCACTTGCCACATCTTGTGGATTGTCACTTCCCACATCACCTGCCACACCTTGCTGATTGTCACTTGCCTGCCACCAGATGCAGATTTTCATTTGCCACGTCGCCTGCCACACCTTGAGGATTGTCACTAACTTGCCTGCTAAGGTGTAGTTTTGGTTGTCTCTTGCTGTGTCCCAGACTCCCAGAGTCAGGCAGCGGAGAGATAATGTAATCTCTCTGCTGCCTGCACAGTGAGGGCGGAAGTCACTGCAGGAATGCAGGGCAGGCACGGGCGGTGAGAGATGGTCTCATCTCTCTGCTCCCCCGCTCCTGGCTAGCTGATTGGCCAGCTGCCACACTGAGCCTGCTCTCTCACTCACTGAGCAGCACGGTCTGCCCACGAACTGCACCGCCCACCCACAAACCGCGCCGCAAGTGGAGCCGCCCGCTTTCTTACCCGTCTGTGGAGCCGCACTCTATCGCACCTGCCCGCAGAGCGGCCCGAAGTGACTCACTGACGTCACTCATTGCTAGATGCCAAGCGTGCAGGGAAGAGGCTCCTACCCACCTCCTCCTCCGCTCCTGGTATCGTGTCAGTGCGTTGCGTAACTACTTTAGACGAGTCTCTCTCTGATCGGCTGATGTGAGAAACTGAGAGAGAGACTCAGAGAGGCAGCGGCAGCTGCAGAACAAGTACTGTATATTCTTGAGTATGAGCCGACCCGAATATAAGCCAAGACACCTAATTTTACCCAAAAAAACTGGGAAAACGTATTGACTCGAGTATAAGCCTAGGGTGTCCATCTGCATGCCTCACTGTGCCTCACTGTGCCCATGCCTCACTGTGCCCATGCTTCACTGTGCCACTGACTAGACTGATGTCTAGATGTCTAGAACATGTTCTCTTTTTAAATTCCGACGGAAAAAAGTCCGATGGGGCACACACACGGTCGGAATATCCGATGAAAAAATTCCGTCTGACTTTTTCCATCGGAAATTCCAACCGTGTGTACAAGGCAGGGTTGCCAACTTTCAGTAAATTTACAAACAGTTTGTAAAATCCGTACTTTTTGCATCTGTCCTTAAATGTCTATTACAGACATGTAGGCTGCATGTCCGTAACTGACATTCATGGACAGATGCAACAATTACGGATTTTACAAACTGTTTGTAAATTTACTGAAAGCTGGCAACCCTGGTACAAGGCATAACAGGTTTTCGTCTAAGATTGCCCTGTATTTGGCTCCATCCATCTTCCTGGGGATGATGGTGTGTTCAGGGTGATGTGCAGTGTTAGTTTTCCTCCACACATAGCGTTTTGCTTTTAGGTCAAAAAGTAAAATTTTGGTCTCATCTGACCAGAGCACCTTCTTCCACATGTTTGCTGTGTCCCCCACATGTTCGCTGTGTCCCCCACATGGCTTCTTGCAAACTGCAAGCAGGACTTCTTATGGCTTTCTTTCACCAATGTCTTTCTTCTTGTCACTCTTCCATAAAGAGCAGATTTGTGGAGAAGCACGACTAATAGTTGTCCTGTGGACAGATTCTCCCACCTGAGCTGCGGATCTCTGCAGCTCCTCCAGAGTTACCATGATCCTCTTGGCTGCTTCTCTGATGAATGTTCTCCTTGCCCGGCTGGTCAGTTTAGGTGGACGGCCATGTCTTAGTAGGTTTGCAGTTGTGCCATACTCTTTCCATTTTCTGATGATGGATTGAACAGAGCTCCGTGAGATGTTCAAAGCTTGGGATATTTTTTTATACCCTAACCCTGCTTTATACTTCTCCACAACTTTATCCCTGACCTGTCTGGTGTGTTCCTTGGCCTTCATGATGCTGTTTGTTCACTAAGGTTCTCTAACAAGCCTCTGAGGGCTTCACAGAACAGCTGTATTTCTACTGAGATTAAATTACACACAGGTGGACTCTATTTTCTAATTAGGTGACTTCTGAAGGCAATTGGTTCCACTAGATTTTAGTTAGGGGTATCAGAGTAAAGGGGGCTGAATACAAATGCACTCCACACTTTTCACATATTTATTTGTAAAAAAAAATTGAAAACCATTTTATCATTTTCCTTCCACTTCACAATTATGTGCCACTTTGTGTTGGTCTATCACATAAAATAACAATAAAATACATTTATGTTTTTGGTTGTGACATGACAAAATGCGGAAAATGTCAAGGGGTATAAATACTTTTTCAAGGCATTGAATGTGTATGGTGGATACCAAACATTAACACAGTTTTATCTTGTATACATACATAAGGAGGGATTTCTATCTTCAGGGGTGCCTTGGGTTTAACCACTTAACGACCGCCCACCGCCGATTTACGTCGGCAGAATGGCACCGACAGGCAGAATCACGTAGATCTACGTGATCGCCTTTGTGCAGTTGGGGGGTCCATCCGGACCCCCCTTCACTGCAGTGAGCAGCCGTTAAGTGTTCGGGAGCGATCAGGCATGAGGGGGCGGCCGCTCGATTCCGCCCCCCCCCTCGCGATCACTCCCGGCCAATGAAAATGCTTCCTCCGCCATGTGATGTAAACACAGGCTGGAGGAAGTGATGTCATCTCCCTCGCCGCGGTCTTTTCGTTCCCGGCGCCGAGCAGAGAAGAAGCAGGTTAGTGCACCAACAGTCCACTGACACGTAGGTACACATAGGCACACAAATCACCCCCCAGTCACCCCCAGATCACCCCCCAGGTCACCCCAAAGCCCCCAATCACAGTGTCACTGATTGCAGTGATCATTTATTTTACTGATCACTGCATTTAGTGTCATCTGTGATTGTAAAAAGTTGCAGGGCAGTTAGGATTAGGCCCCTTTAGGTCCAGGGTAGCCCCCTAAACCCCCCTAATAAAGGTTTAACCCCTTGATCACCCCCCAGGTAACCCTTTCACCCCCTAACTTCAGCGTCACTAAGTGATTGTTTTTCCGATCGCTGTATTCGTGTCGCTGGTGTTTTAGATAGGCAGTTATTTTTTTTTAGGTTCGCCGCAGGTTTTTATTAGTGTCAGGTACCCCCATATATTATTTTAACCCCCTGATTGCCCCTAGAGTTAACCCTTTCACCAGTGATCGCCGTATAAGCGTCACTGGTGTCACTGGTTAGCCAGTAAGTTATTTAGTTATTTAGGTTACCCGTCAGGTTTTTATATAGTGTCAGGTACCCCCATATTTAACCTAATAAAGGTTTTAACCCCCTGATTGCCCCTAGTTAACCCTTTCACCAGTGATCGCCGTATAAGCGTCACTGGTGTCACTGGTTAGCCAGTAAGTTATTTAGTTATTTAGGTTACCCGTCAGGTTTTTATATAGTGTCAGGTACCCCCATATTTAACCTAATAAAGGTTTTAACCCCCTGATTGCCCCTAGTTAACCCTTTCACCAGTGATCACCATATAAAGGTTACGGGTGACGCTGGTTGATTAGTTTGCTTTTTATAGCATCAGGGCACCCGCCGTATATAACCCAATAAAGGTTTAACCCCCCTGATCGCCCGGCGGGTGAGATCAATTAGGTTTTAGCGTCAGAGAGGGTCTGCGTCACACCCCAGGCAGCGTCAGGTTAGTGACAGTAACGCTAACACCCACGCGCAAAGCATACACCCCCCTTAGTGGTATAGTATCTGATCAGATCTGATCAGATCTATACTAGCATCCCCAGCAGTTTAGGGTTCCCAAAAACGCAGTGTTAGCGGGATCAGCCCAGATACCTGCTAGCGCCTGCGTTTAGCCCCTCCGTCCAGCCCAGCCCAGCCCAGCCCACCCAAGTGCAGTATCGATCGATCACTGTCACTTACCAAACACAACACACATAACTGCAGCGTTCGCAGTGCTTGGTTTTTGGGGCCCTGTACGCGGCTAGGCTCCCAAAAAGTCCCACACATGTGGTATCCCCGTACTCAGGAAAAGCAGCAGAATGTATTTTGGGGTGCAATTCCACATATAACCGTGGCATGTGTGAGCAATATATCATTTAGTGACAACTTTTTGTACATTTTTTTTTTCTTTTTGTCATTATTCAATCATTTGGGACAAAAAAAAAAAAATATTCAATGGGGTCAACATGCCTCTCAGCAAATAGCTTGGGGTGTCTACTTTCCAAAATGGGGTCATTTGGGGGGGTTTTGTGCCATCTTGGCATTTTATGGCCTTCAAAACTGTGATAGGCAGTGAGGAGTGAAATCAAAAATTTATGCCCTTAGAAACCTTGAAGGCGGTGCTTGGTTTTTGGGGTCCCGTACGCGGCTAGGCTCCCAAAAAGTCCCACACATGTGGTATCCCTGTACTCAGGAGAAGCAGCAGAATGTATTTTGGGGTGTAATTTCACATATGCCCATGGCATGTGTGAGCAATATATCATTTAGTGACAACTTTGTGCAAAAAAAAAAAAGTTTGTCATATTCCCGCAACTTGTGGCAAAATATAAAATATTCCATGGACTGAACATGCCTCTCAGTAAATAGCTTGGGGTGTCTACTTTCCAAAATGGGGTCATTTGGGGGGGTTTTGTGCTATTTTGGCATTTTATGGCCTTCAAAACTGTGATAGGTAGTGAGGAGTGAAATCAAAAATTTGCGCCCTTAGAAATCCTGAAGGCGGTGCTTGGTTTCCGGGGTCCCGTACGCGGCTAGGCTCCCAAAAAGTCCCACACATGTGGTATCCCCGTACTCAGGAGAAGCAGCAGAATGTATTTTGGGGTGCAATTCCACATATAACCATGGCATGTGTGAGCAATATATCATTTAGTGACAACTTTTTGTAATTTTTTTTTTTTTTTTTGTCATTATTCAATCACTTGGGACAAAAAAAAAAATATTCAATGGGCTCAACATGCCTCTCAGCAATTTCCTTGGGGTGTCTACTTTCCAAAATGGGGTCATTTGGGGGGTTTTGTACTGCCCTGCCATTTTAGCACCTCAAGAAATGAGATAGGCAGTCATAAATTTAAAGCTGTGTAAATTTCAGAAAATGTACCCTAGTTTGTAAACGCTATAACTTTTGCGCAAACCAATAAATATACGCTTATTGACATTTTTTTTACTAAAGACATGTGGCTGAATACATTTTGGCCTAAATGTATGACTAAAATTGAGTTTATTCGATTTTTCTTATAACAAAAAGTAGAAAATATCATTTTTTTTCAAAATTTTCGGTCTTTTTCTGTTTATATCGCAAAAAATAAAAATCGCAGAGGCAATCAAATACCCTTAAAAGAAAGCTCTATTTGTGGGAAGAAAAGGACGCAAATTTCATTTGGGTACAACATTGCATGTCCGCACAATTTACAGTTAAAGCAGCGCAGTGCCGAATCCCAAAAACAGGCCTGGTCCTAATGGCCCGAAATGGTCCGGGGCTTAAGTGGTTAAATATGATTTGCAAAAAGTTTTTTATGGTTTTAAAAGGGATGTATCCCTAATATCACATTCTTTAAATGAATGTTGTAATAAAGAATCTCTTTTAATCTATGTCTGTGTTCTGGTAATCATTCTGTGAGGAGGTTCAACACCTTTAAAGTCCCATCTTTCTTCTTTTTTTAAAAATTTATTTAACCACTTGCTGACCGCAATACGTATATACATTGCGGCTTTTTAAGTGGTTTACTGGGGTTACGGCTAACAGCCATTACCCCGTTTTTTATTTTTCAGCCTGCGAGTGGCTTATTCGTAAAAGCGATCCGAGCAGATAATTAGCCGCTCAGAATGCTTTCTGAAGCAATGGGAGAAGTCGTCCACTGCATTTCTCAGGCTTACTGATTTTACCGATGCGCCCGAGAAACGATGCGCTGGGTCGTTGCTGGACATAGAGGGGACCAGAGACCAGATCGTCTCTGATCACCTCTATGGTCTTGGAGGACCGGAGTGATGTCATGAGTCATGACGTCACTTCCAGTCTGGGGCGGAAGTAAGCTACCGTGTTTCCCTGAAAATAAGGGACTTATATTAATTATGGCAACAAAAGACACAGTAGAGCTTATTTTTGGGGGAGGTCTTACCATGCAATGTGCTGTCTTCTCTCCACCTCTCCCTCCCTGCCTGTCAGGAATCATCAGTGTGAACTGAGTTAAAATGCTTGTAAAAGCCTATAATACACTCTATTATAGTATTATATAATGTGCAATGTGTGTGTTTCTGTAATATATTTGTGGCAAATACCTTCATTATAGCTCCGCTCTGCTCTTCTGTGACCCGCCGGAGCTCTCTTCCCCGCAATTATATTACAGAAACACACACATTGTACATTATATACCACTGTAAAGGAGTGGATTATAGTATTTTACAAACATACCGATGTGCCCCAGAAACGATCCGCTGGGTCGTTGCTGGACATAGAGGGGACCAGAGACCAGATTGTCTCTGATCACCTCTATGGTCTTGGAGGACCAGAGTGATGTCATAAGTCATGACGTCACTTCCAGTCTGGGGCGGAAGTAAGCTACCGTGTTTCCCTGAAAATAAGGGACTTATATTAATTTTGGCAACAAAAGACACAGTAGGGCTTTTTTTCGGGGTAGGTCTTAACATGTAATGTGATGTCTTCTCTTCACCTCTCCCTCCCTGCCTGTCAGGAAAACTCAGTGTGAACTAAGTTAAAATGCTTGTAAAATCCTATAATCCACTCTATTACAGTAGTATATAATGTACAATGTGTGTGTTTCTGTAATATAATTGTGCCAAATACCTTTGTTATAGCGCCGCTCTGCTCTTCTGTGACCCGCCGGAGCTCTTTTCCCCGCAATTATATTACATAAACACACACATTGTACATTATATACTACTGTAATAGAGTGGATTATAGGATTTTACAAACATTTTAAACTAGGGCTTATTTTCGGGGTAGGGATTATATTGTAGCCCTCAGGGAAAATAACGCTAGGTCTTATTTTCGGGGGGAAACGCTGTATTATTTTTTTTTTTAAAGGAAAAGATCAAAGAGAAATAGAGGACAGATTTGAGGTCTTATTGACCCCAGATCCATAAAGAGGACCAGTCATCCCTTTATTTATATTACAAGGGATGTTTAAATTCCCTCTAATAGGAATAAAAGTGATTAAAAATCAAATAAAAAAATAAAGGGACAGTGTAGAAATAAATAATAAAACAAATAAGAATAAAAAAAAATGTAAGTGAAGCGAACGCATATGTAAGTCGCGCACGCATATGTAAACAGTGTCCGCACCACACATGTGAGGTATCACCACACAAACGTTAGAACGAGAGCAATAATTCTAGCGCTAGACCTCCTCTGTAACTCTAAACAGGCAACCTTTAAAAAAAAATGTTAAAGCTCCACCTTTGGAGACTTTTAAGTATCTCAGTTTGTCGCCATTCCACGCGTGAGCGCACTTTTAAAGTGTGACATGATAAGTATCTATTTACTCGGCATACCATCATCTTTCATATTTTAGAAAATAAAATGAGGTATACATTATGTTTTTTGTTTTTTAACTTACTAAAGTGTATTCTTTCCCTGAAAATTGCATTTGAAAAACTGCTGCGCAAACAGCATGTGACATAAAAAATTTCGCAACGATTGCCATTTTATTCTTAAGGGTCTCTGCTAAAATAAATATAAATATATATATATATATATATATATATATATATATATATATATATATATATGTATATATAATATTTGGGGGTTCTAAGTAATTTTCTAGCAAAAAATTGTGATTAAAACTTAAAAAAAAAGTGCCAGAAAAGGCTTAGGCCCCATGCACACGAGACGCTGTTATTTGCTGTTGAACGCGCGTTCAGAGGCAGTTGGACGCTTTTTTCAACTGCCCCTGAACCCATTCAATGTTATCCTATGTGTCCATGCACACACTCTCGTTTTTTGGCGTTTACAAGCAGTTGCGTTTAACCTCGTTTTTCCAGAAGCAAAAAAATGGGTTCAGACGCAAAAGTTTTCCACGTTTCAGACGCTAAACGCTGCTAAACGCGGCTAAACGTGGCTAAACGCGGCTAAACACGGTACCGGCGTTTTTCCGCGTTTGCGTTTATAAGCGTTTTTAAAGGTGACCTATTTTTTAACATTAGAAATCTCAAAAATGATGCCAAATGATGAAAAACTATTAAAAAATATAAAAGAAAACTGTAATTGCTTGCATTGCATTGTGGACAATCCACAACTTGTGGCAGGTAACGTGGCAAGTGGACAATCCACAGCTTGTGGCAGGTAACGTGGCCAGGTGACGTGGCTAATGGACAATCCACAACTTGTGGCAGGTAACGTGGCCAGGTGACGTGGCAGGTAACGTGGCCAGGTGACGTGGCAAGTGGACAATCCACAACTTGTGGCAGGTGACGTGGCCAGGTGACGTGGCAGGTAACGTGGCAAGTGAACAATCCACAACTTGTGGCCAGGTGACGTGGCAAGTGGACAATCCACAACTTGTGGCAGGTGACGTGGCTAGGTGACATGGCAGGTGACGTGGCCAGGTGACGTGGCAGGTGACGTGGCCAGGTGACGTGGCCAGGTGACATGGCAAGTGAACAATCCACAACTTGTGGCAGGTGATGTGGCCAGGTAACGTGGCAGGTAACGTGGCAAGTGAACAATCCACAACTTGTGGCCAGGTGACGTGGCAGGTAACGTGGCCAGGTGACGTGGCCAGGTGACGTGGCAAGTGGACAATCCACAACTTGTGGCAGGTGACGTGGCTAGGTGACATGGCAGGTGACGTGGCAGGTGATACGCTAAATACAAGTACACTGCTGCTCTCTCAGCTGCTGATATCACTCTGGTCTCACAGCTTAGGGAGGGTCTTATGATGAAACGCTTATAAACGCAAACGCGGTAAAACGCGCGTTTTTAAATGCCGGTTTCAGCGTTTAAAAACGTGTGTTCAGCAGAGTTTGCACCTGCGTCTCGTGTGCATGGGGCCTTAGTCTTCAAATTGATAGCACATTAATATTATTATTACAGGTTCAGGTTCAGGTTATTCACAGCGCTTTACACATATATTGTACATTCACATCAGCCCTTGCCTTCAAGGAGCTTACAATCTAAGGCCCCATGCACACAAGACGCTGTTATTTGCTGTTAAACGCGCGTTCAGAGGCAGTTGGACGCTTTTTTCAACTGCCCCTGAACCCATTCAATGTTATCCTATGTGTCCATGCACACTGTCTCATTTTTTGGCGTTTACAAGCAGTTGCGTTTAACCTCGTTTTTCCAGAAGCAAAAAAATGGGTTCAGACGCAAAAGTTTTCCACGTTTCAGACGCTAAACGCGGCTAAACCCGGCACCGGCGTTTTGCCGCGTTTGCGTTTATAAGCGTTTTTAAAGGTGACCTATTTTTTAACATTAGAAATCTCAAAAATGATGGCAAATGATGAAAAACTAATAAAAAATATAAAAGAAAACTGTATTGCCGTGTACACACGACCGTTTTTCTCGTCGAGAAAAACAAAATTTTTTCCTTTTGACGAGAAAAACGATCGTCTGTGGGCATCTTGACATTTTTCTTGACGAGAAAAACGGCATTAAAAAGGACGAGAAAAATTAGAACATGTTCTAATTTTTCTCGTCGTTTTTCCCGACATTTTTTCTGCGGCAGTTTTCCCATAGGAAAACACTGCCGCGGAGCCCACAGACGGTCGTTTTTCTCGACAAGAGAAAAAATGTCGTGAAAAACGACCGTGTGTGGGGAACAAGCCGTTCCCTCGTTTTTAATGTCATTATTCACGGCGGTTTTTTAACCGCCGTGAATAATGATCGTGTGTACGTGGCATAATTGCTTGCATTGCACTGTGGACAATCCACAACTTGTGGCAGGTAACGTGGCAAGTGGACAATCAACAACTTGTGTCAGGTGACGTGGCCAGGTGATGTGGCCAGTGGACAATCCACAACTTGTGGCAGGTGACGTGGCAAGTGGACAATCCACAACTTGTGGCAGGTGACGTGGCCAGTGGACATTCCACAACTTGTGGCAGGTGACGTGGCAGGTGACGTGGCCACTGGACAATCCACAACTTGTGGCAGGTGACGTGGCAAGTGGACAATCCACAACTTGTGGCAGGTGACGTGGCCAGTGGACAATCCACAACTTGTGGCAGGTGATGTGACAAGGGGACGTGGCCAGTGGACAATCCACAACTTGTGGCAGGTGACGTGGCAAGTGGACAATCCACAACTTGTGGCAGGTGACGTGGCCAGGTGACGTGGCAGGTGACGTGGCCAGGTGACGTGGCAGGTAACATGGCCAGGTGACGTGGCCAGGTGACGTGGCAGGTAACATGGCCAGGTGACGTGGCCAGGTGACGTGGCAAGTGGACAACCCACAACTTGTGGCAGGTGATGTGGCAAGTGATACGCTAAATACAAGTACACTGCTGCTCTCTCAGCTGCTGCTACTCACTCTGGTCTCACAAACTGTCTGAAATGGTTAAAATTTACTGTTTTTTGAGCTTAGGGAGGGTCTATGATAAAACACTTATAAACGCAAACGCGGTAAAACGCAGCTAAACGCGGCCGCAAACGCGGCAAAACGCTCATTTTTAAAAACCAGTTTCAGCATTTAAAAAAATGTGTGTTCAGCAGAGTTTGCACCTGCGTCTCGTGTGCATGGGGCCTAATAGAGGAAGGTTGAGCTGAAACCCAACTTTATTTATTATTTAAGGTGTATTTCTTTATGGATGGCTCCCTCCTCTTGTTTATTTTGCTTTTATAAGGACCATTAAACTTTGTAGGAATTTTTTTTTTTGGTGGTATTTTGATATAATGATAAATAATTATATCAATCAATCAATAAATGTAATAAAATATAATATAAAATAGATAAATATAATAAATACATTATTAAATATAATAATATATATATGATAAATAATTTATTGTTCGAATATTTTATTGAGATAAAATATTATTGATTATTGATAAGTATGAGTACCGATTCTTTTTTTTTTAGTACTCGCCGATACCAATTACCGATACCTACCGCAACTGTTTTGTTTTCACTTCAGCTGTCAGCAATGGTACAAAGCATTGCAAAGTTATTTACAAATGAAATAAATTGGTTTTTATTTTTAATTTTGTGCTTTTTCAATGTGAAATGTGTAAATATATGTTAATATATATGTGTAAAAATATTTACTAACAAAGCAAACAAAAAAAAAAAAAGTTTTAATTGTTTATCGTTTATAAAATAGATGTGAAAAAAAAGCAGGAAACCAATAATTAAATGGAGGAGAATAGGGAGTTAATTAAGGCTGATTAGAGTAAATTAAGGGTTTGCCATCTTGCACCCTGAGTTTAGCAGGGAATAGCATGCTGTACTTGATCCCCTTCTCACGGAGCATGGCCCGGACATGATCAAAGGATTTGCGCTGGAGCTGCGTCTCCACCGAGTAGTCTGGAAATATCAGAAGTCTGGTGTTGTCAAACTTCAGCTCACCCTGCAGGTAGGCCGCGCGGAGGACCGTGTCTCTGTCCCGGTAGGGGAGGAGCTTAAAAATGAAGGTGCGTGGCGGCGCTCCCTGCGGGCCTCTATTCTCGGGCATGCAGTGAGCCCGTTCAATAGAGAAGTGCGGGGAGAAGCGCGCCTTGGGGAGAAGAGAGGGGAGCAGCTGCTCCATGAAAGTGACCGGATCCGTGCCCTCCGCACCCTCTGGTAAGCCCAGTACTTGCAAATTATTGCGCCTGTTCCTGTTCTCAGCATCCTCGGCTCTGGTCTCCAGGACTTTCACCCTGGACTTCCACCCTGGACTTTAGGGTTGTTATCTGCTTTAGCCTTCCAATGCTACTTACCATGATAGCCAGCTATAGATGGGGGCGGTGGACATGTTTTTGCTTTCACCTATGGTGCTTGTATTGGTCCAGCAGTGCACCAACACCTTTGCTGCCATTGTGCTACGCTGGGTGTTTGGTGTGCTCCTGTACCTTTAAGGAGGGGTGGCTCCCCTTCAGTCCACCTGCCCTCATCTAACCATCAGAATGCATGTGCCTCCATTGTGGGGACACTCAATGTTAGTGTAGGACCACAGACTCCAGGGGGCCTTGGCGTGGCTCTGTGGCTCACGCATGCGTTTACAAATGCGTGCGGACAAACCCCTGTTTTTAACGCATACTGTTAGACAGGTTAATTGGTTGTCAGCGAGCTGGTCGGTAAGTAGGCTTGGTTTTTCCCTGGGCATTCCCCAGGCCATGTTGTTATTTGTTGTTTTCAGGGACATCAGGTCTGAGTAGTGCTCCCTCTGGACGTCCTCTGCGCCAGAGACTCGTCTCTCCACCTCCATCATGCGCTTACGGAACACGTCCATATCTCGGCGGATAAGGGCAGTCTCGGCCTGGACATGTTCGATCTTGACGGTAAGGGTGGACTGGCAGGTTGTAATAGCCAACATCAGGGCATCAAAAGCCGGGGAACCGGCCAGGATCGCGCCGTCCGGTGGAGCCTCCTTCTGAGTCTCCTTGCGGCAGGCCGAGGAGGGAGCAGTAAGCCCGGGTTTTGGCGGTGTATGCACAGCAGCCGTGTTCCGTCGCCTCTTACCTCTGGACTTGTTCCTCCGCATTCCCCGAGACACAGGAAGGCAAACTGGGTGTTATAAGGGCAGTTTGTTGCGGTTCCACACCAGGATTAGAGTAGGGTCAGAATCCGGAACGGGAGCTCGGCAGTTACACGTCTGCTTCCATCGCCATCTTGGACACGCCCCCAAATTAAGGGTTAATAAGGGGTTAAACAGAGGAACATTTGTTCATCCCTTTGATCTGCAGATAAAGAAACAGAAAGATACAAAAAGAAACAATGTTTATTTTTATTTTAGTGTTTCAGCGGTTGAGCAATGTTGTTAACCACTTAACGACCGTTCACTGTATATATACGTCGGCACAATGGCACCGACAGGCACAATCACGTAGAGTGTACGTGATTGCCTTTGTACAGTTGGGGGGTCCGATCGGACCCCCCTTCTGTACAGTGAGCGGTCGGAATTCGTTGGGGAGCGATCCGACATGAGGGGACGGCCGTTCGATTCCGGCCACCCCCCCGCGATCGCTCCCGGCGAATAGAAATGCCCCCTCTGTCTGTCGAATGTACACACAGACAGAGAAAGCAGGAGGAAGTGATGTCATCTCCTGTGCGGCGCTCACATATACCGAGCGTCGTACAAGAGAAGACATCAAGGTTAGTGCACAAACACTACACTAACACCAGCACACATAGGCACATAAATCGCCTCCCCAGGCCCCCCCCAGATCACCCCCCAGCCCCCAGTCACAGTGTCACTGATTGCAGTGACCATTTATTTACTGATCACTGCAATCAGTGACATTTGTGACTGTAAAAGTGTCACTACATTTAGTTTTAGGTCCAGTGTAGCCCCCTAACCCCCCTAATAAAGGTTTAACCCCTTGATCACCCCCCAGATAACCCTTTCACCCCCTAGCATCGCCGTCGCTAAGCGATCATTTTTCTGATCGATGTCTTAGCGTCGGTGATGCAGATCGGTAGCCAGTAATTTTTTTTAGGTTCGCCACAGGTTTTTATAGCGTCAGGTACCCCCATAAATTATCTAATAAAGGTTTAACCCCCTTGATCGCCCCCCAGGTAACCCTTTCACCCCCTATCACCACTGTCGCTAAGCGATCATTTTTCTGATCGATGTCTTAGCGTCGGTGATGCAGATCGGTAGCCAGTATTTTTTTTTAGGTTCGCCGCAGGTTTTTATAGCGTCAGGTACCCCCATAAATTATCTAATAAAGGTTTAACCCCCTTGATCGCCCCCCAGGTAACCCTTTCACCCCCTATCACCACTGTCGCTAAGCGATAATTTTTCTGATCGCTGTCTTAGCGTCGGTGATGCAGATCAGTAGCCAGTATTTTTTTTTTAGGTTCGCCGCAGGTTTTTATAGCGTCAGGTACCCCCATATATTATCTAATAAAGGTTTAACCCCCTTGATCGCCCCCCAGGTAACCCTTTCACCCCCTATCACCACTGTCGCTAAGCGATCATTTTTCTGATCGCTGTCTTAGCGTCGGTGATGCAGATCGGTAGCCAGTAATTTTTTTTAGGTTCGCCGCAGGTTTTATAGCGTCAGGTACCCCCATATATTATCTAATAAAGCTTTTAACCCCCTAATTGCCCCTAGTTAACCCTTTCACCAGTGATCATCATATAAGTGTTACGGGTGACGCTGGTTAGTTAGTTTGCTTTTTATAGTGTCAGGGCACCCGCCGTATATAACCCAATAAAGGTTTAACCCCCTGATCGCCCGGCGGGTGATATCAATTAGGTTTTAGCGTCAGAGAGGGTCTGCGTCACACCCCAGGCAGCGTCAGGTTAGTGCCAGTAGCGCTAACACCCACGCGTGAAGCATACACCTCCCTTAGTGGTATAGTATCTGAACAGATCAATATCTGATCTGATCAGATCTATACTAGCGTCCCCAGCAGTTTAGGGTTCCCAAAAATGCAGTGTTAGCGGGATCAGCCCAGATACCTGCTAGCACCTGCGTTTTGCCCCTCCGCCCAGCCCAGGCCACCGAAGTGCAGTATCGATCGATCACTGTCACTTACAAAACACAACACACATAACTGCAGCGTTCGCAGAGACAGGCCTGATCCCTGCGACTCCAGTGCTGTAGGAGGTGATTTCACCACCACAGTTAAAAAAAAAAAGCAAATATGCCGAAGCATTGGGGCAGCAGGGGTGGAGGAGCGATTTTGCTACTAATGCCGCGTACATACGGTCGAAATTCCGACGGAGGCTTGCCCGTGGAAAAGTCCGACCATGTGTGTGCGGCATAACTTTTTTGCGGGAGGATGCCCCCATGCTTCGGCATATATAAATGGTGCATATATGCCCATCATTAGAAGTGGGTGGATGAAGGGCGGTATTCTAATGGTGGGCATACCCACCGATCAATCTCTTTTTTCGTTCAGCCACCTGGCTGCATGAAAAAAAAAAGATTACAATACATGTCCAACAAGGACCAGCAACGTACTGGTATGTTGCTGGTGGACTTTGATTGGTTATACCAGATTGATGCCTGCGGGTTTAGGTATCATCTTGGTATCATTCTTTTCAGCCAGCGGCCGGCTTTCATGTAAAAGCAATCCTAGTGGCTAATTAGCCTCTGGACTGCTTTTACAAGCAGTGGGAGGGAATGTCCTCCCCCCCCCCCGGATATAAAAAGCGCCATTGGGAAATTGGGAAAGCATTTTATCACACCGATCTTGGTGTGGTCAGATGCTTTGAGGGCAGAGGAAAGATCTAGGGTCTGGACCCCAGTTTTTTCAAAAAAAGAGTACCTGTCACTACCTATTGCTATCATAGGGGATATTTACATTCCCTGAGATAACAATAAAAATGATAAAAAAAATAAAATATGGAAGGAACAATTTAAAAATAAAATAAAAAGCAAAATTAATAATAAAAAAAAAAAAAAAAAGCACCCCTGTCCTGCCCTGCTCTTGCCCAATGGCGAACGCAAGCGTCGGTCTGGCGTCATATGTAAACAGCAATTGCACCATGCATGTGAGGTATCACCGCGAAGGTCAGATCGAGGGCAGTAATTTTAGCAGTAGACCTCCTCTGTAAATCTAACGGGGTAACCTGTAAAGGCTTTTAAAGGCTTTTAAAAATGTATGTAGTTTGTCGCCAATGCGCGTTTGTGCGAAATTTTAAAGCATGTCGTGTTTGGTATCTATGTACTCGGCCTAAGATCATATTTTTTATTTCATCAAACATTTGGGCAATATAGTGTGTTTTAGTGCATTAAAATTAAAAAAGTGTATTTTTTCTCCAAAAAAATGCGTTTGAAAAATCGCTGCGCAAATACTGTGTAGAAAAAAAAATGCAACACCCACCATTTTATTCTGTAGGGCCTTTGCTTTAAAAATATATATAATGTTTGGGGGTTCAACATAATTTTCTTGCAAAAAAAAAATATGTTTTCATGTAAACAAAAAGTGTCAAAAAGGGCTTTGTCTTCAAGTGGTTAGAAGAGTGGATGTAAGCTTCATAATGTTGTGTATAAAATGCCAGAACAGTTTTTTTGCACAAAGTTGTCACTAAATGATATATTACTCAAACATGCCATGGGCATATGTGGAATTACACCCCAAAATACATTCTGTTGCTTCTCCTGAGTACGGGGATACCACATGTGTGAGACTTTTTGGGAGCCTAGCCGCGTATGGGACCCCAAAAACCAAGCACCGCCTTCAGGCTTTCTAAGGGTGTAAATTTTTGATTTCACTTCTCACTGCCTATCACAGTTTCGGAGGCCATGGAATGCCCAGATGGCACAAAACCCCCCCAAATGACCCCATTTTGGAAAGTAGACACCCCAAGCTATTTGCTGAGAGGTATTGTGAGTATTTTGCAGATCTCGCTTTTTGTCACAAAGTTTTGAAAATTGAAAAAAAAAAGAAAAAAAAAATGTTCTTTCTTCATTTTCAAAAACAAATGAGAGCTGTGAAATACTCACCATGCCTCTCAGCAAATAGCTTGGGGTGTCTACTTTCCAAAATGGGGTCATTTGGGGGGGTTTTGTGCTATTTTGGCATTTTATGGCCTTCAAAACTGTGATAGGTAGTGAGGAGTGAAATCAAAAATTTGCGCCCTTAGAAATCCTGAAGGCGGTGATTGGTTTTCGGGGTCCCGTACGCGGCTAGGCTCCTAAAAAGTCCCACACATGTGGTATCCCCGTACTCGGGAGAAGCAGCAGAATGTATTTTTGGGTGCAATTCCACATATAACCATGGCATGTGTGAGCAATATATCATTTAGTGACAACTTTTTGTAATTTTTTTTTTTTTTTTGTCATTATTCAATCACTTGGGACAAAAAAAAAATATTCAATGGGCTCAACATGCCTCTCAGCAATTTCCTTGGGGTGTCTACTTTCTAAAATGGGGTCATTTGGGGGGGGTTTTGTACTGCCCTGCCATTTTAGCACCTCAAAAAATGAGATAGGCAGTCATAAATTTAAAGCTGTGTAAATTTCAGAAAATGTACCCTAGTTTGTAAACTCTATAACTTTTGCGCAAACCAATAAATATACACTTATTGACATTTTTTTTACTAAAGACATGTGGCTGAATACATTTTGGCCTAAATGTATGACTAAAATTAAGTTTATTCGATTTTTCTTATAACAAAAAGTATAAAATATCATTTTTTTTCGGTCTTTTTCCGTTTATATCGCAAAAAATAAAAATCGCAGAGGCAATCAAATACCATTAAAAGAAAGCTCTATTTGTGGGAAGAAAAGGACGCAAATTTCGTTTGGGTACAACATTGCATGTCCGCACAATTTACAGTTAAAGCAGCGCAGTGCAAAATTCTGAATTCACCTCTGGTCCTTTAGCTACCAAATGGTCCGGGGCTTAAGTGGTTAATAAACATTTCCAGCTGCTTTTTTTTTTTTTGACAGCTCCAATTACTGGACTTCTTTAACACTTCAGCTGTCAACAGGGGAGACCCACTGACAGCTTAAAGAACCAAGCCTGAAAGTATCGGTTTCAGGTATCGGTGCATTTGCACGAGTACCGATACTTGTGCAAATACTCGGTATCGGCACCAATACCGATACTAGTATCGGTGCAACCCTAATTATTGAGATAAAATATGATTACAGAACAAGTATACAGGTATTATTGTGGCTAGTAAAATCTACATCAAGAAGGAAGCAGGGAAACATATAATAAATAATTAAACATATCACTCAATCAATAAATAAATAAAGTTCTGCCTACAAACACTGTGCTTGTATTGATTGTAAATAATGATGTTCGTTTTAAAAAAAAAAAAAAAATATTGCTATTTTTGAATATAACCCCTGAATTAATCTTGAAATAAAAAGTTTTTTTTTTTTCTTTTGGGTAAATTACAACAATGACTTGAACCTTTAATTTGTAACATCAATGCTCAGCAAAAGTGGAGTGTTCCTTTAAACTTTACTTTTCCTCTCCTCGGAGGGATGTCAGCATGGCAACCCTTTTACGAGGGCGTCATCTGTTGATGTAGACAGCTTGAAAAAAAAAAAAGAAGACACAAGCGACAGCCCGCTACGTGTACAGCGACCAGATGCAGCTGGCCCATATGGGACTCCGCCAGAGGGGCCGCCCCAACTTTCAGACTTTTGAGTGATACCAAAGAGTTTCAGATGGTGGGAAGCCGGGGGAACAGCCGCCAGTCTGTTCAGGAATACAGAAAAAAAAAAGGGAATCTGCGTCCTCCCAGGGAGCCGAAGCGCGTTCAGAGAATTGAAGATGACGACCGGCTCGGCCTGTGTGACAATTTCACTGTGAAATCGCCGATGCATTGCGACATATTGGTGCCTGTCTGGACATTGTCGCTTTTTTTTTTTGTAACTTTTCAAATTATGAGAAATATTAAATTTAAGGGTTTACATTTTTTTCATTGAAAGCTGAAGAACCAGGAAAATATAAAAAGACACACATTAACCACTTCAGCCCTGGAAAGGATTTACCCCTTAATGACCAGGCCATTTTTTGCGATACGGCACTTGTCACTTTAACTGACAATTTTGTTTGGGTACAGCATTGCACGACCGCGCAATTAGTTAAATATATGTGCGACGCTGTACCCAAACGAAATTTGCGTCCTTTTTTTCCCACAAATAGAGCTTTCTTTTGGTGGTATTTGATCACCTCTGCGGTTTTTATTTTTTTGCTCTATAAAGAAAAAAATAGCGACAATTTTGAAAATAAAAAAAAAAACATTTTTTTTACTTTCTGCTATAAAACGTTTCCAAAAAAAAAATGTAAAAAATAATATTATCTTTCATCAGTTTAGGCCAACGTGTATTCTGCTACATATTTTTGGCAAAAAATAAATCGCAATAAGCGCGACCTCGCAATTTGTTAAATATATGTAACTAATTGCGCGGTCGTGCCACGCTCTGCCCACACAAAATTGACGTCCTTTTTTTTCCCACAAATAGAGCTTTCCTTTGGTGGTATTTAATCACCTCTGCGGTTTTTATTTTTTGCGCTACAAACAAAAAAAAAGAGAGACATTTTTGAAAAATTTTTTTTTTTTTTACTTTCTGCTATAAAACATTTCCAAGAACAAATGAAAAAAAAAAACAACAAATGTATTCATTAGTTTAGGCCGATATATATTCTTCTACATATTTTTGGTAAAAAAAAAAAAAATCGCAATAGGCTTATATTGATTGATTTGCGCAAAGGTTATTGCGTCTACAAACTATGGGATATTTTTATTTCTTTTTGAATTTTTAATTTTTTTACCAATTAATAGGGGGCGATCAGCGACTTATAGTGGGACTTCGATATTGCGGCGGACAAATTGGACACCTAACTGACACTTTTTGGGGACAGTGACACCAATACAGTGATGACTGGTCACTGTACTAATGACAATTGCAGGGAAGGGGTGATCAAAGGGTTAAATGTGTGCCTAAGTTGCGCTTACTCACTGTGGGGGGGGGGGGGGGGTTAACTAGTAATGGCCGTGATCAGTGATTTTAAGCGGGACTGCGAGATTGCGGCGGACAGATCGGACACCTAACTGACATGTTTGACACTTTTTTTGGGAAACCAGTGACATTATTACAGTAAGCAGTGCTAAAAATATGCACTGTCACTGTACTAATAACACTGGCAGGGAAGGGGGTAACATCAGGGGGCAATCAAGGAGTTAAACGTCTTCCCTGTTTTTGTTTTCTAACTGTATGGGGGGGGGGGGGGGAACATATCCGTCTTCCTGCATAACAGGATCTGTGTGATCTCCCCTGTCAGAACGGAGATCTGCCTTGTTTACACAGGCAGATGATCCCCGTTCTGTCACTACGGGGAACGATCGCAGGTGGCCCGGCTGACATTGAGTTCACCGTACCTACTGATTGGCTCCCCCGCTCGCCAATGGGAGCGCGTGCGCCCACAATAGCGAGTTTCCCGAGCCGACGTACGGCTACCGCGATTTGCGGGATCGTGCCACCTTGCCGCAATATAATGACGGCGGCTGGTCGGCCAGCAATTAATGCAGCGCTGTAAACCTTAATACATCAATAAATGCAAGAAAGTAAAGTACCTGAATTGGACTTTGTATCGGCCTTTTACAGTTTAACCCATTCACGCCTAAGGGTAAAACAAATGTTAATGCCTAAGCACAATTTTGCAACTTTGACATGTGTTAGTAAAACTGTACATATCGTCACAACTACTTTGTGCCTCCAGGTGGATTATACCTCATTTTTTTTTCAGGAAAAATTGGGCTTTTATATGGTGGTAAATGGTAATGGATATCTATTTTTTTTATTATTATCGAAGGAAATTTGGCCCAAAATGGTAAAAAAATTATTTTTTTTTTAAATTTAGCTGTATATTTCTTGCTACCACCATAACCAAGACCAAAGAACAACCCAAATTAAATTCTCCTGCTCCTGATGATCGCAGCGATACCACATACAGTGGGGCAAAAAAGTATTTAGTCGCCACCAATTTTGCAAGTTCCCCCACTTAAAAAGATTAGAGAGGCCTGTAATTGTCATCATAGGGAAACCTCAACTATGAGAGACAAAATGTGGAAACAAATCCAGACAACCACATTGTCTAATTTGGAAATATTTTTTTTTTTAAATTATGGTGGAAAATAAGTATTTGGTCACCTAGAAACAAGCAAGATTTCTGGCTCTCACAGACCTGTATCTTCTTCTTTAAGAGGCTCCTCTGTCCTCCACTCATTACCTGTATTAATGGCACCTGTTTGAACTTGTTATCAGTATAAAAGACACCTGTCCACAACCTCAAACAGTCACACTCCAAACTCCACTATGGTGAAGCCCAAAGAGCTGTCGAAGGACACCAGAAACAAAATTGTAGACCTGCACCAGGCTGGGAAGACTGAATCTGCAATAGGCAAGCAGCTTGGTGTGAAGAAATCAACTGTGGGAGCAATAATTAGAAAATGGAAGACATACAAGACCACTGATAATCTCCCTCGATCTGGGGCTCCACGCAAGATCTCACCCCGTGGGGTCAAAATGATCACAAGAACGGTGAGCAAAAATCCCAGAACCACACGGGGGGACCTAGTGAATGACCTGCAGAGAGTTGGGACCAACGTAACAAAGGCTACCATCAGTAACACACTACGCCGCCAGGGACTCAGATCCTGTAGTGCCAGACGTGTCCCCCTGCTTAAGCAAGTACATGTCCGGGCCCATCTGAGGTTTGCTTGAGAGCATTTGGATGATCCAGAAGAGGATTGGGAGAATGTCATATGGTCAGATGAAACCAAAGTAGAACTGTTTGGTAGAAACACAACTCGTCGTGTTTGTAGGAGAAAGAATGCTGAGTTGCAACCAAAGAACACCATACCTACTGTGAAGCATGGGGGTGGCAACATTATGCTTTGGGGCTGTTTTTCTGCAAAGGGAACAGGGCGACTGATCCGTGTACATGAAAGAATGAATGGGGCCATGTATCGTGAGATTTTGAGTGCAAACCTCCTCCCATCAGCAAGGGTATTGAAGATGAAACGTGGCTGGGTCCTTCAGCATGACAATGATCCCAAATACACCGCCTGGGCAACGAAGGAGGGGCTTCGTAAGAAGCATTTTAAGGTCCTGGAGTGGCGTAGCCAGTCTCCAGATCTCAACCTCATAGAAAACCTTTGGAGAAAGGTGAAAGTCCGTGTTGCCCAGCGACAGCCCCAAAACATCACTGCTCTAGAGGAGAGCTGCATGGAGGAATGAGATCTGCATGGAGGAATGAGATCTGCATGGAGGAATGGGGCCAACATACCAGCAACAGTGTGTGACAACCTTGTGAAGACTTACAGAAAACGTCTGACCTCTGTCATTGCCAACAAAGGATATATAACAAAGTATTGAGATGAACTTTTCATATTCACCAAATACTTATTTCCCACCATAATTTGCAAAAATAATTCTTTCCAAATCAGAGAATGTGATTGTCTGGATTTGTTTCCACATTTTGTCTCTCATAGTTGAGGTTTACCTATGATGACAATTACAGGCCTCTCTCATCTTTTTAAGTGGGAGAACTGGCACAATTGGTGGCGACTAAATACTTTTTTGACCCACTGTATGTGTTCTTTGTACCAGAGGAGTAACTAGAACCCTCAGGGCCCCGGTGCAAGAAACCATGAAGGGCCCCCCGACCCTGGCAGGAGCCCTTTCCTCCAAGTCTGTGGCCCTGAATCTCCATCTCTGCACAGAATGAATGGACAGGAATAGCTCTGTACAAAGCTTCCCATTCGTTCACATACTGAAGCGTAGTAAACACATTGACTATGCTTCAGTTAAGAATGGACAACAACAAAAGCCTGGGGAATGCCCAGGAAAAAACCAAGCCTACTTACCGACCAGCTCACAGACAACCAATTAACTTGTCTAACAGTATGCGTTAAAAACAGGGGTTTTGTCCGCACGCATTTACAAACGCATGCGTGAGCCACAGAGCCACATCACGGCACACTGTAATCTGTGGTCCTACACTAACCTATGAGTGTCCCCACAATGGAGGCACATGCATTCTGATGGATAGATGAGGACAGGTGGACTGAAATGGAGCCACCCCTCCTTAAAGGTACAGGAGCACACCAAACACCCAGCGTAGCACAATGGCTGCAAAGGTGCTGGTGTGTTGCTGGACCAATACAAACATCAATGTGATATGAAAAACAAACTTGTCCACCGCCTTTGTCCACATTGAGTGCAGTATCGATCTCTCACTGTGCCCATTCGTAAAAGGAAGGGGTTGGATAGGGGGGGGGGGGCACTGCAGAGGCATAACTAGAACCTTCAGGGCCCAGGTGCAAGAATTCAGGCAGGGGCCCTTCCATCCGAGCCTGGGGTCTTCAATCTCCATCTCTGCATCCTCAGCTGCACAAAATGAATGGACAGAAATAGCTCTGTACAGCTTCCCATTCTTTTAAAAACTGAAGCATAGTAAACAGAGTTACTATGGTGCTGAGCTTACCTTACAGGTGAAGCCTAGAGGCAAGAAGCAACAGCAGGGGGCGGAGCTAGCGGACAGAGCTGGTGGGCTCCTCCCCTCTCCACTGTATAGATTTGGAAAGTGAACTGCTAGCCAGAGAGACATCCTGCAGAATTGCAGACATCACAGAGCTGCCGATCGCCCTTCCACTATATCTTTAGCTGGTACTCAGGATGAGCCGAACACCCCCCAGTTCGGTTCGCATCAGAACATGCGAACAGACAATAAATTAGTTTGAACATCCGAACCCCGTTAAAGTCTATGGGACTCGAACATGAAAAATCTAAAGTGCTAATTTTAAAGGCTAATATGCAAGTTATTATCATAAAAAGTGTTTGGGGACCCGGGTCCTGCCCCAGGGGACATGTATCAATGCAAAAAAAAGTTTTAAAAACGTCAGTTTTTTCGGGAGCAGTGATTTTAATAATGCTTAAAGTGAAACAATAAAAGTGAAATCTTCCTTTAAATTTCCTACCTGGGGGGTGTGTATAGTATGCCTGTAAAGTAGCGCTTGTTTGCCATGCTGAGAATTGTCTCTGCACAAAGTGTCATTTCTGAAGGAAAAAAGTCATTTAAAACTCACTCGCGGTTATAATGAATTGTCGGCTCCCGGCAATACAGAGAAAAGTCATTGAAAGTCATTGATTAAAAAAAAAAAAAAAAAAATGTGTGGGGGTCCCCCCAAATTCAATTACCAGGCCCTTCAGGTCTGGTATGGATATTAAGGGGCACCCCGCATCAAATTTTAAAAACTCCACCCCAAATGTAAAAAAAAATGGCGTTGAGTTCCCCCCAAAAATCCATACCAGACCCTTTTTCCGAGCACGCAACCTAGCAGGCCGCAGGAAAACGACGACGAGAGAGTGCCCCCCCCTCCTGAACCATACCAGGCCACATGCCCTCAACATGGGGAGGATGCTTTGGGGGTCTGTGACCCCTCAAAGCACTATGTCCCCATGTTGATGGGGACAAGAGCCTCATCCCTACAACCAGTGGTGGCTGGTGCTCACAGTTTTTGGGGGGGCGCCACAAACAAACGAAAAAAATAATAATGGCAGTCACTGTGCCCATCAAACGCAGCTACTGTGCCCTCAAACGCAGACACTGTACCCATGAATTGCCGCCACTGTGCCATCAAACGCAGCCACTGTACCCATCAATTGCCGCCAGTGTGCCCCAACAAATGCTGCCAGGGTGCCCATCAAATGCTGCCAGTGTGCCGATCAATTGCCGCTACTGTGCCCCATCATATGCTGCCTGGCACTTACCTGTCTCGCAGCAGGTCAGCGGCGGTCTCCTGTACGTCCTCCATGTCTTCCTCCGTCCTCTCTCAGGCGTCCAATCACAGCGCCTGACGTTTCAGCCAATCAGGTGACCGGTAACAGACCCAGCAACCTGATTGGCTGAGAGGCGGTTCAGCATTAGCAAAGCGAATTTCTTTCGCTTTGCTAACACACAGCTGAGTGAACAGTGAATGGCCAGCATGGCGCCCGCTGTTCACCTTTCTGACCTTTCTAGAGCCTATGGCTCTAATGAGGTGCTTCCAAAAAACACCCCCGCCGCTGTAATTCAGGTGCCCTGCGCCCAAAAATGGGCGGGGCACCTGATCAGGGGGTGTCAGCAGCAAACATAGATAGATTCATGCAATGCATGAATCCATCTATGATGATAGAGAGGTGGCAGGAGAGAGGGGGCGGCGCAGCCATGGCAAAGCTAAGGGTCCTACAGCAAGCTATCAGTGCAGACGAAGGTGCAAGTGAGAAAGACAGCATTAACCTAAACATAGCAGATATGGAAGACCCCCTCAAACGCACTAAAGACTATGTCCTAAGCCACAGCAGTGCACACTCCATTGTCTCCAATGCTCCCGACTACATAGAGACTCCTTCACAGCTTCAAGTTAAAGAGGTTCCAACAACTTCCTGCACTCAAAATCACTCCACTGCATTTCCTACCTGCCTACCTTGCCTGCCTTCATACGTCACAGAGCATCAGCGCAAGCTTCAAGCAAGTCATCGGTACAGCCTTGAATCAACGTACCATTGGAACAACTGACTTCAAGCAAGCAACTCACCTGGATGCATCTGCTGCACCATATTTCCCTGTGTCCTTTAACAACAATGTCAAAGATAACGCAATCAGCACCATACAGACAACAGCATCACACATAAAGGCAGAGACAACTGAGACAGAAGAGTTTGTGAGGTACATGCTTCGCAGAGAGCTCACAAAGACTGGTCTTACAAGTTTTGATGACCAACCTGAGAACTACAGAAGTTGGAAATGTGCCTTCAGAACTACAATCAGCAATATTGGCATTACAGCTGATCAAGAATTGAATCTGCTGATCAAATGGCTTGGTCCTCTATCTGCTGCACGTGTTAAGCCATTAAGATCGGTTTTCATGGACAATCCTACTGCAGGCCTCACAGCTGAATGGGAGCGACTAGAGCAAAGTTATGGCAGTCCAGAAGCTATAGAAAATGCTTTGTTCCTGTGTCTGGAAACTTTCCCAAAGATATCCGGTAAGGACAACAAGGAGTTCCAGAGACTGAGTGACCTTCTCCTTGAGCTTCAGCTAGCCAAGACAGACCCAAAACTACCTGGACTCAGTTACCTTGACACTCCAAGAGGGGTAAACCCAATTGTCTCCAAGCTCCCGTATGGTTTGCAAGAGAAATGGACTGCACTAGGGTCATCATACAAAAGAGAGAACAAGGTTTCTTTCCCTCCATTCTCTTTCTTCTGTGAATTCATCAGGGAAATTGCAGAGACCAAGAACGATCCAAGTTTTTCCTACGGTGAGTACAGCCTCTTCTCACCCTTTCCTAAGAGTACCAGTCTTCAGGGCAACTATAGAAACCATAGAGGCCCAGTGTCCGTGAAAAAGACTGACATCCTTCCCACTCCTACCACAGTTCTGGCCACGAACAAACAGAGTAGGAAGATTGAAAACCCTAACAGAGAGTGTCCCATACACAAGAAGCCACACCCCCTCAATAAATGTATCGGCTTTAGGAAAAAGCCTCTGAAAGAGCGCAAGGAGCTTTTAAAGACATTTAGGGTATGTTTCAGGTGCTGTGCTTCTACAGAACATTTTGCAAGGGACTGTAATGTGTCCATCAAGTGCATAGAGTGTGGCTCTGAAGAACATGTGCAAGCCCTCCATCCTCTTGAGCCCAGCTCTGCACAACCTGCCAACGATCCTCCCAGGTTAACGCATGGCGGGGAGAATACAGACCAAGTGCCTAATTCTACCATAATTTCTTCATCCTGCACTGAAGTTTGTGGAGAAGACCGCTGTGGTAAGTCCTGTGCTAAGATATGCTTGGTGAACATATACCACAAGGATCAACCAGAAAAGTCTCTAAAGGCATATGCTATCTTAGACGATCAGAGCAATCGATCACTTGCAAAATCGGAATTGTTCAATCTATTTGAAATAAAAGGCGAAGCTCATCCTTACACCTTGGGTACCTGTAGTGGAACTATAGAGGTTTCTGGAAGAAGGGCTCATGGACTCATGGTATCTTCTCTCAAAGGTAACTTGCAATTACCAATACCTACACTTGTTGAGTGCAATCAGATACCTGCTAACAGGGAAGAAATCCCTACTCCAGCTGCTGCTTTCCATCACCCTCACCTCAAGGTAATAGCAAATGAGATACTGCCGCTTGACAAAGATGCTCAGATCCTTCTTCTGTTAGGAAGAGACATTCTAAGAGTTCACAAGGTACACAGACAAGTCAGTGGACCCCCAGATGCCCCATTTGCCCAGCGCACGGATCTAGGGTGGGTCATCATAGGCAATGTCTGCATAGGCAAAATGAAAAGACCTACCAACATTTCGTCATTCAAGACAAATGTTCTGCCAAATGGCCGAAACACTTACTTTGAGCCATGCCCACATCACTACTGGGTGAAAGAGAAGATAGCCAGCCACGAATGGCAACATGGTATCTCAGGTGACACAAGCCCTTTCTCCTGCCATGATGGCGACTTCGGCTCTACAGTGTTTAATGCAACCAGTGAAGATGACATACTGGCTCCTTCAATGGAAGACAAAGCATTCATCAAGGTAATGGACAATGAGTTCTTTCAAGATGACTCCAATAACTGGGTAGCACCCCTACCCTTTCGTCTCCCAAGAGAGAGATTGCCCAACAACTTACAGCAGGCCATCAGTAGATTCTCCTCCTTAAAGCGAAACTTAAGCAGGAAACCAGAGATGCAAAAGCACTTTGTGGACTTTATGCAAAATGTATTTGACAGAGATCATGCAGAGCCTGCTCCCCCACTAAAGGAGGGAGAAGAATGCTGGTACCTTCCATCCTTTGGCGTGTATCACCCACGCAAACCAGACCAAATCAGAGTTGTCTTTGATTCCAGTGCCCAGCACGAAGGTGTTTCTCTTAACAACATGCTCCTTACTGGACCCAACTTGAACAACAGTCTAATAGGAGTCTTGATTCGTTTCAGACAAGAGCCTGTAGCAGTAATGGCCGACATTCAACAGATGTTTCACTGCTTCATCGTCAGAGAAGACAACAGAAACTACCTCAGGTTTCTATGGCACAAGGACAATGACCTCAACAAGGAAGTTATAGATTATCGCATGAAGGTACATGTCTTCGGTAACAGTCCTTCCCCAGCAGTGGCAACTTATGGGCTAAGGAGAACAGCTCAGACTGGAGAAGTTGAATATGGATCTGATGCCCGTCAATTTGTTGAAAGAAACTTCTACATTGACGACTAACTTAAGTCGTTTCCAACCGCTAAAGAAGCAATTGATCTTCTCACCAGAACAAAGGAGATGCTTTCTGTAGCAAACCTTAGACTGCACAAGATTATATCCAACAGCCAGGAACTTATGAATGCCTTTCACTCTGAGGACTATGCCACTAGTCTAAAAAACCTTGACATAGGTACAGATGTGCCTCCTGTACAGCGAAGTCTGGGTTTGTTGTGGAACATCAAGCAAGACAAATTCACCTTCCAAGTGTCAACTTGTGACAAACCCTTCACTAAGAGAGGAGTCCTGTCCGTGGTGAATAGCATCTATGACCCACTGGGTTTCCTTGCTCCAGTTACCATTCAAGGTTCCACTTCAACTGCTAACCGGAGAGAGATTCATATTTTCTCTGATGCATCAGTTGAAGCTATTGCTGCAGTAGCCTATTTGAAGACCTCTGAACTGAATGGAGAATCACACTGTAGTTTTGTCCTAGGCAAGGCAAAACTCACTCCCAAGCCTGCACATACCATACCAAGACTTGAACTTTGTGCAGCCGTGCTAGCAGTAGAAATTGCCGAGGTCATACGAAGTGAAATGGACACTAGAATTGATTCTTTCACCTTCTATACAGACAGTAAGGTAGTACTTGGTTACATAAACAACCAAACAAAACAATTTTATGTGTACGTCAGCAACAGGGTTGAACGTATCAAGAGATTCTCTCTACCAAGTCAATGGCATCATGTTCCCACTGAACTCAACCCAGCTGACTGTGGGACCAGAGCCGTGTCACCTGCCGCTCTTCAGGACAGCTTATGGCTGTCACCTCCAAGGTTTCTGCGTGAGGACTCTTACTTACTCCCTATTGACACCACCTATGGGCTAGTAAACCCTGAAGATGATAAGGAAATAAGAACTGTGAACACCTCACTCCACACTTCTGTAAGTACAAAACAGAAGCTGCGGTCACACCGTTATGAGCATCAATGGAAGCAGGTGCAGCATCTAGCCAATGTGTTCTGGCATCGCTGGAAGAAAAAGTATCTTCACCACCTTCAAGGTCGTAACAAATGGCAAGCATCTAAGCCGAATCTTAAGGTTGGAGACCTCATCCTTCTAAAAGACAAGGAAGTTTGTCGGAATGAGTGGCCTATGGGTCTTATTACTATAGTAATGCCCAGCGACGATAACAAAGTCCGGAAGGTAGAAGTCAAGGTAACCAAGGGAGGATCGACACAAACCTTTAGTCGACCAATTACAGAGTTAGTACTCCTTTTGCCAGGTGAGTGACTTGTGCAAGGACTAGCCATGCTGTTGGCACGGCGGGGAGTACATTGCTGCCATCTACAGGTTCTACTCAGAACTTTGGAATTATTTGAAGACATCATACTGTGACTTTATGTTCTTCATCCTGTTGAACTTACGTTTATTATTTGCTTGTTGCATGTTTTTCATTACAGGTTCCAGGACATTCGTCAGTATTGGACTTATTGAAAAAATATATATTAGTTTAAGGTTATGAAATCTAAAGATTTCAGACGGGGAGTGTTGTGTTACAGTATGTGATTGTTCTTGCTCTGTGTCTTTGAGATTTGTTCCCTTCTTTCTAGCTGAGCTCTCTCTCTCCCCGTAGTTCTTTATATTTCTCCTCCACTTCCTGATTCTGGTCATTACTCCTGTATATCTTCCATGCTAAACATCTTACATGTGGCTTACAACTGCAACGTTTTTCTACCTATGAATATCCATCATTAAACGGAACATTCGAAAGGATTCATCGTCTGTCGTCCTAACTGTGAGTTTATTCATTGAGTTAAACTGCCTGTATCGATGCAAGGGATGAATATCAAACCAGCTTGAGTAAGGCCTACTTAAACCTGGAGATGAACTTTATCGCTTTGTAGTTGAGACAGAACAACAGCGGCTCCTGGAAGTTAAGGTTTTTTTTGTCTCGCTGTAATGGAGGTCTCTATTGGGGAGGCACAATATTTGTGCCTCCCCAATAACTGATATTTAATCAGTTATTTTCTTCTCTATTTGTGGGTGCCTGTGGATTGCTTTTGACTTTTTTTGGATTTTTTTTTGTAATTAAAAGGTGCTTGAAAGGGTTGTAGATTGTACAGTGCCACTTTGTGAACAGTTTGTATGGGGTTGGGTTCAGTAGAGCTGATTCAGGTTTTTGGATTGAGGTACACTGCTCTACGGACACCATCCACTGCTCTACTGACACCGTCCACTGCTCTACTGACACCAACCTCTGCCCTACTGACACCGTCCACTGCCCTACTGACACCATCCACTGCCCTACTGACACCATCCACTGCTCTACTGACACCGTCCACTGCTCTACTGACACCGTCCACTGCTCTACTGACACCGTCCACTGCCCTACTGACACCGTCCACTGCTCTACTGACACCTTCCACTGCTCTACTGACACCGTCCACTGCCCTACTGACACCGTCCACTGCCCTACTGACACCGTCCACTGCTCTACTGACACCTTCCACTGCTCTACTGACACCGTCCACTGCTCTACTGACACCGTCCACTGCCCTACTGACACCGTCCACTGCTCTACTGACACCGTCCACTGCTCTACTGACACCTTCCACTGCTCTACTGACACCGTCCACTGCTCTACTGAGACCGTCCACTGCCCTACTGACACCGTCCACTGCTCTACTGACACCTTCCGCTGCTCTACTGACACCGTCCACTGCTCTACTGACACCGTCCACTGCCCTACTGACACCGTCCACTGCTCTACTGACACCGTCCACTGCTCTACTGACACCGTCCACTGCTCTACTGACACCTTCCACTGCTCTACTGACACCGTCAACAATAGATGAATTGAGCGCACTCTGGACAAGGAAGTACAAAAGAAAAACTAAACATAAAACGGGGCGGACGGAATGGGAATGAAACTGAAATAAGCTGTATAAAAACACACGTTAAAAGTCCATATCAATTAGTCCATGTGTGGAATAGCTTAAAGACTATCCGCAAGGAAGGCTGCCAGCTTACAGATAGAAGTGATCTGAAATGAGACAGGAAGAGGAAAAAAGCAGCGCCTTCTAAGCGTAGTAGTATCAAAAATTTATTAGAGCAATATAAAATACAGCGGCAAGAGATACACTCACAAACGAGTATAGTAAGAGGCTTATCTTTAAAGGTTGTCATCCGCTCGACCCGGGAGCTGCGAATCCTGATGTTACAAGCTGGAGTCCCACGTAGTGGTTGGCGGTGGTAAAAGGAACTTCACTCTCGCGGCTGCAGAGATGGGGAAGAATCCTCACTGGAACACAGCTAGTGGAATCGTCACTTCCGGGTATGATGTCAGCGGGGGATGCGCGCGTTCGAAGCATGCGTGCTTCTTCATCAGGCTCATAGGGGCCATCTTGGAGTGGGGCAATTTATACCACACCACAATGCAAATGAATTAGCATACTTAGTTGCCAAGGAGATGGATACAGGACGCGGCTAAAGGACATAACAAGGCGCTTACAATATGGATTTAGATAGCACTAGTAGGAGTGTTATCAAGTAATGAACATAGGGAGGAAAAAACAAAAAGGAGAAAGAAGAAGGCACCACCCAAATACAATAAATGGATACAAAATGGGGAGTACTATAAAAGTATATAAATACACACATGCATGTATATATACATACACACACATGCACAATCATATGCACACATACATATGGGCAAGATATATAATAAAAACATTATGAAGATAATGTATAATCAAGCACTCTAGGTGCAGTATTAAAATATATTATATAACATTATATTATAGATGCTACAAATACAATATATATAAATTATTAATAAATAAAAAATATATAAAAAATATTAATAAAATTGGGGATCCGAAGTTTACTAGAATTTCCCCCAAAAAATCACTTTCGGGATCCTTCAATACCTCATAAGAAATATAAGAAATAATAAATAGAAAATATAAATAAATAAAATAGAATAAAAATAAATATTAAAAATAGATTGGAATAAAGTTAATCTGATACCTTAGCTATTTATCAATCAGCTCAAAAAGGTCACCCTAATGTGCCATATAGAATGTGCCACAAGAAATAAATGTGGCAAACCTATACTCAATGCACTGAATAACACAATATTATAAGAGTATGTTTATTTCAATACCCTCATTAAGGCCCCCAGGAGAGAGGCTATCTAAAGTGTAGATCCAGTAATTTTCCCTCTCACATAGCCTCTTATAACGTTCTGCCTTGGGCAAATGTTTGGAAACGGCCTCTATGACCCAAACACGTAGCCCCTCCGAAGACTGCTGGTGAAATTCTTTAAAATGCCTTGCAACACTGTATTTGTCTAGGCCCTTCTCCACAAAATTACGGTGCTCCCCAAACCTTTTGCGGAGGGTACGAATAGTGCAGCCTACATAAAGTAGGCCACAAGGGCACGTAAGACAATAGATGACATACTCGGAAGAGCACGTGAAAAATCAGGTATGGTGTATATTTTGTCCTTACACGTAAACTCTTTTTGTCTGTGAGTGACATGTTTACAGGTGAGACATAGGGCTTTCCTGCATTGATACATCCCCTTTACATTAAAAAATGTCAGAGAGGTGCTAGCAGTAGGCCCTAATTGTGTAATTCTATTTGGGGCTATGCGTGCCTTCAGGTTTTTGGCTCTTCTATAGCTGACTATTGGTCTTTCAGGGAGTGTTGATTTGAGGTGGGGATCCTCACTCAAGATTGACCAATGTTTAACCAAGATCCTTTCCATTCGTCTAAACTGACTATGGAATTGGGTAACAAACCTGACCTGTTGTAAGTTGTCATCTGTGGTGGTAATTTTGTCACTCCTAGCCTCAGTGTTGAGGTAATGTTGAAAGGCTCCCTCCACTAACTGATCGGGGTAACCCTTTTCTAAAAACTTTGTCTTCAGGTTTAGGCCATGAGTGGTATAGTCCTGTAGCTTAGTGCAGTTGTGTCTAAGTCTACAAAATTGGCTTTTGGGTATATTATTCACCCAACGTGGATGATGGCAACTCTCGTAGTGCAAAAAGGAGTTACCTGCTGATGGCTTGGAATAGTTCTGGGCATGTATGGTATGATCATCATGAGACAATTCCAAATCAAGAAAAGCTAGAGTGTTCTCGTCAGTAACAGAAGTAAATGATAGACCCATGGTATTAGAGTTACAGTAATGTAAAAAGTCTGGAATAGACGTATCTGGTCCATCCCAAATAATCACTACGTCGTCTATATAACGACCGTAAAAGACCAGATTGGAGGAAAAGGGGTTATTATGCCAAATATGAAAATGTTCCCAGTAGCCCATTGTGAGGTTCGCATAACTGGGGGCAAAATTGGCCCCCATCGCTGTACCCTGAATCTGTATATAGAACTCACCATTCGTTTCGAAATAATTATGGGTGAGACAGTATTCTAACATATCAAGGATGAAGTGTATTTGTCTAGGATTAAGTAAGGGGTCCTCATTTAAATAGTATTGTGTGGCTAACATGCCCACATTATGGGGAATCGACGTGTAAAGAGAAACTACGTCTAATGAGAGCCAACAATATGAGGGCTCCCATCTATAAGACTGTAACATTTTTAAAAGTTGTATACCATCTTTTATGTATGAAGGGAGATTTTGAACTAAAGGCTGTAGAAAGTGGTCTATATAAATAGAAAAATAACTTGTCACACTTTCCATGGCTGCCACAATCGGTCTCCCGGGCGGGTTGGTCAGATCTTTGTGAATTTTCGGGAGATGATAAAAATAGGGTCTTTTGTAAAAATCATGTAACAGAAACGCGACTTCTGTTTTGGTGACAAGTCCCTCTGTCTTGGCCTGATTGACAAGGTCATGGGCCTCCTTAGAAAACCCAGGTAATGGGTCACCGGGAAGTTTTATATTTATACATATTGTATTTGTAGCATCTATAATATAATGTTATATAATATATTTTAATACTGCACCTAGAGTGCTTGATTATACATTATCTTCGTAATGTTTTTATTATATATCTTGCCCATATGTATGTGTGCATATGATTGTGCATGTGTGTGTATGTATATATACATGCATGTGTGTATTTATATACTTTTATAGTACTCCCCATTTTGTATCCATTTATTGTATTTGGGTGGTGCCTTCTTCTTTCTCCTTTTTGTTTTTTCCTCCCTATGTTCATTACTTGATAACACTCCTACTAGTGCTATCTAAATCCATATTGTAAGCGCCTTGTTATGTCCTTTAGCCGCGTCCTGTATCCATCTCCTTGGCAACTAAGTATGCTAATTCATTTGCATTGTGGTGTGGTATAAATTGCCCCACTCCAAGATGGCCCCTATGAGCCTGATGAAGAAGCACGCATGCTTCGAACGCGCGCATCCCCCGCTGACATCATACCCGGAAGTGACGATTCCACTAGCCGTGTTCCAGTGAGGATTCTTCCCCATCTCTGCGGCCGCGAGAGTGAAGTTCCTTTTACCACCACCAACCACTACGTGGGACTCCAGCTTGTAACATCAGGATTCGCAGCTCCCGGGTCGAGCGGATGACAACCTTTAAAGATAAGCCTCTTACTATACTCGTTTGTGAGTGTATCTCTTGCCGCTGTATTTTATATTGCTCTAATAAATTTTTGATACTACTACGCTTAGAAGGCGCTGCTTTTTTCCTCTTCCTACTGACACCGTCCACTGCTCTACTGACACCGTCCACTGCTATACTGACAACCTCCACTGCTCTACTGACACCGTCCACTGCTCTACTGACATCGTCCACTGCTCTACTGACACAGTCCACTGCTCTACTGACACAGTCCACTGCTCTACTGACACCGTCCACTGCTCTACTGACACCGTCCACTGCTCTACTGACACCGTCCTCTGTTCTACTGACACCGTCCACTGCCCTACTGACACCGTCCACTGCTCTACTGACACCGTCCACTGCCTTACTGACACCGTCCACTGCCCTACTGACACTGTCCACTGCTCTACTGACACCATCCACTGCTCTACTGACACCGTCCACTGCTCTACTGACACTGTCCACTGCTCTACTGACACCGTCCACTGCTCTACTGACACCATCCACTGCTCTACTGACACCGTCCACTGCCCTACTGACACCGTCCACTGCTCTACTGACATTGTCCACTGCTCTACTGACATTGTCCACTGCTCCACTGACACCAGCCACTGCCCTACTGACACCGTCCACTGCTCCACTGACATTGTCCACTGCTCCACTGACACCAGCCACTGCCCTTCTGACACCGTCCACTGCTCTACTGACACCGTCCACTGCTCTACTGACACCGTCCACTGCTCTACTGACACCGTCCACTGATCTACTGGCTGACAGTGTCCACTTTTAAGGTAGGCTAGTTTCATATTTTAGCTGACATTTCTTTTATTAATTAAATCAAATTTTATGGGTACACATAATGCTTTCGTTTTATTTAACTAAGTCCCTTTAAGTCCCCCCCCTTTGTAATGCAATTTGGCCACAGCCACTGTTCATCATAGCACACCTCATTACTACTCTCTTTGGGTAACCCAAAAGGTGTCCCAGGTATTTTACAATCCTATAGCGTGTACTACAAAAAAATTGCTGTGCGCCGCAAAAGTGTTCGGGTTTGGCTTGATGAAAAGGTGGCAACCCTAGTCACACTACTACCAAACGCTTTATGACATCACCACCGGGACCTACAAGAGAGGTCGGCAAGTAATCAAACCCATCTGTGTTTATCCTCAACCGTCAGCTTCGGGTCCATCGGACTCCCCAGCCATATTGATAAGGTTATTGAATAGCACCGAGCACAGAGGTATCCCAGGGAACCTTTCTTTTACAATGTTGTTTTTATTCACTTTAGATTGATACGTTGTTTCAATGACACAAATTTTGACACTTGTAGCGTGTTGTGTTTGTAATTTAATCCGAGGACAAGGTTGACGAGCTGCAGGACCTTGAAAGGTTGATTCTCAGAGGGTTTGGAAAACGTCAAACATTTAGCAAAGTGCCAGCTGGGATGAAGTAACCTTGATGCTCCCAACATATGTCCAACAGTTCCAGCATGATGGGAGCATGTGCGTGAAACAAGGAGCTAATAACGAAAAAAAAAAGAAAAAAAAAAGAAGATCCCTGGACTAAATACCTCCCTCAGTGCGGCAGGACAACAGATGATGCATTTTTTATTGGGAAAAATAAATGAATTACTGCTTGTATTACAGACCCTGTAGCTCTAGCAGGCTGTTGTAATTTATGTAATAGATGAATTCCTATGATCGCCAGCTCCATCTAGTGTCCAAAGTATGGTATAGTCTTCTTAAGTACCGGAGAGAAAAAATATATGGCATTTTGGCCACTAGACAGTACAGTAAAACTTTGGATTGCGAGTAACACGGTTTACGAGCGTTTCGCAATACGAGCTGTTTTTTTTTTTTCAAATCCCGACTCGATTTCTGAGCGTTGTCTCGCAAGACGAGCAAGATTCAAGCCTCCGGGGTATGCAGCACCGCATGTGGCCAGAGGTGCGGGGGCGCCAGTGGCGCTCGGAGATGCTGTGAGACACTCTGAGACACTCTCTCAGGTGGTCTCCGAGCGTCTCCGAGTGTTTCTGAGTGTCTCCGGTGCCCCCCCCAACCTCTGGCCACATGTGGTACTGCATACACTAGCAGTGACACTGGAACTAATTATCTGAGTTTCCATTGATTCCTATGGGGAAACTCACTTTGGCTACAAGGGCGAGTTCAGAGGGTGGTGGTAAATGGGGAGTACTCGGAATGGTCAGGGGTGGGTAGTGGGGTCCCACAGGGTTCTGTTCTGGGACCAATCCTATTTAATTTGTTCATGAACGATCTGGAGGATGGGGTAAGCCAGCGCTTGACAAATTTGCTTGGAATCTAGGAGCCAGCTAAAAAAGTAAGGAGCCAGGAATGCGCCCCGTTCCGCCGAGCTCGCGCGCAGAAGCGAGCGCATACGTGAGTAGCGCCCGCATATGAAAGCAGTGTTCAAACTACACATGTGAGGTATCGCCGTGATTGGTAGTGCGAGAGCAATAATTCTAGCCCTAGACCTCCTCTGTAACTCAAAACATGCAACCTGTATAATTTTTTAAACGTCGCCTATGGAGATTTTAAAGGGTAAAAGTTTGTCGCCATTCCACGAGCGGACGCAATTTTGAAACGTGACATGTTGGGTATCAATTTACTCGGCGTAACATAATCTTTCGCAATATAAAAATTGGGCTAACTTTACTGCTGTCTTATTTTTTAATTTAAAAAAGTGTATTTTTTCCCAAAAAAGTGCCCTTGTAAGACCGCTGCGCAAATACGGTGTGACAGAAAGTATTGCAACAATCGCCAGTTTATTCGCTAGGGTGTTAGAATAAAAAATATATATAATGTTTGGGGGGTCTAAGTAAAGGGAAGGAGCTGGGCGGGCAGTGAAAACAGGCAGGGGAAGCTCCATTAGCATTGCTGGTTGTCTTGTCATACCAACGGCCACCACAAGAGGGCGCCAGATTCCAGAAGGAAGCATAGAACTGCAGAAGGCCGCAAAGCCGTGGGCTCAATTACGGACCAGCGCGGCCCAACGCTATTGCGCCGGGGGGTGCACACGGAGACAGGATACCCCAGCTGTGCCGCCCCAGAAGCCAGGTTGCTAATTCTATCAGAAAATGCGACCTGGCACCCGGGGTTTGTCAAACCCTGGGGTAAGCAGTGCAATCTCTGTATTTGCGGACGATACTAAGCTAAGCAGGGCAATAACTTCTCCGCAGGATGTGGAAACCTTGCAAAAAGATCTGAACAAATTAATGGGGTGAGCAACTACATGGCAAATGGGGTTTAATGCAGAAAAATGTAAAATAATGCATTAATACGAAAGCAATCTATACACTGGGGGGAGAACCTCTGGGGGAATCTAGGATGGAAAATGACCTGGGGGTCCTAGTAGATGATAGGCTCAGCAATGGCATGCAATGCCAAGCTGCTGCTAATAAAGCAAACAGAATATTGGCATGCATTAAAAAGGGGATTAACTCCAGAGATAAAACGATAATTCTCACGCTCTACAAGACTCTGGTCCGGCCGCACCTGGAGTATGCCGTCCAGTTCTGGGCACCAGTCCTCAGGAAGGATGTACTGGAAATGGAGCGAGTACAAAGAAGGGCAACAAAGCTAATAAAGGGTCTGGAGGATATTCGTTATGAGGAAAGGTTGCAAGCACTGAACTTATTCTCTCTGGAGAAGAGACGCTTGAGAGGGGATATGATTTCAATTTCCAAATACCGTACTGGTGACCCCACAATAGGGATAAAACTTTTTTGCGGAAGGGAGTTTAACAAGACACGTGGCCTCTCATTAAAATTAGAAGAAAAGAGGTTTAACCTTAAACTACGTAAAGGGTTCTTTACTGTAAGAGCGGCAAGGATGTGGAATTCCCTTCCACAGGCGGTGGTCTCAGCGGGGGGCATCGATAGTTTCAAGAAACTATTAGATAAGCACCTGAACGACCACAACATACAGGGATATACAATGTAATACTGACATAAAATCACACACATAGGTTGGACTTGATGGACTTGTGTCTTTTTTCAACCTCACCTACTATGTAACTATATACGAGTGCTTTGGATTACAAGCATGCTTCTGGAATTATTTCTACTCATAATTCAGGGGTACTACTGTACTGGCAATACTCCTGTGTGAATTAAAGTGATACTAAACACACACAATGTTTAATTGACATTGTCTATTCTCTTTCTGTATGTGGATGATGGTGCTGTAATTATTTTGATTAAAAAAAAAAACCCATCTAAGTACCTTCTTTCCTAATCGATATGCAGCTGTCACATGACCCAGCTGTCACATGACCCAGCTCTCTCCCAGCCTGTCTGCAGGGAAACATAAGCAGGAGGAGCTTCTAGTTCTCTTTTGCTGGTCACATGTTCAAAATAAATAAAAAAACAGCCTTTGCGCTACAGCATAAAAATAAATAACTAATATCAATAAACTGCTATACATTGACATACATATATATATATATTTGAAATGAAATATTTATAATTTTTTGGCAATAACAGGGTGTGGGCGGATTTCTGCCAGTCACAGGCCGTGTCACGCCCCTCCAGCCTGTGTCTTAGAATAACAGGGAGGTGAAGCCTCCATCAATCAAGATCCCACCCACATTGTGTTTATCTGGTTAGAGGGCATGGAGAAGGATGGAGGGAGTGGGCTGTCATTTACCACTGTGTATACCAGTAGCATCTAGTGCTCAAAATTTTGAGGGGGGGTGGCAAACAAACCTGCCCTCCTCACCCGGAGCCCACCCTTTTTTGAAGCCAATTAGAGCCTCAGGCTCTAATCATGTGCTTAAAAAAAACATTGAAATCCATGCGTCCGACGCCCTGCATGTAGATTAGGGGTTGGGTGCATGAATCGGGGGGGGGGCGCCCCTGCACCCCTAATACAGTGGCCGCCACTGGTGTAAACTTCCACGTACAAGACAGGAAGTTTGTAGCGCTAATAGGAATTCTGTATATATGTGGCTGTATAGCCACATGAGCTGCTCAGATGTGATAGGAAGGACATGCACAGCCTAGAAACTCACTAAAAACTGAGCATGTGCAGAGCTGCCAACACTGCTCTCCAAATTGCCAACTACAGTGAGGACATGGACAGAAGGGGGAGATAGAAAGCAGCAGGATCAACCAGGTTTTTTGCAGAAAACAGAAAACAAATCTCATAGTTCCCATAAAAATGCTTACAGGAGTGAATTTCCCTTCCTAGGGATAGATTTCCCCTCACTTCCTTTTATCTCCCTCCGTTTGTAAGTAGGAGTCGTTTGTAAGTCGGATGTTTGTAAGTAGGGGACCGCCTGTATTGGAGGTTGGGAAGCACTGTGGGAGGTTAAGTGATCTGCAGCGGGTTGGAGGCCCACCACCTGGCATAGGGCCAGGGATTTGTGGGAACCACATGAGTACACAAGGTTTGAAATGAGGCTTAAGGTCCAGTTCAGACCTGAGCAGTGGCGGCTTGTGCTCAAAATTTTTTGGGGGGCGCAAACAAACTGAAAAATTCAGAAAAAAAATTAATTGCAGCCACTGTGCCCATCAATTGCCACCACTGTGCCATCAAACGCAGCTACTGTGCCCATCAATTGCCGCCACTGTGCCATCAAACGCAGCTACTGTGCCCATCAATTGCCGCCACTGTGCCATCAAACGCAGCTACTATGCCCATCAATTGCTGCCACTGTGCCATCAAACGCAACTACTGTGTCTTTAAACGCAGCCACTGTGCCATCAAACGCAGCCACTGTACCCATCAATTGGGGGGCGCAAACAAACTGAAAAATTCAGAAAAAAAATTAATTGCAGCCACTGTGCCCATCAATTGCCACCACTGTGCCATCAAACGCAGCTACTGTGCCCATCAATTGCCGCCACTGTGCCATCAAACGCAGCTACTATGCCCATCAATTGCTGCCACTGTGCCATCAAACGCAACTACTGTGTCTTTAAACACAGCCACTGTGCCATCAAACGCAGCCACTGTACCCATCAATTGCCACCACTGTCCCATCAAACGCAGCTACTGTACCCATAAATTGCAGCCAATGTACCCATCATCAAACGATGCCACTGTGCCGTCAATTGCCACCAATGTGCAATCAAATGCTGCCACTGTGCCATCAATTGCCGCCAATGTGCCCATCAAATGCTGCCACTGTGCCATCAATTGCTGCCAATGTACCCATCAAAAGCTGCCACTGTGCCATCAATTTCCGCCAATGTGCCCAATGCTACCAGTGTGCCCCCCCGCCCGGCAGTTACCCTGTCTCGGTGGGGCAGCGGGTCACGATGGCGGTGTCCCCTATGCTCCTCGATGTCTTCTCCCGTCCTCTCTTCCCGTTCTTTGCTATGATTGGACACCTGATAGGCGTCCGATCACAGCGCCTGTCATTTCAGCCAATCCTGTGAATGGTAACAGCCCCGAACACCTGATTGGCGGAGAGGCAGTTCAGTGTTAGGATAGCGAATATTCATTCGCTTTCTTAACACACAGCTGCGTGAACTGCAAACTCCCAGCATGGCACTCGCTGTTCACCTTTTTTGATGCCTATTAAAGCCTATGGCTCTAATCAGGTGCTTAAAAAAAAATACCCTGCCGCTGTAATTCAGGTGCCCGTCGCCCGAAAAGGGGCCGGGCGCCTGAATTTGGGGTGGCAGTGGTGGCCATAGATAGATTCATGCAATGCATGAATCTATCTATTGGTAATAGAGGTGTGGCAGGAGAGAGGGGGCGGCGCCCGTGCGCCCTTTATGGACGCACCGCCACGGCACATGAGTGATTTGAAGCTATTTACCTGTAGCATTTTAATGTTCAACATTTAGACTCCCATTATATTCAATGGTACCCATTCACAACTCAGCATTGTTTGAGCATGTGCAGGGGTTCAGGAGTGTGCTATGCACAGAGTGCAGGGTTCAGGAGTGTGCTATGTACAGTGTGCAGGGTGCAAGAGTGTTCTACGCACAGAATGCAGAGTTCAAGGGTGTGCTATGCACAAAGTGCAGGGATCAGGAATATGCTTTGCACAGAGTACAGGGTTCAGTGGCACACTATGCACAGAGTGCAGAACTCAAGAGTGTGCTACGCACAGAGTGCACAGTGCAGGAGCGCGCTATGCACAGATTGCAGAGTGCAGAGGTGTGTAAAGTACAGAGTGCAGGGTTGGGGGATGCACTATGCATACCTCCCAACTTTTAAAAGTCCCATCGCGGGACATTCAGATGTCCCCTCTCCCCTGCTAACTGCCCGTGACATTTAAAAAAAAATCGGACCTGAAAAAAAAAGTTGTTGAGCGGGAGGGGGGGGGGGGGGGGGGGTTGTCGCGGGGGGGGGGGTGCCGCCGATCGGGGGGGGTACGAAATTAGTCCACTAATCGCGGGGGGGGGCCCTCTTACCTGCTGCTGCTGTGTTTCCTCCTCTTCATGCTTCCTGCTGTGCGGGAAAACTGAAGGTCTCGCGGGACTGCGGGAAGGAGGAGCCTATGCGGGTCAAACCCGCAGAATCCGTGCCAGTTGGGAGGTATGCACTATGCACAGAGTGCAGGGTTCAGGAGTGCGATATGCACAGAGTGCAGAGTTAAGGGGTGTGTAAAGTACAGAGTGCAGAGTTCAGGGGTGTGTAAAGTACAGAGTGCAGGGTTCAGGGGTGCACCATGCACAGAGTGCAGAGTTCAATGGAGTGTAAAGTACAGAGTTCAGGGTTCAGGGGGTGCGCTACGCACAGAGTTTACGGTTCAGGAATGCGATATGCACAGAATTCAGGGTTCAGGGGTGCACAATGCACAGAGTGCAGGGTTCAGGAGTGCGATATGCACAGAGTGCAGAGTTCAGGGGTGTGTAAAGTACAGAATGCAGGGTTTAGGGGCACACTAAGCACAGAGTGCAGGGTGCAGGGTTCAGGAGTGGAATATGCACAGAGTGCAGGGTTCAGGGGTGCGCTATGCACAGAGTGCAGAGTTCAAGGGTGGGTAAAGTACAGAGTGCAGGGTTCAGCGGTGCGCTATGCACAGAGTGCAGGGTTCAGGAGTGCGATATGCACAGAGTGCAGAGTTCAGGGGTGTGTAAAGTACAGAATTCAGGGTTTAGGGGCACACTACGTACAGAGTGCAGGGTTCAGGAGTGGAATATGCACAGAGTGCAGGGTTCAGGGGTGCGCTAAGCACAGAGTGCAGAGTTCAAGGGTGGGTAAAGTACAGAGTGCAGGGTTAAGCGGTGCGCTATGCACAGAGTGCAGGGTTTAAAAGTGGGATATGCACAGAGTGCAGCGTTCAGGGGTGCGCTATGCACAGACTGCAGGGTTCAGGAGTGGGATATGCACAGAGTGCAAGGTTCAGGGGTGCGCTATGCACAGAGTGCAGGGTTCAGGGGTGCGCTATGCACAGAGTGCAGGGTTCAGGAGTGTGATATGCACAGAGTGCAGGGTTCAGGAGTGTGATACACACAGAGTGCATGGTTCAGGGGTGCACTATGCACAGAGTCCAGAACTCAAGGGTGCGCTATGCACAGAGTGCAGAGTTCAGGGGTGTGTAAAGTACAGAGCGCAGGGTTCAGGGGTGCGCTATGCACAGAGTGCAGAGTTCAGGGGTGTGCTACGCACGTGACTGAAAAAAAGCCCCTGACCTACTGTGTATTGGAAACATAATTTTGATATTGCTACCAATAGAAATGTTTACTCTTATTGACAGTAACACCTAGATGATTTAATACTATCTATGCTCACAAAAAACATATTTTTTTTGGTCTGGGAGATATAAAGGAAATTAAATAATTTCTTAGAACACAATGCTGCCGAAATAAAGTCTAGCTTGTCCCAGGGCAGCTGACAACTCAAAGTCTTGAATGCCAAAGATGGAGGATGCAGAGCTGGAACGGAGGGGAGGTGGGACGCGCGGGCGGCCAGGCCCCTCGGGAGAGCCGAGCATTAGAGGTCTTCATTTTTCAGGCCACTTTGATCTTGATATCTGTTGTAAACCGACAATCACACTTTAAAGGGAGAGCCCATCCGAAACGAATATTTCAGCTTTGGGTAGATGATGGAAAGCTTCTCTGAAGGACCCCTGTGCCGATTCTAATCCCCGGCACAGACAGACACCGAGTGGTAAAATATCCTTCTATTCATACCATGCTTCTTTTCCATTTACATGCTTATAATCCTCTCTATTCTCCGCTGATGGCGACTCCTATGATCACCTGAGGTCCCTGCTTACTTCTTCTCCCATCAAAATATCTCCAAAATATAAGCAGCCATCTGATTATTAATTATAATTATTGTTTAATCTGTTCTTTTCTATCTCCTGGTTTATCCACAAAATAATTTCTAATTAAGATAATAATAAGATTAAATATTAATAAGATTAAATCATTTCCATATTCTCAGGAGCCGCTCATGATAAATGGCACAGTTTGTGCGTATCCACATATTATCACGCTTTGCACCAAGTTAAAGGGCTGTATTTTTAAAAAGGTTCTTGCAAAAATATTCATCAAGCAAAGCTGCTGGTACATTTGTTCTTGGGCAAAATCAAATGTTCTTCTTTCCATTTCCTAAACAGTTCGATCGTTATTCATTCATACGAAATAGAGGAGAAATACTGCATTTTGGCCACTAGCTGGAGCTGAGGATCCTATTTATTCCTGTGAGCCTCAGCTCCATCTAGTGGCCATAATGTGGTATTTTCACAAACCACTTTTTTAATGAATGAATAACATTCAAACTTTAAAAAAAAAAAAAAAACGAAGGAGAACATTCGATTTTGCACAGAACAAAATGGACCAGCAGTTTCATTGGATGAATAACTATAAAAGCCTTTATTTGGTTTTGTTATAAATACAACACCCTTAAACCCTGTGTCCTCAGTGTGCATGCTCCCCTACCCTCACTGTGTCCTCAGTATGCACGCTCCCCTACCCTCACTGTGTCCTCAGTGTGCACACTCCCCTACCCTCATTGTGCCCTCAGTGTGCACGCTCCCCTACCCTCACTGTGTCCTCAGTGTGCACACTCCCCTACCCTCATTGTGCCCTCAGTGTGCACGCTCCCCTACCCTCACAGTGTCCTCAGTGTGCACGCTCCCCTACCCTCACTGTGTCCTCAGTGTGCACACTCCCCTACCCTCACTGTGCCCTCAGTGTGCACGCTCCCCTACCCTCACTGTGTCCTCAGTGTGCACACTCCCCTACCCTCATTGTGCCCTCAGTATGCACGCTCCCCTACCCTCACTGTGTCCTCAGTATGCACGCACTCCCCTACCCTCACTGTGTCCTCAGTGTGCACACTCCCCTACCCTCATTGTGCCCTCAGTGTGCACGCTCCCCTACCCTCACAGTGTCCTCAGTGTGCACGCTCCCCTACCCTCACTGTGTCCTCAGTGTGCACACTCCCCTACCCTCACTGTGCCCTCAGTGTGCACGCTCCCCTACCCTCACTGTGTCCTCAGTGTGCACACTCCCCTACCCTCACTGTGTCCTCAGTGTGCACACTCCCCTACCCTCACTGTGTCCTCAGTGCACACACTCCCCTACCCTCATTGTGCCCTCAGTATGCAGGCTCCCCTCATTGTGTCCTCAGTGTGCACACTCCCCTACCCTCACTGTGTCCTCAGTGCACACACTCCCCTACCCTCACTGTGTCCTCAGTGCACACACTCCCCTACCCTCACTGTGCCCTCAGTGTGCACACTCCCCTACCCTCACTGTGTCCTCAGTGCACACACTCCCCTACCCTCATTGTGCCCTCAGTATGCAGGCTCCCCTCATTGTGTCCTCAGTGTGCACACTCCCCTACCCTCACTGTGCCCTCAGTGTGCACGCTCCCCTACCCTCACTGTGTCCTCAGTGTGCACACGCTCCGCTACCCTCACTGTGTCCTCAGTGTGCACACTCCCCTACCCTCACTGTGTCCTCAGTGTGCACACGCTCCCCTACCCTCACTGTGTCCTCAGTGTGCACACTCCCCTACCCTCACTGTGTCCTCAGTGTGCACACTCCCCTACCCTCACTGTGCCCTCAGTGTGCACACTCCCCTACCCTCACTGTGTCCTCAGTGCACACACTCCCCTACCCTCATTGTGCCCTCAGTATGCAGGCTCCCCTCATTGTGTCCTCAGTGTGCACACTCCCCTACCCTCACTGTGCCCTCAGTGTGCACGCTCCCCTACCCTCACTGTGTCCTCAGTGTGCACACTCTCCTACCCTCACTGTGTCCTCAGTGTGCACACGCTCCGCTACCCTCACTGTGTCCTCAGTGTGCACGCTCCCCTACCCTCACTGTGTCCTCAGTGTGCACACGCTCCGCTACCCTCACTGTGTCCTCAGTGTGCACGCTCCCCTACCCTCACTGTGTCCTCAGTGTGCACACGCTCCGCTACCCTCACTGTGTCCTCAGTGTGCACGCTCCCCTACCCTCACTGTGTCCTCAGTGTGCACACGCCCGCTACCCTCACTGTGTCCTCAGTGTGCACGCTCCCCTACCCTCACTGTGTCCTCAGTGCACACCCTCTCCTACCCTCACTGTGTCCTCAGTGCACACCCTCCCCTACCCTCACTGTGTCCTCAGTGTGCACATGCTCCGCTACCCTCACTGTGTCCTCAGTGTGCACGCTCCCCTACCCTCACTGTGTCCTCAGTGTGCACACGCTCCGCTACCCTCACTGTGTCCTCAGTGTGCACGCTCCCCTACCCTCACTGTGTCCTCAGTGCACACGCTCCGCTACCCTCACTGTGTCCTCAGTGCACACGCTCCCCTACCCTCACTGTGTCCTCAGTGCACACCCTCCCCTACCCTCACTGTGAACACAGTGTGCACACGCTCCGCTACCCTCACTGTGTCCTCAGTGCACACGCTCCCCTACCCTCACTGTGTCCTCAGTGTGCACACGCTCCCCTACCCTCACTGTGTCCTCAGTGTGCACACACTCCCCTACCCTCACTGTGCCCTCAGTGTGCACGCTCCGCTACCCTCACTGTGTCCTCAGTGTGCACGCTCCCCTACCCTCACTGTGTCCTCAGTGTGCACACGCTCCGCTACCCTCACTGTGTCCTCAGTGCACACGCTCACCTACCCTCACTGCGTCCTCACTGTGCACACGCTCCCCTACCCTCACTGTGTCCTCAGTGTACACACTCCCCTACACTCACTGTGTCCTCAGTGCATACACTCCCCTACCCTCACAGTGTCCTCAGTGCACACACTCCCCTACCCTCACTGTGTCCTCAGTGCACACCCTCTCCTACCCTCACTGTGTCCTCAGTGCACACCCTCCCCTACCCTCACTGTGTCCTCAGTGTGCACATGCTCCGCTACCCTCACTGTGTCCTCAGTGTGCACGCTCCCCTACCCTCACTGTGTCCTCAGTGTGCACACACTCCGCTACCCTCACTGTGTCCTCAGTGTGCACGCTCCCCTACCCTCACTGTGTCCTCAGTGCACACGCTCCGCTACCCTCACTGTGTCCTCAGTGCACACGCTCCCCTACCCTCACTGTGTCCTCAGTGCACACCCTCCCCTACCCTCACTGTGAACTCAGTGTGCACACGCTCCGCTACCCTCACTGTGTCCTCAGTGCACACGCTCCCCTACCCTCACTGTGTCCTCAGTGTGCACACGCTCCCCTACCCTCACTGTGTCCTCAGTGTGCACACACTCCCCTACCCTCACTGTGCCCTCAGTGTGCACGCTCCGCTACCCTCACTGTGTCCTCAGTGTGCACGCTCCCCTACCCTCACTGTGTCCTCAGTGTGCACACGCTCCGCTACCCTCACTGTGTCCTCAGTGCACACGCTCACCTACCCTCACTGCGTCCTCACTGTGCACACGCTCACCTACCCTCACTGTGTCCTCAGTGTGCACACGCTCCGCTACCCTCACTGTGTCCTCAGTGCACACGCTCACCTACGCTCACTGCGTCCTCACTGTGCACACGCTCACCTACCCTCACTGTGTCCTCAGTGCACACACTCCCCTACCCTCACTGTGTCCTCAGTGCACACGCTCCCCTACCCTCACTGTGTCCTCAGTGCACACACTCCCCTACCCTCACTGTGTCCTCACTGTGCACACGCTCCCCTACCCTCACTGTGTCCTCAGTGCACACACTCCCCTACCCTCACTGTGTCCTCAGTGCACACACTCCCCTACCCTCACTGTGTCCTCAGTGCACACACTCCCCTACCCTCACAGTGTCCTCAGTGCACACACTCCCCTACCCTCACTGTGTCCTCAGTGCACACACTCCCCTACCCTCACAGTGTCCTCAGTGCACACACTCCCCTACACTCACTGTGTCCTCAGTGCACACACTCCCCTACCCTCACAGTGTCCTCAGTGCACACACTCCCCTACCCTCACAGTGTCCTCAGTGCACACACTCCCCTACCCTCACAGTGTCCTCAGTGCACACACTCCCCTACCCTCACTGTGTCCTCAGTGCACACACTCCCCTACCCTCACAGTGTCCTCAGTGCACACACTCCCCTACCCTCACTGTGTCCTCAGTGCACACACTCCTCTACCCTCACTGTGTCCTCAGTGTACACACTCCCCTACCCTCACAGTGTCCTCAGTGCACACGCTCCCCTACCCTCACTGTGTCCTCAGTGCACACGCTCCCCTACCCTCACTGTGTCCTCAGTGCACACACCCCCCTACCAGCGCGGTGTCCTCAGTGCACACAATCCCCTACCCTCACTGTGTCCTCAGTGCACACACTCCCCTACCCTAAGTGTGCCCTCAGTGCACACACTCCCCTACCCTAAGTGTGCCCTCAGTGCACACACTCCCCTACCCTCACTGTGTCCTCAGTGCACACACTCCCCTACCCCCACTGTGTCCTCAGTGCACACGCTCCCCTACCCTCACTGTGTCCTCAGTGCACACGCTCCCCTACCCTCACTGTGTCCTCAGTGCACACACTCCCCTACCCTCACTGTGTCCTCAGTGCACACGCTCCCCTACCCCCACTGTGTCCTCAGTGCACACACTCCCCTACCCTCACTGTGTCCTCAGTGCACACACTCCCCTACCCTCACTGTGTCCTCAGTGCACACACTCCCCTACCCGCACTGTGTCCTCAGTGCACACACTCCCCTACCCTCACAGTGTCCTCAGTGCACACACTCCCCTACCCTCACTGTATCCTCAGTGCACACACTCCCCTACCCTCACAGTGTCCTCAGTGCACACACTCCCCTACCCTCACTGTGTCCTCAGTGTACACACTTCTCTACCCTCACTGTGTCCTCAGTGCACACACTCCCCTACCCTCACTGTGTCCTCAGTGCACACACTCCCCTACCCTCACAGTGTCCTTAGTGCACACACTCCCCTACCCTCACTGTGTCCTCAGTGTACACGCTTCCCTACCCTCACTGTGTCCTCAGTGCACACGCTCCCCTACCCTCACTGTGTCCTCAGTGTACACACTCCCCTACCCTCACTGTGTCCTCAGTGCACACACTCCCCTACCCTCACTGTGTCCTCAGTGCACACACTCCCCTACCCTCACTGTGTCCTCAGTGCACTGCACACACTCCCCTACCCTCACAGTGTCCTCAGTGCACACACTCCCCTACCCTCACTGTGTCCTCAGTGTACACGCTCCCCTACCCTCACTGTGTCCTCAGTGCACACGCTCCCCTACCCTCACTGTGTCCTCAGTGTACACACTCCCCTACACTCACTGTGTCCTCAGTGCATACACTCCCCTACCCTCACAGTGTCCTCAGTGCACACACTCCCCTACCCTCACTGTGTCCTCAGTGCACACACTCCCCTACCCTCACTGTGTCCTCAGTGTACACACACCCCTACCCTCACTGTGTCCTCAGTGCACACACTCCCCTACCCTCACAGTGTCCTCAGTGCACACACTCCCCTACCCTCACAGTGTCCTCAGTGCACACACTCCCCTACCCTCACAGTGTCCTCAGTGTACACACTCCCCTACCCTCACTGTGTCCTCAGTGCACACACTCCCCTACCCTCACAGTGTCCTCAGTGCACACACTCCCCTACCCTCACAGTGTCCTCAGTGCACACACTCCCCTACCCTCACTATGTCCTCAGTGCACACACACCCCTACCCCCACTGTGTCCTCACTGTGCACACACTCCCCTACCCTCACAGTGTCCTCAGTGCACACGCTCCCCTACCCTCACTGTGTCCTCAGTGCACACACTCCTCTACCCTCACAGTGTCCTCAGTGCACACACTCCCCTACCCTCACTGTGTCCTCAGTGCACACGCTCCCCTACCCTCACTGTGTCCTCAGTGCACACACTCCTCTACCCTCACTGTGTCCTCAGTGTGCACACAATCCCCTACCCTCACAGTGTCCTCAGTGCACACACTCCCCTACCCTCACTGTGTCCTCAGTGCACACGCTCCCCTACCCTCACTGTGTCCTCAGTGCACACACTCCCCTACCCTCACAGTGTCCTCAGTGCACACACTCCCCTACCCTCACTGTGTCCTCAGTGCACACGCTCCCCTACCCTCACTGTGTCCTCAGTGCACACACTTCTCTACACTCACTGTGTCCTCAGTGCACACACTCCCCTACCCTCACTGTGTCCTCAGTGCACACACTCCTCTACCCTCACTGTGTCCTCAGTGTACACACTCCCCTACCCTCACAGTGTCCTCAGTGCACACGCTCCCCTACCCTCACTGTGTCCTCAGTGCACACGCTCCCCTACCCTCACTGTGTCCTCAGTGCACACACTCCCCTACCCTCGCTGTGTCCTCAGTGCACACAATCCCCTACCCTCACTGTGTCCTCAGTGCACACACTCCCCTACCCTAAGTGTGCCCTCAGTGCACACACTCCCCTACCCTAAGTGTGCCCTCAGTGCACACACTCCCCTACCCTCACTGTGTCCTCAGTGCACACACTCCCCTACCCCCACTGTGTCCTCAGTGCACACGCTCCCCTACCCTCACTGTGTCCTCAGTGCACACGCTCCCCTACCCTCACTGTGTCCTCAGTGCACACACTCCCCTACCCTCACTGTGTCCTCAGTGCACACGCTCCCCTACCCCCACTGTGTCCTCAGTGCACACACTCCCCTACCCTCACTGTGTCCTCAGTGCACACACTCCCCTACCCTCACTGTGTCCTCAGTGCACACACTCCCCTACCCGCACTGTGTCCTCAGTGCACACACTCCCCTACCCTCACAGTGTCCTCAGTGCACACACTCCCCTACCCTCACTGTGTCCTCAGTGCACACACTCCCCTACCCTCACTGTGTCCTCAGTGCACACACTCCCCTACCCTCACTGTGTCCTCAGTGCACACACTCCCCTACCCGCACTGTGTCCTCAGTGCACACACTCCCCTACCCGCACTGTGTCCTCAGTGCACACACTCCCCTACCCTCACAGTGTCCTCAGTGCACACACTCCCCTACCCTCACTGTGTCCTCAGTGCACACACTCCCCTACCCTCACTGTGTCCTCAGTGCACACACTCCCCTACCCTCACTGTGTCCTCAGTGCACACACTCCCCTACCCTCACAGTGTCCTCAGTGCACACACTCTCCTACCCTCACAGTGTCCTCAGTGCACACACTCCCCTACCCTCACTGTGTCCTCAGTGTACACACTCCCCTACCCTCACAGTGTCCTCAGTGCACACACTCCCCTACCCTCACTGTGTCCTCAGTGCACACGCTCCCCTACCCTCACTGTGTCCTCAGTGCACACGCTCCCCTACCCTCACTGTGTCCTCAGTGTGCACACACTCCCCTACCCTCACTGTGTCTTAAGTGCACACACTCCCCTACCCGCACTGTGTCCTCAGTGCACACACTCCCCTACCCTCACAGTGTCCTCAGTGCACACACTCCCCTACCCTCACTGTGTCTTCAGTGCACACACTCCCCTACCCTCACTGTGTCCTCAGTGCACACACTCCCCTACCCTCACTGTGTCCTCAGTGCACACACTCCCCTACCCTCACAGTGTCCTCAGTGCACACACTCTCCTACCCTCACAGTGTCCTCAGTGCACACACTCCCCTACCCTCACTGTGTCCTCAGTGTACACACTCCCCTACCCTCACAGTGTCCTCAGTGCACACACTCCCCTACCCTCACAGTGTCCTCAGTGCACACACTCCCCTACCCTCACTGTGTCCTCAGTGCACACGCTCCCCTACCCTCACTGTGTCCACAGTGCACACGCTCCCCTACCCTCACTGTGTCCTCAGTGTGCACACACTGCCCTACCCCCACTGTGTCCTCAGTGCACACACTCCCCTACCCTCACTGTGTCCTCAGTGCACACACTCCCCTACCCTCACTGTGTCCTCAGTGCACACACTCCCCTACCCTCACTGTGTCCTCAGTGCACACGCTCCCCTACCCTCACTGTGTCCTCAGTGCACACACTCCCCTACCCTCACTGTGTCCTCAGTGCACACGCTCCCCTACCCTCACTGTGTCCTCAGTGCACACACTCCCCTACCCTCACTGTGTCCTCTGTGTGCACACACTCCCCTACCCTCACTGTGTCCTCAGTGCACACACTCCCCTACCCTAAGTGTGCCCTCAGTGCACACACTCCCCTACCCTCACTGTGTCCTCAGTGCACACACTCCCCTACCCTCACTGTGTCCTCAGTGCACACACTCCCCTACCCTCACTGTGTCCTCAGTGCACACACTCCCCTACCCTTAGTGCACACACTCCGCTACCCTCGCTGTGCCCTCAGTGCACACGATCCGCTACCCTCACTGTGTCCTTAGTATGCACACTCCCCTACCGCCACTGTGTTCTCACTGTGCACACGCTCCCCTACCCTCACTGTGTCCTCAGTAAACAAACACTCCTCTACCCTCACACTGTTCCCAATACCTATTCTGCTTCTGTTCCTAGCCCAGGGGTGCCATGATGCACTGCAGGTTATTCCAGCTCACCAAGCCAGATAGGAGGGTAAAGAAAGTGGCTGCACTCTGTTACCTCCAGCATTATATGTCAAGGTGTATGCAAGAATAGCTCCACCTGGATCCTGGATAGGCAGGTGGTTGACCGGGACTTAAGGCTGTTGTGTTACACTATGTGATTATTCTTGCTCTGTGTCTTTAAGATCTGTCCCCTTCTTTCTAGCTGAACTCTCTCTCTCACCGTAGTTCTTTATATGTCTCCTCCACTTCCTGATTCTGGTCTTTACTCCTGTATATCTTCCATGTTAAACATCTTACATGTGGCTTACAACTGCAACGTTTTTCTACCTATGAATATCCATCATTAAACGGAACATTCGAAAGGATTCATCGTCTGTCGTCCTAACTGTGAGTTTATTCATTGAGTTAAACTGCCTGTATCGATGCAAGGGATGAATATCAAACCAGCTTGAGTAAGGCCTACTTAAACCTGGAGATGAACTTTATCGCTTTGTAGTTGAGACAGAACAGTAGAAAAACTGAGTTTCACAGCCTAATTACAAGATTTCTGCATGTCAGTACTGAAACAGACAAGATTTACTGCCCTCATAGCAAGACAGAAGGGACAGAGCAGCACATGGCAGCCTTATAGCCTGAGACAATCTGCACAGTGTCATATTTCAGCACACAGATCCTGCCTGCTTTCACAGTCAGTCTGCTATCATGAGTGACCAAGCTTCTGCATGTGAACTCACATCTACCTCCCCACAAGTTCCTGAAGAAACTGAGTTACCCAAACGCTCAGTTAAACCCACTTGGAAAGTAATGGAGAATTATGAAGCTTCAAGGACTGAATTGTCAAATAGCTTGGAATTAGTCTGGGAGAAAATCCTTGCTGAAGCCAATACAGTGTCTGTTGAACGTGAACTACTGACACTAGAGGGCGCCATTAAACAACTTTCTGCCTCATATGAGCTTTATCAGCTTACCAGTAGCAAATTCACTAATGTCTTACAAAACATGAATACAGAAAGTGTGATGATGCAATTAAAGTGTGTCAATGCTCTCAATATTGAAAGAGACAGTTTTATCCAGCAAACCAGATTAAAGGCAGAAGCAAAAATAAAGCTGTTACAGGACACTGCATCTCACAGATCTGTTTCCACCAGACGTTCTAAAAACTCGTCAAGATCCCATAGTTCAAGATACTCAACACTCAGTGAGCGACTTATTAATGCCCGCGCTGAAGTGGAAGCCAGCAAAGTGCAGGTGGCATATGCAGAAAAAAGAGCAGAGTTGGAAGCGCAGTCAGCACGACAAAGAGCAACAATGGAAACCTTAAATGAACAGTGTAAACATGACGCAGCTATGGCAAAGCTAAGGGTCCTACAGCAAGCTATCAGTGCAGACGAAGGTGCAAGTGAGAAAGACAGCATTAACCTAAACATAGCAGATATGGAAGACCCCCTCAAACGCACTAAAGACTATGTCCTAAGCCACTGCAGTGCACATTCCATTGTCTCCAATGCTCCCGACTACATAGAGACTCCTTCACAGCTTCAAGTTAAAGAGGTTCCAGCAACTTCCTGCACTCAAAATCACTCCACTGCATTTCCTACCTGTCTACCTTGCCTGCCTTCATACGTCACAGAGCATCAGCGCAAGCTTCAGGCAAGTCATCAATCTCCAGTCATCGGTACAGCCTTGAATCACTGTACCATTGGAACAACTGACTTCAAGCAAGCAACTCACCTGGATGCATCTGCTGCACCATATTTCCCTGTGTCCTTTAACAACAATGTCAAAGATAACGCAATCAGCACCATACAGCCAACAGCATCTCACATAAAGGCGGAGACAACTGAGACAGAAGAGTTTGTGAGGTACATGCTTCGCAGAGAGCTCACAAAGACTGGTCTTACAAGTTTTGATGACCAACCTGAGAACTACAGAAGTTGGAAATGTGCCTTCAGAACTACAATCAGCAATATTGGCATTACAGCTGATCAAGAATTGAATCTGCTGATCAAATGGCTTGGTCCTCTATCTGCTGCACGTGTTAAGCCATTAAGATCGGTTTTCATGGACAATCCTACTGCAGGCCTCACAGCTGCATGGGAGCAACTAGAGCAAAGTTATGGCAGTCCAGAAGCTATAGAAAATGCTTTGTTCATGCGTCTGGAAACTTTCCCAAAGATATCCGGTAAGGACAACAAGGAGTTCCAGAGACTGAGTGACCTTCTCCTTGAGCTTCAGCTAGCCAAGACAGACCCAAAACTACCTGGACTCAGTTACCTTGACACTCCAAGAGGGGTAAACCCAATTGTCTCCAAGCTCCCGTATGGTTTGCAAGAGAAATGGACTGCACTAGGGTCATCATACAAAAGAGAGAACAAGGTTTCCTTCCCTCCATTCTCTTTCTTTTGTGAATTCATCAGGGAAATTGCAGAGACCAAGAACGATCCAAATTTTTCCTACGGTGAGTACAGTCTCTTCTCACCCTTTCCTAAGAGTACCAGTCTTCAGGGCAACTACAGAAACCATAGAGGCCCAGTGTCCGTGAAAAAGACTGGCATCCTTCCCACTCCTACCACAGTTCTGGCCACGAACAAACAGAGTAGGAAGATTGAAAACCCTAACAGAGAGTGTCCCATACACAAGAAGCCACACCCACTCAAAAAATGTATCGGCTTTAGGAAAAAGCCTCTGGAAGAGCGCAAGGAGCTTTTAAAGACATTTAGGGTATGTTTCAGGTGCTGTGCCTCTACAGAACATTTTACAAGGGACTGTAATGTGTCCATCAAGTGCATAGAGTGTGGCTCTGAAGAACATGTGCAAGCCCTCCATCCTCTTGAGCACAGCTCTGCACAACCTGCCAACACTCCTTCCAGGTTAACGCATGGCGGGGAGAATACAGACCAAGTGCCTAATTCTACCATGATTTCTTCATCCTGCACTGAAGTTTGTGGAGAAGACCACTGTGGTAAGTCCTGTGCTAAGATATGCTTGGTGAACATATACCACAAGGATCAACCAGAAAAGTCTCTAAAGGCATATGCTATGTTAGACGATCAGAGCAATCGATCACTTGCAAAATCGGAATTGTTCAATCTATTTGAAATAAAAGGCGAAGCTTATCCTTACACCTTGGGTACCTGTAGTGGAACTATAGAGGTTTCTGGAAGAAGGGCTCATGGACTCATGGTATCTTCTCTAAAAGGTAACTTGCAATTACCCTTACCTACACTTGTTGAGTGCAATCAGATACATGCTAACAGGGAAGAAATTCCTACTCCAGCTGCTGCTTTCCATCACCCTCACCTCAAGGTAATAGCAAATGAGATACCGCCGCTTGACAAAGATGCTCAGATCCTTCTTCTGTTAGGAAGAGACATTCTAAGAGTTCACAAGGTACACAGACAAGTCAGTGGACCCCCATATGCCCCATTTGCCCAGCGCACGGATCTAGGGTGGGTCATCATAGGCAATGTCTGCATAGGCAAAATGAAAAGACCTACCAACATTTCGTCATTCAAGACAAATGTTCTGCCAAATGGCCGAAACACTTACTTTGAGCCATGCCCACATCACTACTGGGTGAAAGAGAAGATAGCCAGCCACGAATGGCAACATGGTATCTCAGGTGACACAAGCCCTTTCTCCTGCCATGATGGCGACTTCGGCTCTACAGTGTTTAATGCAACCAGTGAAGATGACATACTGGCTCCTTCAATGGAAGACAAAGAATTCATCAAGGTAATGGACAATGAGTTCTTTCAAGATGACTTCAATAATTGGGTAGCACCCCTACCCTTTCGTCTCCCAAGAGAGAGATTGCCCAACAACTTACAGCAGGCCATCAGTAGATTCTCCTCCTTAAAGCGAAACTTAAGCAGGAAACCAGAGATGCAAAAGCACTTTGTGGACTTTATGCAAAATGTATTTGACAGAGATCATGCAGAGCCTGCTCCCCCACTAAAGGAGGGAGAAGAATGCTGGTACCTTCCATCCTTTGGCGTGTATCACCCACGCAAACCAGACCAAATCAGAGTTGTCTTTGATTCCAGTGCCCAGCACGAAGGTGTTTCTCTTAACAACATGCTCCTTACTGGACCCAACTTGAACAACAGTCTAATAGGAGTCTTGATTCGTTTCAGACAAGAGCCTGTAGCAGTAATGGCCGACTAGGGATGAGCTTCGTGTTCGAGTCGAACATACGTTCGACTCGAACATCGGCTGTTCGATCGTTCGACGAAGATCGAACGATTTGGGCCGTTCGCGCCAAATTCGAGTGACGGGAACGGCCCACAATGCACTACGCCATCGCAGTGTCATCCAGGCGCTGTGATTGGCCAAGCATGCACTGTGACCCCGCATGCTTGGCCAATCACAGCGCCGGCAGCGAGGAGAGCAATGATTGGCCACAGGCAGGATGCCTGTGGCCAATTATTGCTGAGGGTGTTTAGTACACGCCCCACACTATAAAAGGCCGCCAGCACGGCGGCCTAGTGTAGTGTGTTCTGGAGCAGGGAAAGAGAAACATAGGCAGGGACAGTGACATTTATTTTTTTCTTGCTTAACCTGGATTCCTTTAGTTTAGGGAAAGAGAAGGATAGGTAGGGAGAGTGTCAGTGTGTTTTACTGTGCGAATCCTTGTTTCTAGGGACAGGGAAGGACAGTGAGGGAATTCTCCTTGTGCTATAGTGTGCTTTAAAAAAACATTTTTTCTAGGGACAGAAAACTATAGGTAGGGAGAGTGTCAGTGTGTTTTACTGTGCGAATCCTTGTTTCTAGGGACAGGGAAGGACAGTGAGGGAATTCTCCTTGTGCTATAGTGTGCTTTAAAAAAACATTTTTTCTAGGGACAGAAAACTATAGGTAGGGAGAGTGTCAGTTTCTTTCACTGTGATAAACCTTGTTTCTAGGGACAAAGAAGGAAAGTGAGTGAAATTCTCCTTGTGCTATAGTGTGCTTTAAAAAAACATTTTTTCTAGGGACAGAAAACAATAGGTAGGGAGAGTGTCAGTGTCTTTTACTGTGCGAATCCTTGTTTCTAGGGACAGGGAAGGACAGTGAGGGAATGCTGCCTGTGCTATAGTGTGCTTTAAAAAAACATTTTTTCTAGGGACAGAAAACTATAGGTAGGGAGAGTGTCAGTGTGTTTTACTGTGCGAATCCTTGTTTCTAGGGACAGGGAAGGACAGTGAGGGAATTCTCCTTGTGCTATAGTGTGCTTTAAAAAATTTTTTTTTCTAGGGACAGAAAACTATAGGAAGGAAGAGTGTCAGTTTCTTTCACTGTGATAAACCTTGTTTCTAGGGACAAAGAAGGAAAGTGAGTGAAATTCTCCTTGTGCTATAGTGTGCTTTAAAAAAACATTTTTTCTAGGGACAGAAAACTATAGGTAGGGAGAGTGTCAGTGTGTTTTACTGTGCGAATCCTTGTTTCTAGGGACAGGGAAGGACAGTGAGGGAATTCTCCTTGTGCTATAGTGTGCTTTAAAAAAACATTTTTTTCTAGGGACAGAAAACTATAGGAAGGAAGAGTGTCAGTTTCTTTCACTGTGATAAACCTTGTTTCTAGGGACAAAGAAGGAAAGTGAGTGAAATTCTCCTTGTGCTATAGTGTGCTTTAAAAAAACATTTTTTCTAGGGACAGAAAACTATAGGTAGGGAGAGTGTCAGTGTCTTTTACTGTGCGAATCCTTGTTTCTAGGGACAGGGAAGGACAGTGAGGGAATTCTCCTTGTGCTATAGTGTGCTTTAAAAAAACATTTTTTTCTAGGGACAGAAAACTATAGGAAGGAAGAGTGTCAGTTTCTTTCACTGTGATAAACCTTGTTTCTAGGGACAAAGAAGGAAAGTGAGTGAAATTCTCCTTGTGCTATAGTGTGCTTTAAAAAAACATTTTTTCTAGGGACAGAAAACTATAGGTAGGGAGAGTGTCAGTGTGTTTTACTGTGCGAATCCTTGTTTCTAGGGACAGGGAAGGACAGTGAGGGAATTCTCCTTGTGCTATAGTGTGCATTAAAAAAACATTTTTTTCTAGGGACAGAAAACTATAGGAAGGAAGAGTGTCAGTTTCTTTCACTGTGATAAACCTTGTTTCTAGGGACAAAGAAGGAAAGTGAGTGAAATTCTCCTTGTGCTATAGTGTGCTTTAAAAAAACATTTTTTCTAGGGACAGAAAACTATAGGAAGGAAGAGTGTCAGTTTATTTCACTGTGATAAACCTTGTTTCTAGGGACAAAGAAGGAAAGTGAGTGAAATTCTCCTTGTGCTATAGTGTGCTTTAAAAAAACATTTTTTCTAGGGACAGAAAACTATAGGTAGGGAGAGTGTCAGTGTGTTTTACTGTGCGAATCCTTGTTTCTAGGGACAGGGAAGGACAGTGAGGGAATTCTCCTTGTGCTATAGTGTGCTTTAAAAAAACATTTTTTTTCTAGGGACAGAAAACTATAGGAAGGAAGAGTGTCAGTTTCTTTCACTGTGATAAACCTTGTTTCTAGGGACAAAGAAGGAAAGTGAGTGAAATTCTCCTTGTGCTATAGTGTGCTTTAAAAAAACATTTTTTCTAGGGACAGAAAACTATAGGTAGGGAGAGTGTCAGTGTGTTTTACTGTGCGAATCCTTGTTTCTAGGGACAGGGAAGGACAGTGAGGGAATTCTCCTTGTGCTATAGTGTGCTTTAAAAAAACATTTTTTTCTAGGGACAGAAAACTATAGGAAGGAAGAGTGTCAGTTTCTTTCACTGTGATAAACCTTGTTTCTAGGGACAAAGAAGGAAAGTGAGTGAAATTCTCCTTGTGCTATAGTGTGCTTTAAAAAAACATTTTTTCTAGGGACAGAAAACTATAGGTAGGGAGAGTGTCAGTGTCTTTTACTGTGCGAATCCTTGTTTCTAGGGACAGGGAAGGACAGTGAGGGAATTCTCCTTGTGCTATAGTGTGCTTTAAAAAAACATTTTTTTCTAGGGACAGAAAACTATAGGAAGGAAGAGTGTCAGTTTCTTTCACTGTGATAAACCTTGTTTCTAGGGACAAAGAAGGAAAGTGAGTGAAATTCTCCTTGTGCTATAGTGTGCTTTAAAAAAACATTTTTTCTAGGGACAGAAAACTATAGGTAGGGAGAGTGTCAGTGTGTTTTACTGTGCGAATCCTTGTTTCTAGGGACAGGGAAGGACAGTGAGGGAATTCTCCTTGTGCTATAGTGTGCTTTAAAAAAACATTTTTTCTAGGGACAGAAAACTATAGGTAGGGAGAGTGTCAGTTTCTTTCACTGTGATAAACCTTGTTTCTAGGGACAAAGAAGGAAAGTGAGTGAAATTCTCCTTGTGCTATAGTGTGCTTTAAAAAAACATTTTTTCTAGGGACAGAAAACTATAGGTAGGGAGAGTGTCAGTGTCTTTTACTGTGCGAATCCTTGTTTCTAGGGACAGGGAAGGACAGTGAGGGAATTCTCCTTGTGCTATAGTGTGCTTTAAAAAAACATTTTTTCTAGGGACAGAAAACTATAGGTAGGGAGAGTGTCAGTGTGTTTTACTTTGCGAATCCTTGTTTCTAGGGACAGGGAAGGACAGTGAGGGAATTCTCCTTGTGCTATAGTGTGCTTTAAAAAAAAATTTTTTCTAGGGACAGAAAACTATAGGAAGGAAGAGTGTCAGTTTCTTTCACTGTGATAAACCTTGTTTCTAGGGACAAAGAAGGAAAGTGAGTGAAATTCTCCTTGTGCTATAGTGTGCTTTAAAAAAACATTTTTTCTAGGGACAGAAAACTATAGGTAGGGAGAGTGTCAGTGTCTTTTACTGTGCGAATCCTTGTTTCTAGGGACAGGGAAGGACAGTGAGGGAATTCTCCTTGTGCTATAGTGTGCTTTAAAAAAACATTTTTTTCTAGGGACAGAAAACTATAGGAAGGAAGAGTGTCAGTTTCTTTCACTGTGATAAACCTTGTTTCTAGGGACAAAGAAGGAAAGTGAGTGAAATTCTCCTTGTGCTATAGTGTGCTTTAAAAAAACATTTTTTCTAGGGACAGAAAACTATAGGTAGGGAGAGTGTCAGTGTGTTTTACTGTGCGAATCCTTGTTTCTAGGGACAGGGAAGGACAGTGAGGGAATTCTCCTTGTGCTATAGTGTGATTTAAAAAAACATTTTTTTCTAGGGACAGAAAACTATAGGAAGGAAGAGTGTCAGTTTCTTTCACTGTGATAAACCTTGTTTCTAGGGACAAAGAAGGAAAGTGAGTGAAATTCTCCTTGTGCTATAGTGTGCTTTAAAAAAACATTTTTTCTAGGGACAGAAAACTATAGGTAGGGAGAGTGTCAGTGTGTTTTACTGTGCGAATCCTTGTTTCTAGGGACAGGGAAGGACAGTGAGGGAATTCTCCTTGTGCTATAGTGTGCTTTAAAAAAACATTTTTTTCTAGGGACAGAAAACTATAGGAAGGAAGAGTGTCAGTTTCTTTCACTGTGATAAACCTTGTTTCTAGGGACAAAGAAGGAAAGTGAGTGAAATTCTCCTTGTGCTATAGTGTGCTTTAAAAAAACATTTTTTCTAGGGACAGAAAACTATAGGTAGGGAGAGTGTCAGTGTGTTTTACTGTGCGAATCCTTGTTTCTAGGGACAGGGAAGGACAGTGAGGGAATTCTCCTTGTGCTATAGTGTGCTTTAAAAAAACATTTTTTTCTAGGGACAGAAAACTATAGGAAGGAAGAGTGTCAGTTTCTTTCACTGTGATAAACCTTGTTTCTAGGGACAAAGAAGGAAAGTGAGTGAAATTCTCCTTGTGCTATAGTGTGCTTTAAAAAAACATTTTTTCTAGGGACAGAAAACTATAGGTAGGGAGAGTGTCAGTGTCTTTTACTGTGCGAATCCTTGTTTCTAGGGACAGGGAAGGACAGTGAGGGAATTCTCCTTGTGCTATAGTGTGCTTTAAAAAAACATTTTTTCTAGGGACAGAAAACTATAGGTAGGGAGAGTGTCAGTTTCTTTCACTGTGATAAACCTTGTTTCTAGGGACAAAGAAGGAAAGTGAGTGAAATTCTCCTTGTGCTATAGTGTGCTTTAAAAAAACATTTTTTCTAGGGACAGAAAACTATAGGTAGGGAGAGTGTCAGTGTCTTTTACTGTGCGAATCCTTGTTTCTAGGGACAGGGAAGGACAGTGAGGGAATTCTCCTTGTGCTATAGTGTGCTTTAAAAAAACATTTTTTCTAGGGACAGAAAACTATAGGTAGGGAGAGTGTCAGTGTGTTTTACTGTGCGAATCCTTGTTTCTAGGGACAGGGAAGGACAGTGAGGGAATTCTCCTTGTGCTATAGTGTGCTTTAAAAAAAATTTTTTTCTAGGGACAGAAAACTATAGGAAGGAAGAGTGTCAGTTTCTTTCACTGTGATAAACCTTGTTTCTAGGGACAAAGAAGGAAAGTGAGTGAAATTCTCCTTGTGCTATAGTGTGCTTTAAAAAAACATTTTTTCTAGGGACAGAAAACTATAGGTAGGGAGAGTGTCAGTGTCTTTTACTGTGCGAATCCTTGTTTCTAGGGACAGGGAAGGACAGTGAGGGAATTCTCCTTGTGCTATAGTGTGCTTTAAAAAAACATTTTTTTCTAGGGACAGAAAACTATAGGAAGGAAGAGTGTCAGTTTCTTTCACTGTGATAAACCTTGTTTCTAGGGACAAAGAAGGAAAGTGAGTGAAATTCTCCTTGTGCTATAGTGTGCTTTAAAAAAACATTTTTTCTAGGGACAGAAAACTATAGGTAGGGAGAGTGTCAGTGTGTTTTACTGTGCGAATCCTTGTTTCTAGGGACAGGGAAGGACAGTGAGGGAATTCTCCTTGTGCTATAGTGTGCTTTAAAAAAACATTTTTTTTCTAGGGACAGAAAACTATAGGAAGGAAGAGTGTCAGTTTCTTTCACTGTGATAAACCTTGTTTCTAGGGACAAAGAAGGAAAGTGAGTGAAATTCTCCTTGTGCTATAGTGTGCTTTAAAAAAACATTTTTTCTAGGGACAGAAAACTATAGGTAGGGAGAGTGTCAGTGTGTTTTACTGTGCGAATCCTTGTTTCTAGGGACAGGGAAGGACAGTGAGGGAATTCTCCTTGTGCTATAGTGTGCTTTAAAAAAACATTTTTTTCTAGGGACAGAAAACTATAGGAAGGAAGAGTGTCAGTTTCTTTCACTGTGATAAACCTTGTTTCTAGGGACAAAGAAGGAAAGTGAGTGAAATTCTCCTTGTGCTATAGTGTGCTTTAAAAAAACATTTTTTCTAGGGACAGAAAACTATAGGTAGGGAGAGTGTCAGTGTCTTTTACTGTGCGAATCCTTGTTTCTAGGGACAGGGAAGGACAGTGAGGGAATTCTCCTTGTGCTATAGTGTGCTTTAAAAAAACATTTTTTTCTAGGGACAGAAAACTATAGGAAGGAAGAGTGTCAGTTTCTTTCACTGTGATAAACCTTGTTTCTAGGGACAAAGAAGGAAAGTGAGTGAAATTCTCCTTGTGCTATAGTGTGCTTTAAAAAAACATTTTTTCTAGGGACAGAAAACTATAGGTAGGGAGAGTGTCAGTGTGTTTTACTGTGCGAATCCTTGTTTCTAGGGACAGGGAAGGACAGTGAGGGAATTCTCCTTGTGCTATAGTGTGCATTAAAAAAACATTTTTTTCTAGGGACAGAAAACTATAGGAAGGAAGAGTGTCAGTTTCTTTCACTGTGATAAACCTTGTTTCTAGGGACAAAGAAGGAAAGTGAGTGAAATTCTCCTTGTGCTATAGTGTGCTTTAAAAAAACATTTTTTCTAGGGACAGAAAACTATAGGAAGGAAGAGTGTCAGTTTATTTCACTGTGATAAACCTTGTTTCTAGGGACAAAGAAGGAAAGTGAGTGAAATTCTCCTTGTGCTATAGTGTGCTTTAAAAAAACATTTTTTCTAGGGACAGAAAACTATAGGTAGGGAGAATGTCAGTGTCTTTTACTGTGCGAATCCTTGTTTCTAGGGACAGGGAAGGACAGTGAGGGAATGCTGCCTGTGCTATAGTGTGCTTTAAAAAAACATTTTTTCTAGGGACAGAAAACTATAGGTAGGGAGAGTGTCAGTGTGTTTTACTGTGCGAATCCTTGTTTCTAGGGACAGGGAAGGACAGTGAGGGAATTCTCCTTGTGCTATAGTGTGCTTTAAAAAAAACATTTTTTTCTAGGGACAGAAAACTATAGGAAGGAAGAGTGTCAGTTTCTTTCACTGTGATAAACCTTGTTTCTAGGGACAAAGAAGGAAAGTGAGTGAAATTTTCCTTGTGCTATAGTGTGCTTTAAAAAAACATTTTTTCTAGGGACAGAAAACTATAGGTAGGGAGAGTGTCAGTGTCTTTTACTGTGCGAATCCTTGTTTCTAGGGACAGGGAAGGACAGTGAGGGAATTCTCCTTGTGCTATAGTGTGCTTTAAAAAAATATTTTTTTCTAGGGACAGAAAACTATAGGAAGGAAGAGTGTCAGTTTCTTTCACTGTGATAAACCTTGTTTCTAGGGACAAAGAAGGAAAGTGAGTGAAATTCTCCTTGTGCTATAGTGTGCTTTAAAAAAACATTTTTTCTAGGGACAGAAAACTATAGGTAGGGAGAGTGTCAGTGTGTTTTACTGTGCGAATCCTTGTTTCTAGGGACAGGGAAGGACAGTGAGGGAATTCTCCTTGTGCTATAGTGTGCTTTAAAAAAAATTTTTTTCTAGGGACAGAAAACTATAGGAAGGAAGAGTGTCAGTTTCTTTCACTGTGATAAACCTTGTTTCTAGGGACAAAGAAGGAAAGTGAGTGAAATTCTCCTTGTGCTATAGTGTGCTTTAAAAAAACATTTTTTCTAGGGACAGAAAACTATAGGAAGGAAGAGTGTCAGTTTCTTTCACTGTGATAAACCTTGTTTCTAGGGACAAAGAAGGAAAGTGAGTGAAATTCTCCTTGTGCTATAGTGTGCTTTAAAAAAAATTTTTTCTAGGGACAGAAAACTATAGGTAGGGAGAGTGTCAGTGTCTTTTACTGTGCGAATCCTTGTTTCTAGGGACAGGGAAGGACAGTGAGGGAATTCTCCTTGTGCTATAGTGTGCTTTAAAAAAACATTTTTTCTAGGGACAGAAAACTATAGGTAGGGAGAGTGTCAGTGTGTTTTACTGTGCGAATCCTTGTTTCTAGGGACAGGGAAGGACAGTGAGGGAATTCTCCTTGTGCTATAGTGTGCTTTAAAAAAACATTTTTTTCTAGGGACAGAAAACTATAGGAAGGAAGAGTGTCAGTTTCTTTCACTGTGATAAACCTTGTTTCTAGGGACAAAGAAGGAAAGTGAGTGAAATTCTCCTTGTGCTATAGTGTGCTTTAAAAAAACATTTTTTCTAGGGACAGAAAACTATAGGTAGGGAGAGTGTCAGTGTGTTTTACTGTGCGAATCCTTGTTTCTAGGGACAGGGAAGGACAGTGAGGGAATTCTCCTTGTGCTATAGTGTGATTTAAAAAAACATTTTTTTCTAGGGACAGAAAACTATAGGAAGGAAGAGTGTCAGTTTCTTTCACTGTGATAAACCTTGTTTCTAGGGACAAAGAAGGAAAGTGAGTGAAATTCTCCTTGTGCTATAGTGTGCTTTAAAAAAACATTTTTTCTAGGGACAGAAAACTATAGGTAGGGAGAGTGTCAGTGTGTTTTACTGTGCGAATCCTTGTTTCTAGGGACAGGGAAGGACAGTGAGGGAATTCTCCTTGTGCTATAGTGTGATTTAAAAAAACATTTTTTTCTAGGGACAGAAAACTATAGGAAGGAAGAGTGTCAGTTTCTTTCACTGTGATAAACCTTGTTTCTAGGGACAAAGAAGGAAAGTGAGTGAAATTCTCCTTGTGCTATAGTGTGCTTTAAAAAAACATTTTTTCTAGGGACAGAAAACTATAGGTAGGGAGAGTGTCAGTGTGTTTTACTGTGCGAATCCTTGTTTCTAGGGACAGGGAAGGACAGTGAGGGAATTCTCCTTGTGCTATAGTGTGCTTTAAAAAAACATTTTTTTCTAGGGACAGAAAACTATAGGAAGGAAGAGTGTCAGTTTCTTTCACTGTGATAAACCTTGTTTCTAGGGACAAAGAAGGAAAGTGAGTGAAATTCTCCTTGTGCTATAGTGTGCTTTAAAAAAACATTTTTTCTAGGGACAGAAAAATATAGGTAGGGAGAGTGTCAGTGTCTTTTACTGTGCGAATCCTTGTTTCTAGGGACAGGGAAGGACAGTGAGGGAATTCTCCTTGTGCTATAGTGTGCTAAAGCATTCCTCATCAACCATCTTTGAAATCCTTGTTTTTTTGCACAGTCAGGGAAATTGTCGTTGTGCTATTCTGTGCAAAAGCAATCATCCTCAACCATATTTAGAAATCCTTAAGTAAAGGGACAGAGAAGGACACCTGAAGGTAGCCCTTATTGCTTTTTTCCCATCTCCCTGCAGGCCATCTATTAGAATGTCTGGAAGGCAAACAAGGAGAGGCAGACAGTCAGGAGGCAATAAAAGAGGGCAAGCAGGCTGTGTGTCTGGGGGCAACAGTGCTGGTCGTGGACGCGGTGCATTGTCATCAGCACATGGCCATGGGACACGCTTGTCCTTCTTTTCGGCAGCTGGACATGTTGAGCCACATCATGCCGAAGACTTGGTAGAGTGGATGACCAAGCCCTCCTCCTCCTCCTCATCCTCTCTCACCCAGGCTCAGGGTACTGGAAAAGCAGCTGCCAAAGCGTCCTCTTCCCTGGTATCAATGTCAGACTCATCATCAGTCACTCCTTCCCTAGACCCACCATGTCCTCCTCCTGAGGAGTCCCCCGAACTGTTTGAGCACAGTGTTGGGTACATGCTCCAGGAGGATGCCCAGCGTTTCGAAGGGTCTGATGATGAAACCCAGCTAGAGGAAGGCAGTAGCGTGAGAGCAGACAGAGGGGATGCTCAAGAAGGACACCAATCTGGCAGTCATGTTCCAGCAGCTGCAGCATACTGCCAGATTGGCTCCAGTGATGAGGAGGGAGGGGATGATGAGGTCACTGACTCCACGTGGGTGCCTAATAGGAGAGAGGAGGAGGAGGAGGAGGATGAGGAGGAGGCACATCTCCAACGAGGCAGGATGCCCTTTGGTGGCCAGCGTAAGGGCAGTACACCAACGGAATCACACCGCAGAGCTCCGCCTGTGCAGGGCGCTGCCTCTGCCCGTCATTCAAAAAGTTCTTTGGTGTGGGCCTTTTTTGAGGCTAGTGCATCAGATCGCACAGCTGCTGTTTGCAACATATGTCTCAAGCGTATATCGCGTGGCCAAAACATCAGCCGCTTGGGTACCACATGCCTGACCAGACATATGTTGACCTGCCATGCAGCTCGTTGGCAAGCCTACCTCAAAGACCCACACCAAAGAACAAAGCGGACCTCTCCTTGCACCGCATCAGCTGGGATCTCCAACCCCACTATAACTTCAGTCCTCTCTGAAACATGCACTGAGAGGAATGAAGGTGTAGAATTAGGTGTGTCACAGCCAAGTACTTGCGGCCACTCTGCTAGCAGTACACCGACGTCCGATTCTAGCAGGCAAATTTCCCTGCCCCAGCTGCTGGACCGTCGAAAGAAGTTCACTCCCAGCCATCCACATGCCCAGCGGTTGAATGCTAGCTTGGCTAAATTGCTAGCGCTTCAACTGCTGCCTTTTCAGTTGGTAGACTCGGCCCCCTTCCGTGAGTTTGTGCAATGTGCGGTTCCTCAGTGGCAGGTTCCCAAACGCCACTTTTTCTCACGGAAGGCTATTCCGGCTCTCTACCGGCATGTGGAAGGCAATGTCTTGGCCTCGCTGGACAGGGCGGTCAGCGGTAAGGTGCATATTACCGCTGACTCATGGTCCAGCAGGCATGGACAGGGACGTTACCTTTCTTTCACGGCCCATTGGGTCACTCTTTTGGCAGCTGGGAAGGATGCAGGACAAGGTGCAGTAGTGTTGGAGGTTGTTCCACCGCCACGCCTCCAAAATGCTACTACTGGTTGTGACACACCTCTCTCCTCCACCCCCTCCTCTTCTTCTTCCTCCATGGCCTCTTCCTGTGGTTTGTCCTCGGAACCAGCGGTGCTCCGTAGGCGTTCAAGGGGCTACGCAAGTACGCAGGCAAAAAGATGCCATGCCGTGCTTGCGCTGGTGTGTTTGGGGGACAGAAGCCACACTGGGGCAGAGGTCCTGTCTGCTCTGCAGGGCCAGGCCGAGAGGTGGTTGACGCCACGCCAGCTTAAGCCAGGAATGGTGGTTTGCGACAATGGCACCAACCTCCTCTCCGCCCTCCGACAGGGACAACTGATCCATGTGCCCTGTGTGGCTCACGTCCTTAACCTGGTGGTGCAGCGGTTCTTGGGCAGGTACCCGGGCTTACAGGATGTCCTGAGGCAGGCCAGGAAAGTCTGTGTGCATTTCCGCAGATCTTATAATGCCAGTGCTCGCCTGGCTGAGCTGCAAAAGGAGTTGAACCTGCCCAAGAACCGCCTTATATGTGACATGCCCACCAGGTGGAACTCAACGTTGGCCATGCTGCAGCGGCTGCACACGCAGCAGAGGGCCATCAATGAGTACCTGTGCGACTACAGCACCAGGACAGGCTCAGGGGAGCTTGGTTTTTTTTCTCCACGCCAGTGGGGCATGATCAGGGATGCATGCACTGTCCTGGCACCATTTGAGGAGGCCACGAGGATGGTGAGCAGTGACAGTGCATTCATCAGTGACACTGTACCTCTTGTCCACCTGTTGGAGCACACGCTGCGTGAAATAATGGACAGGGCACTTGAGGCAGAACAGAGGCAGGAAGAGGAGGACTTCCTTGCCTCTCAAGGCCCCCTTTACCCAGACAGTGTTCCTTCTGTCCCACCCATCGCACAGGAAGAGGACGAGGAGGAGGAGGAGGAGGAGGAGGAGGATTGTGTCAGCATGGAGGTGGAGGCTGGCACTCAGCATCATCAGCAGCAGTCTTTTAGGGATGATTTACAGTCCCAAGAAACCAGTGGACTTGTACGTGGCTGGGAGGAGGTGGCTGCGGATCATGTCGTCCTTAGTGACCCAGAGGACTCCGGAGCGAATGCCTCAGCAAACCTACGCTGCATGGCCTCCCTGATCCTGCAAAGTCTGCGGAAGGATCCTCGTATTCTTCGGATCAAGGAGAGGGACCATTACTGGCTGGCCACTCTCCTTGATCCATGGTACAAGGGTAAGGTTGCGGACCTTATGTTACCGTCGCAGAGGGAGCAGAGGATGAGACAACTCCGGGAGGCCTTGCAGAAAGGTCTGTGCAACGCGTTCCCAGAGACTGGGAGGTTACAAACTCCTGGTCCTGGACAACGAGTTGCTGAGGCTTCGGCCAGTCAAAGAAGGAGCGGTGGGGAAGGTGGCCGTCTTACCGATGCGTTCAGACAATTCTTTAGTCCGCAGCCCCAAAGTATGATCGGTTCCAGCAACCATCGCCAGCATCTGATAAACATGGTGCAGGAATATGTAGGGGCAAGGTCAGACTTGGACACCTTCCCCACCGAAAATCCTCTGGCTTACTGGGTCTTGAGGATGGATCACTGGCCAGAGCTTGCACAGTATGCAATTGAGCTACTGGCCTGTCCTGCATCCAGCGTTCTTTCGGAACGCACATTCAGTGCTGCTGGAGGATTTGTCACGGATCACAGGGTGCGCCTGTCCACCGACTCGGTTGATCGACTGACTTTCATCAAGATGAACCAGTCTTGGATCACCACCAGCTACCACACACCTGATGCTGATATAACAGACTAATTGATTTTAACATGTCACATCCCTTCAAGACTGATGCTGATGCTGAGTGCCTGTGCTGTTATGTTGACTGGCTATCCTCCTCCTCCGAGTCCTCAATGATACGATTGATGATGATAGCTTGGAAGATCATTTTTGTTTATGGGTGCCGCCACCAGTGGCTAAGGCCCAATTTTTCAGCCCCTGTTTTACAGGGGCGTGTAATTACAATTTTTTTAGCAATAATTTGCCATAGGGCTCATTGCTGTGCTCCAAGTACAGTATCTGTGAGGGGTTGGAGTGTTGTGGCACCAGTTTTTCAGCCCCTGTTTAACAGGGGCGTGTCATTACAATTTTTAAAGCAATACTTTGCAACAGGGCTCATTGCTGTGCTCCAAGTACAGTATCTGTGAGGGGTTGTAGTGTTGTGCCACCAGTGCCTAAGGCCCAATTTTTCAGCCCCTGTTCAACAGGGGCATGCAATTACAATTCTTGATCTAATAATTCACAGCAGGGCCCATTGCTGCACCCACCAAGAGTAACTCTGAGGGCTTACAGTGTTGTGGCAACGCCACCACCACCACCACCACGAAAGGCCCAATTTTTCAGCCCCTGTTCAAAAGGGGCATGTAATTACAATTCTTGATCTAATAATTCACAGCAGGGCCCATTGCTGCACCCACCAAGAGTAACTCTGAGGGCTTACAGTGTTGTGGCAACACCACCACCACCACCACCACCACGAAAGGCCCAATTTTTCAGCCCTTGTTCAACAGGGGCATGCAATTACAATTCTTGATCTAAAAATTCACAGCAGGGCCCATTGCTGCACCCACCAAGAGTAACTCTGAGGGCTTACAGTGTTGTGGCAACGCCACCACCACCACCACCACGAAAGGCCCAATTTTTCAGCCCCTGTTCAAAAGGGGCATGTAATTACAATTCTTGATCTAATAATTCACAGCAGGGCCCATTGCTGCACCCACCAAGAGTAACTGTCAGGGCTTACAGTGTTGTGGCACCAGCACCACCATCAAAGGCCCAATTTTTACTACCACTGTTCAACAATTATATGTAATTAAAATTCCTGATATAATAGTTGACAGCAGGGCGTTCCAGCACCAACCAAGAGTAACTGTGAGTGCTTACAGTGTTGTGCCAACACCAACAACTAAGGGGCCTATTTCTGCAGAGTATATACGGCAGGTCCCTACTTTCAAACATCCAACTTACAAACGACTCCTACTTGCAAACGCAAGAAGACAACAGGAAGTGAGAGGAAATCTACCACTAGGAAGGAAAATTCTCTCCTGTAAGAATAAATATGGGAGAAAGGTGTCTCCTCTGTACTGATGCTTTATCAGCAATCCTTGTTTCAAGAAAAACACCACATTTCAAAAACAGTTGTCATTGGGACGGAAAGTGAGGTGAAATGTTCTGAACAGGGGCACAGACAGCAAAACAAATGTTACAGGGGTGATAACCCTTACCTATGTTTTCCAAAAAGTTTAAAAATAGATTTTTGGGCTGGAGCTACACTTCAACAATGTACCTGTTCAAAATTACAAACAGATTCTACATAAGAACAAACCTACAGTCCCTGTCTTGTATGCACCGCCTGTATACGGCTGTTCAGAGTATATAGGGCCTTTTTTATTTTATGTGCGGGGTTCCCCTTAATATCCATACAAGACCCAAAGGGGCTGGTAATGGGCTGGGGTAGGGGGGGGGGGGGGTCATGGGGTAGCTATGCCATTTTTCTTAAAGATTTTCATCCATATTACCGGGACCAGACATTACATTAAAGCCGCAAGCAGTTTTAAATGGCTTTTTTTCCTTTAGAAATGTAATTTTGTGCAGGGACAGTTCTAAACACGGGAAACACGTGGCACTTCACAGGCATAATTTAGACACCCCCCAGGTACGATATTTAAAGGAATATTTGACTTTTTTTTTTTCACTTTATGCATCATTAAAATGACTGCTCCCGAAAAACGACCGTTTTTAAAACTTCTTTTTGCATTGATACATGTCCCCTGGTGCACAACCCGGGTTCCCAAACCCTTTTTAGGACAATAACATGCATAATAGTTGTTATAATTAGCACTTTAGAAGTCGAACGTTCGCATCCATTGTATTTAATAGGGTTCTAATGTTCGTACGAACTTTCGGTCCGTTCGCGGGTTCTGGTGCGAACCGAACCCGGGGGTGTTCGGCTCATCACTATGGCCGACATTCAACAGATGTTTCACTGCTTCATCGTCAGAGAAGACAACAGAAACTACCTCAGGTTTCTATGGCACAAGGACAATGACCTCAACAAGGAAGTTATAGATTATCGCATGAAGGTACATGTCTTCGGTAACAGTCCTTCCCCAGCAGTGGCAACTTATGGGCTAAGGAGAACAGCTCAGACTGGAGAAGTTGAATATGGATCTGATGCCCGTCAATTTGTTGAAAGAAACTTCTACGTTGACGACGCACTTAAGTCCTTTCCAACTGCTAAAGAAGCAATTGATCTTCTCACCAGAACAAAGGAGATGCTGTCTGTAGCAAACCTTAGACTGCACAAGATTATATCCAACAGCCAGGAACTTATGAATGCCTTTCACTCTGAGGACTATGCCACTAGTCTAAAAAACCTTGACTTAGGTACAGATGTGCCTCCTGTACAGCGAAGTCTGGGTTTGTTGTGGAACATCAAGCAAGACAAATTCACCTTCCAAGTGTCAACTTGTGACAAACCCTTCACTAAGAGAGGAGTCATGTCCGTGGTGAATAGCATCTATGACCCACTGGGTTTCCTTGCTCCAGTTACCATTCAAGGTAAGATTTTACTAAGACAGTTGTCTACTGAGAACATAGACTGGGATACTCCCTTGCCTAGTGAGAATCAACACAAGTGGGAAAGGTGGAGATATGCTTTGAAGTCACTAGAAAAACTTCAGATTCCCCGTTGCTATGTTCCGGGTTCCATTTCAACTGCTAACCGGAGAGAGATTCATATTTTCTCTGATGCATCAGTTGAAGCTATTGCTGCAGTAGCCTATTTGAAGACCTCTGAACTGAATGGAGAATCACACTGTAGTTTTGTCCTAGGCAAGGCAAAACTCACTCCCAAGCCTGCACATACCATACCAAGACTTGAACTTTGTGCAGCTGTGCTGGCAGTAGAAATTGCCGAGGTCATACGAAGTGAAATGGACACTAGAATTGATTCTTTCACCTTCTATACAGACAGTAAGGTAGTACTTGGTTACATAAACAACCAAACAAAACAATTTTATGTGTACGTCAGCAACAGGGTTGAACGTATGAAGAGATTCTCTCTACCAAGTCAATGGCATCACGTTCCCACTGAACTCAACCCAGCTGACTGTGGGACCAGAGCCGTGTCACCTGCTGCTCTTCAGGACAGCCTATGGCTGTCACCTCCAAGGTTTCTGTGTGAGGACTCTTACTTACTCCCTATTGACACCACCTATGGGCTAGTAAACCCTGAAGATGATAAGGAAATAAGAACTGTGAACACCTCACTCTACACTTCTGTAAGTACAAAACAGAAGCTGCGGTCACACCATTACAGGCATCGATGGAAGCCGGTGCAGCATCTAGCCACTGTGTTCTGGCATCGCTGGAAGAAAAAGTATCTTCACCACCTTCAAGGTCGTAACAAATGGCAAGCATCTAAGCCAAATCTTAAGGTTGGAGACCTCATCCTTCTAAAAGACAAGGAAGTTTGTCAGGATGAGTGGCCTATGGGTCTTATTACTAAAGTTATGCCCAGCGACGATAACAAAGTCCAGAAGGTAGAAGTTAAGGTAACCAAGGGAGGATTGACACGAACCTTTAGTCGACCAATTACAGAGTTAGTACTCCTTTTGCCAGGTGAGTGACTTGTGCAAGGACTAGCCATGCTGTCGGCACGGCGGGGAGTACATTGCTGCCATCTACAGGTTCTACTCAGAACTTTGGAATTATTTGAAGACATCATACTGTGACTTTATGTTCTTCATCCTGTTGAACTTACGTTTATTATTTGCTTGTTGCATGTTTTTCATTACAGGTTCCAGGACATTCGTCAGTATTGGACTTTTTGAAAATATATATTTTAGTTTAAGGTTATGAAATCTAAAGATTTCAGACGGGGAGTGTTGTGTTACACTATGTGATTATTCTTGCTCTGTGTCTTTAAGATCTGTCCCCTTCTTTCTAGCTGAACTCTCTCTCTCACCGTAGTTCTTTATATGTCTCCTCCACTTCCTGATTCTGGTCATTACTCCTGTATATCTTCCATGCTAAACATCTTACATGTGGCTTACAACTGCAAAGTTTTTCTACCTATGAATATCCATCATTAAACGGAACATTCGAAAGGATTCATCGTCTGTCGTCCTAACTGTGAGTTTATTCATTGAGTTAAACTGCCTGTATCGATGCAAGGGATGAATATCAAACCAGCTTGAGTAAGGCCTACTTAAACCTGGAGATGAACTTTATCGCTTTGTAGTTGAGACAGAACAAAGGCAGAAGAACATGCGAGCAGAGCTGAATGGGAATGCACCCAAAACTTAAGAAATATTCCCTCCCCTCCGACCAGCACATGATCATCAGAAAGGGGCAGAGATAATGAAAAAAATACACCCCCCCCCCCCAAGCTAGTAGGAGCGGCAGAAAAGGGTTTTTTTTTTTTTAATTCTGCACTGACTTTCTTTGAAATTGCCCCAGCCCCTGTTCAAATCCAACCCGGGGACAAAACCGGGGACAGACTTGGTCCGGAGACAGTGTCCTCAATCTGGGGACTGTCCCCAGAAACCGGGGATGTCTGGTCACCCTACTCTACAGCCCGCCCATGCTCTCTGCCGCCCCCCTGTGCTTTCCACCTCCCCATGCTCTCCGCCACCCCCCGTGCTCTCAACCTCCTTCCATGCTCTCTGCCACCCCCCTGTGCTCTCCACATCCCCCTATGCTCTCCGCCGCCCCCTGTGCTCTCCACCTCCCCCCATTCTCTCCGCTGCCCCCCCTGGGCTTTCCACATCCCCCATGCTTTCCGCCGCCCCCCTGTGCTCTCCATATCCCCCTATGCTCTCCTCTTCCCCCTCTGCGCTCTCCTCCTCCCCCTTGCTCTCCACTGCCCCGGTGCTCTCCATCTCCCCCATGCTCTCTGCCACCTCCCCCTATTCTCTCCACCTCCTTCCATGCTCTCCGCCACCCCCCCATGCTCTCCACATCCCCCCATGCTCTCCCCTTACCCCCTGTGCTATCCACATCCCCCCATGCTCTCCGCTGCCCCAATGTGCTCTCCACATCCCCCCATGCTCTCCACCTTCCCTTTGCCCTCTGCTGCCCCCCTGTGCTCTCCACCTCCTTCCATGCTCTCCGCCACTCCTGCCCTGTGCTCTCCACCATGCTCTCCGCTGCCCCCCTGTTCTTTCCACCTCCCCCCATAGTCTCCGCCGCCCCCCCCTGTGCTCTCCACTTCCCCCTTGTGCTCTCCACTCCCCCTCGTGCTCTCCACTTCCCCCCTGTGCTCTCCACATCCCCCATGATCTCTGCTGCCCCCTGTGCTCTCCACTTCCCCCCTGTGCTCTCCACCTCCCCCCATGCTCTCAGCTGCCCCCTGTGCTCTCCTTTTCCTCCCTGTGTTCTCTGCCTCACCTGTGCTCTCGCCCCACCCTTTGTTCTCAAGGTTCTTCCCTGTGCTCTCCACCCCCCATGCTTTTTCCTGGTCCCCCCTCGCCCCCCCCACACACACCTTTGCTAGGTTCCCCCCTCCCCTCTCTCGGGGGATCCGTCAGGATGGAGAGAGGGGAAAGGGCTGCTCAATCCAAAATGCCCGGGCCTATTTTTTGTCCCAGTCCGTGCCTGGTTGCTCCAAAGCTTAGTAAATGAGCAAAAGCTCTGCTGACTTTTATCATCCAATCGTGTGCAAGCAAAATTGCTGTGTTTTTATTTTCCTTGCACGTGATTGGGTATTCTTTGCAAAGTGAGGCTTTACTTCATTCTCTAAGCTCTGGAGCTCTTTTCAAGGTGCACAGTCTATCTGTCTTTAGTAAATCAACACCAGTGTCATTTGTGTCTGCTGCCTTGTCCCTCTGCTAACTTGACACTAATAGGTGGCACTGATAGCTGGCAGTGATGGGCACTGATGGGTGGCAGTGATGGGCACTGATGGGTGGCAGTGATGGGCACTGATCAGCACTAGTAGGTGACACTGATAGGCAGCATTGCTAAGTGGCAGTGATGAGGCACTGACTGGCACCACTGGTGGGCATTGATAGGTGGCACTTGTGGGCATTGATAGGTGGCACTCGTGGGCATTGATAGGTGGCACAGTTGTGCACTGGTGGGCACTGTGGGCACTGGCAGGTGGCACTGACAGATGGTACTGGTGGGCACAGATGAGGCGGATGTGCCTCTTCCTCTTCGGGACCGATGTCCCTTGCACAAAAGCCGGTGATCGTTTTTTATTTTTTCCTCATGCTGTTAGCGTGAGGAAAAAAAAAACGATTACCAAGCTTTTGTTTACATCACGTGATCAGCTGTCATTGGCTGACAGCTGATCACGTGGTAAGGGGCCGGGATCGGCCCCTTACTCTGATCTGTGATCACCCGAGTGTCAGTGACTCGGTGATCACAGCGCGCGCCCCGCGCGCACCGTGCAGGGGGCGCACGCAGAGTGTGCAAAGGTGAGGACTAGTGATGAGCCGAACACCCCCGGGTTCGGTTCGCACCAGAACCCGCGAACGGACCGAAAGTTCGAACGAACATTAGAACCCTATTAAATACAATGGATGCGAACGTTCGAATTCTAAAGTGCTAATTATAAAAACTATTATGCATGTTATTGTCCTAAAAAGGGTTTGGGAACCCGGGTTCTGCACCAGGGGACATGTATCAATGCAAAAATAAGTTTTAAAAACGGTCGTTTTCCGGGAGCAGTCATTTTAATGATGCATAAAGTGAAAAAAAAAAAGTCAAATATTCCTTTAAATATCGTACCTGGGGGGTGTCTAAAGTATGCCTGTGAAGTGCCACGTGTTTCCCGTGTTTAGAACTGTCCCTGCACAAAATGACACTTCTAAAGGAAAAAAAAGCCATTTAAAACTGCTTGCGGCTTTAATGTAATGTCTGGTCCCGGTAATATGGATGAAAATCTTTAAGAAAAATGGCATAGCTACCCCATGACCCCCCCCCCTACCCCAGCCCATTACCAGCCCCTTTGGGTCTTGTATGGATATTAAGGGGAACCCCGCACATAAAATAAAAAAGGCCCTATATACTCTGAACAGCCGTATACAGGCGGTGCATACAAGACAGGGACTGTAGGTTTGTTCTTATGTAGAATCTGTTTGTAATTTTGAACAGGTACATTGTTGAAGTGTAGCTCCAGACCAAAAATCTATTTTTAAACTTTTTGGAAAACATAGGTAAGGGTTATCACCCCTGTAACATTTGTTTTGCTGTCTGTGCCCCTGTTCAGAACATTTCACCTCACTTTCCGTCCTAATGACAACTGTTTTTGAAATGTGGTGTTTTTCTTGAAACAAGGATTGCTGATAAAGCATCAGTACAGAGGAGACACCTTTCTCCCATATTTATTCTTACAGGAGAGAATTTTCCTTCCTAGTGGTAGATTTCCTCTCACTTCCTGTTGTCTTCTTGCGTTTGCAAGTAGGAGTCGTTTGTAAGTTGGATGTTTGAAAGTAGGGACCTGCCGTATATACTCTGCAGAAATAGGCCCCTTAGTTGTTGGTGTTGGCACAACACTGTAAGCACTCACAGTTACTCTTGGTTGGTGCTGGAACGCCCTGCTGTCAACTATTATATCAGGAATTTTAATTACATATAATTGTTGAACAGTGGTAGTAAAAATTGGGCCTTTGATGGTGGTGCTGGTGCCACAACACTGTAAGCCCTGACAGTTACTCTTGGTGGGTGCAGCAATGGGCCCTGCTGTGAATTATTAGATCAAGAATTGTAATTACATGCCCCTGTTGAACAGGGGCTGAAAAATTGGGCCATAGGCACTGGTGGCACAACACTGCAACCCTTCACAGATACTGTACTTGGAGCACAGCAATGAGCCCTGTTGCAAAGTATTGCTTCAAAAATTGTAATGACACGCCCCTGTTAAACAGGGGCTGAAAAATTGGGCCTTAGGCACTGGTGGCACAACACTGCAACTCCTCACAGATACTGTACTTGGAGCACAGCAATGAGCCCTGTTGCAAAGTATTGCTTCAAAAATTGTAATTACACGCCCCTGTTAAACAGGGGCTGAAAAATTGGGCGTTAGGCACTGGTGGCGGCACCCATAAACAAAAATGATCTTCCAAGCTATCATCATCAATCGTATCATTGAGGACTCGGAGGAGGAGGATAGCCAGTCAACATAACAGCACAGGCACTCAGCATCAGCATCAGTCTTGAAGGGATGTGACATTTTAAAATCAATTAGTCTGTTATATCAGCATCAGGTGTGTGGTAGCTGGTGGTGATCCAAGACTGGTTCATCTTGATGAAAGTCAGTCGATCAACCGAGTCGGTGGACAGGCGCACCCTGTGATCCGTGACAAATCCTCCAGCAGCACTGAATGTGCGTTCCGAAAGAACGCTGGATGCAGGACAGGCCAGTAGCTCAATTGCATACTGTGCAAGCTCTGGCCAGTGATCCATCCTCAAGACCCAGTAAGCCAGAGGATTTTCGGTGGGGAAGGTGTCCAAGTCTGACCTTGCCCCTAGATATTCCTGCACCATGTTTATCAGACGCTGGCGATGGTTGCTGGAACCGATCATACTTTGGGGCTGCGGACTAAAGAATTGTCTGAACGCATCGGTCAGACGGCCACCTTCCCCACCGCTCCTTCTTTGACTGGCCGAAGCCTCAGCAACTCGTTGTCCAGGACCAGGAGTTTGCAACCTCCCAGTCTCTGGGAACGCGTTGCACAGACCTTTCTGCAAGGCCTCCCGGAGTTGTCTCATCCTCTGCTCCCTCTGCGACGGTAACATAAGGTCCGCAACCTTACCCTTGTACCGTGGATCAAGGAGAGTGGCCAGCCAGTAATGGTCCCTCTCCTTGATCCGAAGAATACGAGGATCCTTCCGCAGACTTTGCAGGATCAGGGAGGCCATGCAGCGTAGGTTTGCTGAGGCATTCGCTCCGGAGTCCTCTGGGTCACTAAGGACGACATGATCCGCAGCCACCTCCTCCCAGCCACGTACAAGTCCACTGGTTTCTTGGGACTGTAAATCATCCCTAAAAGACTGCTGCTGATGATGCTGAGTGCCAGCCTCCACCTCCATGCTGACACAATCCTCCTCCTCCTCCTCCTCCTCCTCCTCCTCTTCCTGTGCGATGGGTGGGACAGAAGGAACACTGTCTGGGTAAAGGGGGCCTTGAGAGGCAAGGAAGTCCTCCTCTTCCTGCCTCTGTTCTGCCTCAAGTGCCCTGTCCATTATTCCACGCAGCGTGTGCTCCAACAGGTGGACAAGAGGTACAGTGTCACTGATGCATGCACTGTCACTGCTCACCATCCTCGTGGCCTCCTCAAATGGTGCCAGGACAGTGCATGCATCCCTGATCATGCCCCACTGGCGTGGAGAAAAAAACCAAGCTCCCCTGACCCTGTCCTGGTGCCGTAGTCGCACAGGTACTCATTGATGGCCCTCTGCTGCGTGTGCAGCCGCTGCAGCATGGCCAACGTTGAGTTCCACCTGGTGGGCATGTCACATATAAGGCGGTTCTTGGGCAGGTTCAACTCCTTTTGCAGCTCAGCCAGGCGAGCACTGGCATTATAAGATCTGCGGAAATGCACACAGACTTTCCTGGCCTGCCTCAGGACATCCTGTAAGCCCGGGTACCTGCCCAAGAAGCGCTGCACCACCAGGTTAAGGACGTGAGCCACACAGGGCACATGGGTCAGTTGTCCCTGTCGGAGGGCGGAGAGGAGGTTGGTGCCATTGTCGCAAACCACCATTCCTGGCTTAAGCTGGCGTGGCGTCAACCACCTCTCGGCCTGGCCCTGCAGAGCAGACAGGACCTCTGCCCCAGTGTGGCTTCTGTCCCCCAAACACACCAGCGCAAGCACGGCATGGCATCTTTTTGCCTGCGTACTTGCGTAGCCCCGTGAACGGCTACGGAGCACCGCTGGTTCATAGGACAAACCACAGGAAGAGGCCATGGAGGAAGAAGAAGAGGAGGGGGTGGAGGAGAGAGGTGTGTCACAACCAGTAGTAGCATTTTGGAGGCGTGGCGGTGGGACAACCTCCAACACTACTGCACCTTGTCCTGAATCCTTCCCAGCTGCCAAAAGAGTGACCCAATGGGCCGTGAAAGAAAGGTAACGTCCCTGTCCATGCCTGCTGGACCATGAGTCAGCGGTAATATGCACCTTACCGCTGACCGCCCTGTCCAGCGAGGCCAAGACATTGCCTTCCACATGCCGGTAGAGAGCCGGAATAGCCTTCCGTGAGAAAAAGTGGCGTTTGGGAACCTGCCACTGAGGAACCGCACATTGCACAAACTCACGGAAGGGGGCCGAGTCTACCAACTGAAAAGGCAGCAGTTGAAGCGCTAGCAATTTAGCCAAGCTAGCATTCAACCGCTGGGCATGTGGATGGCTGGGAGTGAACTTCTTTCGACGGTCCAGCAGCTGGGGCAGGGAAATTTGCCTGCTAGAATCGGACGTCGGTGTACTGCTAGCAGAGTGGGCGCAAGTACTTGGCTGTGACACACCTAATTCTACACCTTCATTCCTCTCAGTGCATGTTTCAGAGAGGACTGAAGTTATAGTGGGGTTGGAGATCCCAGCTGATGCGGTGCAAGGAGAGGTCCGCTTTGTTCTTTGATGTGGGTCTTTGAGGTAGGCTTGCCAACGAGCTGCATGGCAGGTCAACATATGTCTGGTCAGGCATGTGGTACCCAAGCGGCTGATGTTTTGGCCACGCGATATACGCTTGAGACATATGTTGCAAACAGCAGCTGTGCGATCTGATGCACTAGCCTCAAAAAAGGCCCACACCAAAGAACTTTTTGAATGACGGGCAGAGGCAGCGCCCTGCACAGGCGGAGCTCTGCGGTGTGATTCCGTCGGTGTACTGCCCTTACGCTGGCCACCAAAGGGCATCCTGCCTCGTTGGAGATGTGCCTCCTCCTCATCCTCCTCCTCCTCCTCTCTCCTATTAGGCACCCACGTGGAGTCATTGACCTCATCATCCCCTCCCTCCTCATCACTGGAGCCAATCTGGCAGTATGCTGCAGCTGCTGGAACATGACTGCCAGATTGGTGTCCTTCTTGAGCATCCCCTCTGTCTGCTCTCACGCTACTGCCTTCCTCTAGCTGGGTTTCATCATCAGACCCTTCGAAACGCTGGGCATCCTCCTGGAGCATGTACCCAACACTGTGCTGAAACAGTTCGGGGGACTCCTCAGGAGGAGGACATGGTGGGTCTAGGGAAGGAGTGACTGATGATTTGTCTGACATTGATACCAGGGAAGACGACGCTTTGGCAGCTGCTTTTCCAGTACCCTGAGCCTGGGTGAGAGAGGATGAGGAGGAGGAGGAGGGCTTGGTCATCCACTCTACCAAGTCTTCGGCATGATGTGGCTCAACATGTCCAGCTGCCGAAAAGAAGGACAAGCGTGTCCCATGGCCATGTGCTGATGACAATGCACCGCGTCCACGACCAGCACTGTTGCCCCCAGACACAGAGCCTGCTTGCCCTCTTTTATTGCCTCCTGAATGTCTGCCTCTCCTTGTTTGCCTTCCAGACATTCTAATAGATGGCCTGCAGGGAGATGGGAAAAAAGCAATAAGGGCTACCTTGAGGTGTCCTTCTCTGTCCCTTGAAACAAGGACTTTCACAGTGAAAGAAACTGACACTGTCCCTACCTAGAGTTTTCTGTCCCTAGAATAAATGTTTTTTTTAATCACAATATAGCACAAGGACAATTCACTCAATGTCTCTCCAGGTCCCTGGAAACAAGGACTTGCAGAGTGAAAGAAACTGACACTGTCCCTACCTAGAGTTTTCTGTCCCTAGAATAAATGTTTTTTTTAAGCACAATATAGCACAAGGACAATTAACTCACTGTCCTTACAGGTCCCTGGAAACAAGGACTTGCAGAGTGAAAAAAAAAAAACACTCTCCCTACCTACAGTTTTCTGTCCCTAGAAAAAATGTTTTTTTTAATCACAATATAGCACAAGGAAAATTAACTCACTGTCCTTACAGGTCCCTGGAAACAAGGACTTGCAGAGTGAAAGAAACTGACACTGTCCCTACCTAGAGTTTTCTGTCCCTAGAATAAATGTTTTTTTTAAGCACAATATAGCACAAGGACAAATAACTCACTGTCCTTACAGGTCCCTGGAAACAAGGACTTGCAGAGTGAAAGAAAAAAAACACTCTCCCTACCTACAGTTTTCTGTCCCTAGAAAAAATGTTTTTTTTAAGCACAATATAGCACAAGTAAAATTAACTCACTGTCCTTACAGGTCCCTGGAAACAAGGACTTGCAGAGTGAAAGAAAAAAAACACTCTCCCTACCTACAGTTTTCTGTCCCTAGAAAAAATGTTTTTTTTAATCACAATATAGCACAAGGAAAATTAACTCACTGTCCTTACAGGTCCCTGGAAACAAGGACTTGCAGAGTGAAAGAAACTGACACTGTCCCTACCTAGAGTTTTCTGTCCCTAGAATAAATGTTTTTTTTTAATCACAATATAGCACAAGGACAATTAACTCACTGTCCTTACAGGTCCCTGGAAACAAGGACTTGCAGAGTGAAAGAAACTGACACTGTCCCTACCTAGAGTTTTCTGTCCCTAGAATAAATGTTTTTTTTAAGCACAATATAGCACAAGGACAATTAACTCACTGTCCTTACAGGTCCCTGGAAACAAGGACTTGCAGAGTGAAAGAAAAAAAACACTCTCCCTACCTACAGTTTTCTGTCCCTAGAAAAAATGTTTTTTTTAAGCACAATATAGCACAAGTAAAATTAACTCACTGTCCTTACAGGTCCCTGGAAACAAGGACTTGCAGAGTGAAAGAAAAAAAACACTCTCCCTACCTACAGTTTTCTGTCCCTAGAAAAAATGTTTTTTTTAATCACAATATAGCACAAGGAAAATTAACTCACTGTCCTTACAGGTCCCTGGAAACAAGGACTTGCAGAGTGAAAGAAACTGACACTGTCCCTACCTAGAGTTTTCTGTCCCTAGAATAAATGTTTTTTTTTAATCACAATATAGCACAAGGACAATTAACTCACTGTCCTTACAGGTCCCTGGAAACAAGGACTTGCAGAGTGAAAGAAACTGACACTGTCCCTACCTAGAGTTTTCTGTCCCTAGAATAAATGTTTTTTTTAAGCACAATATAGCACAAGGACAATTAACTCACTGTCCTTACAGGTCCCTGGAAACAAGGACTTGCAGAGTGAAAGAAAAAAAACACTCTCCCTACCTACAGTTTTCTGTCCCTAGAAAAAATGTTTTTTTTAAGCACAATATAGCACAAGTAAAATTAACTCACTGTCCTTACAGGTCCCTGGAAACAAGGACTTGCAGAGTGAAAGAAAAAAAACACTCTCCCTACCTACAGTTTTCTGTCCCTAGAAAAAATGTTTTTTTTAATCACAATATAGCACAAGGAAAATTAACTCACTGTCCTTACAGGTCCCTGGAAACAAGGACTTGCAGAGTGAAAGAAACTGACACTGTCCCTACCTAGAGTTTTCTGTCCCTAGAATAAATGTTTTTTTTAAGCACAATATAGCACAAGGACAATTAACTCACTGTCCTTACAGGTCCCTGGAAACAAGGACTTGCAGAGTGAAAGAAAAAAAACACTCTCCCTACCTACAGTTTTCTGTCCCTAGAAAAAATGTTTTTTTTAAGCACAATATAGCACAAGTAAAATTAACTCACTGTCCTTACAGGTCCCTGGAAACAAGGACTTGCAGAGTGAAAGAAAAAAAACACTCTCCCTACCTACAGTTTTCTGTCCCTAGAAAAAATGTTTTTTTTAATCACAATATAGCACAAGGAAAATTAACTCACTGTCCTTACAGGTCCCTGGAAACAAGGACTTGCAGAGTGAAAGAAACTGACACTGTCCCTACCTAGAGTTTTCTGTCCCTAGAATAAATGTTTTTTTTTAATCACAATATAGCACAAGGACAATTAACTCACTGTCCTTACAGGTCCCTGGAAACAAGGACTTGCAGAGTGAAAGAAACTGACACTGTCCCTACCTAGAGTTTTCTGTCCCTAGAATAAATGTTTTTTTTAAGCACAATATAGCACAAGGACAATTAACTCACTGTCCTTACAGGTCCCTGGAAACAAGGACTTGCAGAGTGAAAGAAAAAAAACACTCTCCCTACCTACAGTTTTCTGTCCCTAGAAAAAATGTTTTTTTTAAGCACAATATAGCACAAGGAAAATTAACTCACTGTCCTTACAGGTCCCTGGAAACAAGGACTTGCAGAGTGAAAGAAACTGACACTGTCCCTACCTAGAGTTTTCTGTCCCTAGAATAAATGTTTTTTTTAATCACAATATAGCACAAGGACAATTAACTCACTGTCCTTACAGGTCCCTGGAAACAAGGACTTGCAGAGTGAAAGAAACTGACACTGTCCCTACCTAGAGTTTTCTGTCCCTAGAATAAATGTTTTTTTTAAGCACAATATAGCACAAGGACAATTAACTCACTGTCCTTACTGGTCCCTGGAAACAAGGACTTGCAGAGTGAAAGAAAAAAAACACTGTCCCTACCTAGAGTTTTCTGTCCCTAGAAAAAATGTTTTTTTTAAGCACAATATAGCACAAGTAAAATTAACTCACTGTCCTTACAGGTCCCTGGAAACAAGGACTTGCAGAGTGAAAGAAAAAAAACACTCTCCCTACCTACAGTTTTCTGTCCCTAGAAAAAATGTTTTTTTTAATCACAATATAGCACAAGGAAAATTAACTCACTGTCCTTACAGGTCCCTGGAAACAAGGACTTGCAGAGTGAAAGAAACTGACACTGTCCCTACCTAGAGTTTTCTGTCCCTAGAATAAATGTTTTTTTTAAGCACAATATAGCACAAGGACAATTAACTCACTGTCCTTACTGGTCCCTGGAAACAAGGACTTGCAGAGTGAAAGAAAAAAAACACTCTCCCTACCTACAGTTTTCTGTCCCTAGAAAAAATGTTTTTTTTAAGCACAATATAGCACAAGTAAAATTAACTCACTGTCCTTACAGGTCCCTGGAAACAAGGACTTGCAGAGTGAAAGAAAAAAAACACTCTCCCTACCTACAGTTTTCTGTCCCTAGAAAAAATGTTTTTTTTAATCACAATATAGCACAAGGAAAATTAACTCACTGTCCTTACAGGTCCCTGGAAACAAGGACTTGCAGAGTGAAAGAAACGGACACTGTCCCTACCTAGAGTTTTCTGTCCCTAGAATAAATGTTTTTTTTTAATCACAATATAGCACAAGGACAATTAACTCACTGTCCTTACAGGTCCCTGGAAACAAGGACTTGCAGAGTGAAAGAAACTGACACTGTCCCTACCTAGAGTTTTCTGTCCCTAGAATAAATGTTTTTTTTAAGCACAATATAGCACAAGGACAATTAACTCACTGTCCTTACAGGTCCCTGGAAACAAGGACTTGCAGAGTGAAAGAAAAAAAACACTCTCCCTACCTACAGTTTTCTGTCCCTAGAAAAAATGTTTTTTTTAAGCACAATATAGCACAAGGAAAATTAACTCACTGTCCTTACAGGTCCCTGGAAACAAGGACTTGCAGAGTGAAAGAAACTGACACTGTCCCTACCTAGAGTTTTCTGTCCCTAGAATAAATGTTTTTTTTAATCACAATATAGCACAAGGACAATTAACTCACTGTCCTTACAGGTCCCTGGAAACAAGGACTTGCAGAGTGAAAGAAACTGACACTGTCCCTACCTAGAGTTTTCTGTCCCTAGAATAAATGTTTTTTTTAAGCACAATATAGCACAAGGACAATTAACTCACTGTCCTTACTGGTCCCTGGAAACAAGGACTTGCAGAGTGAAAGAAAAAAAACACTCTCCCTACCTACAGTTTTCTGTCCCTAGAAAAAATGTTTTTTTTAAGCACAATATAGCACAAGTAAAATTAACTCACTGTCCTTACAGGTCCCTGGAAACAAGGACTTGCAGAGTGAAAGAAAAAAAACACTCTCCCTACCTACAGTTTTCTGTCCCTAGAAAAAATGTTTTTTTTAATCACAATATAGCACAAGGAAAATTAACTCACTGTCCTTACAGGTCCCTGGAAACAAGGACTTGCAGAGTGAAAGAAACTGACACTGTCCCTACCTAGAGTTTTCTGTCCCTAGAATAAATGTTTTTTTTAATCACAATATAGCACAAGGAAAATTAACTCACTGTCCTTACAGGTCCCTGGAAACAAGGACTTGCAGAGTGAAAGAAACTGACACTGTCCCTACCTAGAGTTTTCTGTCCCTAGAATAAATGTTTTTTTTAAGCACAATATAGCACAAGGACAATTAACTCACTGTCCTTACAGGTCCCTCGAAACAAGGACTTGCAGAGTGAAAGAAAAAAAACACTCTCCCTACCTACAGTTTTCTGTCCCTAGAAAAAATGTTTTTTTTAATCACAATATAGCACAAGGAAAATTAACTCACTGTCCTTACAGGTCCCTGGAAACAAGGACTTGCAGAGTGAAAGAAACTGACACTGTCCCTACCTAGAGTTTTCTGTCCCTAGAATAAATGTTTTTTTTAATCACAATATAGCACAAGGACAATTAACTCACTGTCCTTACAGGTCCCTGGAAACAAGGACTTGCAGAGTGAAAGAAACTGACACTGTCCCTACCTAGAGTTTTCTGTCCCTAGAATAAATGTTTTTTTTAAGCACAATATAGCACAAGGACAATTAACTCACTGTCCTTACAGGTCCCTGGAAACAAGGACTTGCAGAGTGAAAGAAAAAAAACACTCTCCCTACCTACAGTTTTCTGTCCCTAGAAAAAATGTTTTTTTTAATCACAATATAGCACAAGGAAAATTAACTCACTGTCCTTACAGGTCCCTGGAAACAAGGACTTGCAGAGTGAAAGAAACTGACACTGTCCCTACCTAGAGTTTTCTGTCCCTAGAATAAATGTTTTTTTTAATCACAATATAGCACAAGGACAATTAACTCACTGTCCTTACAGGTCCCTGGAAACAAGGACTTGCAGAGTGAAAGAAACTGACACTGTCCCTACCTAGAGTTTTCTGTCCCTAGAATAAATGTTTTTTTTAAGCACAATATAGCACAAGGACAATTAACTCACTGTCCTTACAGGTCCCTGGAAACAAGGACTTGCAGAGTGAAAGAAAAAAAACACTCTCCCTACCTACAGTTTTCTGTCCCTAGAAAAAATGTTTTTTTTAATCACAATATAGCACAAGGAAAATTAACTCACTGTCCTTACAGGTCCCTGGAAACAAGGACTTGCAGAGTGAAAGAAACTGACACTGTCCCTACCTAGAGTTTTCTGTCCCTAGAATAAATGTTTTTTTTAATCACAATATAGCACAAGGACAATTAACTCACTGTCCTTACAGGTCCCTGGAAACAAGGACTTGCAGAGTGAAAGAAACTGACACTGTCCCTACCTAGAGTTTTCTGTCCCTAGAATAAATGTTTTTTTTAAGCACAATATAGCACAAGGACAATTAACTCACTGTCCTTACAGGTCCCTGGAAACAAGGACTTGCAGAGTGAAAGAAACTGACACTGTCCCTACCTAGAGTTTTCTGTCCCTAGAATAAATGTTTTTTTTAAGCACACTATAGCAGAAGCACAAAACACACTGACACTCTCCCTACCTATCCTTCTCTTTCCCTAAACTAAAGGAATCCAGGTTAAGCAAGAAAGAAATAACAGTCACTGTCCCTGCCTATGCTACTCTATCCCTGCTCCGGAACACACTACACTGGGCCGCCGTGCTGGCGGCCTTTTATAGTGTGGGGCGTGTACTAAACACCCTCAGCAATAATTGGCCACAGGCATCCTGCCTGTGGCCAATCATTGCTCTCCTCGCTGCCGGCGCTGTGATTGGCCAAGCATGCGGGGTCACAGTGCATGCTTGGCCAATCACAGCGCCTGGATGACACTGCGATGGCGTAGTGCATTGTGGGCCGTTCGCGTCACTCGAATTTGGCGCGAACGGCCCAAATCGTTCGATCTTCGTCGAACGATCGAACAGCCAATGTTCGAGTCGAACGTATGTTCGACTCGAACACGAAGCTCATCCCTAGTGAGGACATCTATTGACGGCCTCCCGGCAAAGCAGGTCCGCGTTGTAACCGTCATTCGGCTATAGCGAGGGCGCGAAGTGGTTAATATGTTTAATTCCCCGTGATCGTCAGCTCCATCTAGTGGTTATAATGCGGTACTTTCCTGATTGAAGTATTTCAGGAATATTCCACAATATGAACACTAGATGGCGCTGACAATCACGGGAATTAAACATATTAGACAAAATATGGCGAAAATTTGTGAGGTGTCATTCATCAGATGATTTTATTTTATTTTTTAGACCCCATAGTGTGAAGGAGCCTTATTTATTTTCTTTGCAAGTAGAACTTTTTTGTTTCCTTTTTTAAATAGCAGTACAGTATAGCCTTAAACGACATTCTATTATTCCTGCATAATTTCTATTTTATATGCTTAAATGCTTAAACAAGTTCTGTTTTTAGTAATTTGCACATTAGAATATCGTGTGATCATCACAATTGTCCTTCACCGACTGCAGACAACAGGTGCAAGAAGGAATATAATGAACGCGTTCCAGCAGAGAACGCATGTTTTGCAGGTGAAAATGACCCCGTTAAGTGTTGACATGAGAAAAACTGACTGTTGACGTAGGTAGCGCGGCGTCTTCACTGGAATAACACGTATTATTTATACCAATGATAAATGTACAACCAGAATGGCGTCTCGCAGCTGCAAGTCGTACATCCGTGCAACTGGAAATTAGGGAAGAAATCAAAGCCAAACTGCGAGACGCATGGCTTAAAAAAAACAAAACGAGCCTGTGATCTGTTTGACCCGACAAGACAACTAATTCTGTTTGGCCAGTCTTGTGATTCACCACCCCCGCCCCCGCATAGAGAAAGTTTTCTGTTGCAGCTTTTAACCACTTCAACACCGGGCTTTTTTTTACCACCTCAATACCGGGCCTATTCTGGCACTTCTCTCCTACATGTACAAATCATCATTCTTTTGCTAGAAAATTACTCAGAACCTCCAAACATTATATATGTTTTTTTAGCAGACACCCTAGGGAATAAAATGACGGTAATTTTCAACTTTTTTTCTTGCACGGTATTTGCGCAATCATTTTCCAAACGCCTTTTTTTAGGGAAAAAAAATGGTTTCATGAATTAAAAAATAACAAAACAGTAAAGTTAGCCCAATTTTTTTGGAAAATATGAAAGATGATGTTACGCCGAGTAAATAGATACCTAACATGTCACGCTTTAAAATTGTGCACACTCATGGAATGGCGCCAAACTTCGGTACTTAAAAATCTCCATAGGTGACGGTTTAATTTTTTTTACAGGTTACCAGGATTAGAGTTACAGAGGAGGTCTTGTGCTAGAATTGTTGCACGCACTCTAACGCACGCGGCAATACCTCACATATGTGGTTTGAACGGCGTTTACATATGTGGGCGGGACTTACGTGTGCGTTCGCTTCTGATCGCGAGCTACCGGGGACAGGGGCATTTTAAATTTTATTTGACATTTTTTTTTTATACTTAATTTATTTTATTTTTACACTTTTTTTAATTATTTTTTTTTTTTGATCACTTTTATTCCTATTACAAGGAATGTAAACATCCCTTGTAATAGGAATGGTGTGTGACAGGTCCTCTTTATGGAGAGATGCGGGGTCAATAAGACCCCGCATCTCTCCTCCAGACTGGAAAGCATGAGATCGTGAAAAAAAATTCACCAATCTCATGCTTACTAGCCGCAATGGCGGCTTTGTTTACTTCTGAGAACCCGGGCGTGACGTCATCACATCGTGCCCGGGCCTCCGACAGTCATAGAGATGACTGGGGACCATCTGGTCACTAGTCATCTCTATGCTTCCTATCCGGCGCCGGACGATTCATTCTCCGGGCCCCCGATGGCACGGGAGAGCCCGGAGAAGCACCAGATGGTGGCGGGACGTCCCCTCCCGCTGCCTATAAGAACGTTTAAGTGGCTGAACTGACCCCATCTGTGGACGTCATTTGACTATGGGCGGGTAGGGAAGTGGTTAAAGGAAAAATAACCAACATATTATACTTAAGGAAAAATAACCAACATATTATACTTAAGCCTCGTACACACGATCGGACTTCCATCGGACAAATCCATGGATTTTTGTCTGAAGGGCGTTGGCCGAGAACTTGTTCTGCATACAGACGGCAAAACTTTTTCAGCCAACATACACAAAACTACATGGTTTTTCTGCTCTTTAGCGCCACCCTTTGGGCAACTTCTGCTAATGTTGTGCTATGGTTAGCATTGGTTCGGAGCATGCGTGTTTGTACTTTGGATTTTAGTACACACTTGCGTACAAACGATCAGATAATCCGACATTTGATGTCAGACAATTTGAGAGCATGACCATCCAACATTTGTTGTCTGAAATTCCGACAACAATTGTCCGATGGAGCATACAGACGGTCGCATTGTCCGGCAAAACACGTCCGTCGGACAATTGTTGTCGGAATATCCGATCGTGTGTACGAGACTTAACAGTGAGGGAAAAAAGTATTTGACCCCCTTCTGATTTTGTACGTTTGCCCCACTGACAAAGAAATGATCAGTCTATAATTTTATGGGTCGTTTTATTATAACAGTGAGAGACAGAAGAACAACAAAAATATCCAGAAAAAACGCATTTCAAAAAAGTTATAAATTGATGTGCATTTTAATGAGTGAAATAAGTATTTGATCCCTTCACATAACATGACTTATGCTGGCCATACACTATACGGAAAATCGGCCGAAATTCGGTCATTTAGACAGTTTGTTCGTTTTTCGGACAGTTAATGGGCACAAAATCGATAATCGTTGGGATGTTTTAAGCCGAAAAAATGAAGGACAAGTTTGGAAATTTTCTACCGAACGAACGATAAATTGAAAGGTTAATGTGTTTCCCGTCCGAACTTTCTGCACTAGGTATATGTAAAAAAGAAAAAACAAACCAATTTTTTTAAATTTATGTCCTCTGAACGATTTATCGGTCATTACATGATGGCACCATCGTTTGCGCTCATGGCCGAATGTTCGTTTTTCCAAAATTGGTTCGGCCGATTTTTCGTATCGTGTATGGCCAGCATTAGTAGTTGGTGGAGAAACCCTTGTTGGCGATCACAGAGGTCAGACGTGTCTTGTAGTTGGCCTCCAGGTTCTCACATCTCAGGAGGGATTTTGTCCTCTTTGCAGATCCTCTCCAAGTCTTTAGTGCTCAAGGCTGACTTTGGTAACTCGAACTTTCAGCTCCCTCCACATATTTTCTATGGGATTAAGGTCTGGAGACTGGCTGGGCCACTCCAGGACCTTAATTTGCTTCTTCTTGAGCCACTCCTTTGTTGCCTTGGCCGTGTGTTTTGGGTCATTGTCATGCTGGAAGACCCATCCACGACCCGTTTTCAATGCCCTGGCTGGGGAAAGGAGGTTCTCACCCAAGATTTGATGGTACATGGCCCCATCCATCATCCCTTTGATGAGGTGAAGTTGTCTTTGTTCCCTTAGCAGAAAAACACCCCCAAAGCACAATGTTTCCACCTCCATGTATGACGGTGGGGGATGGTGTTCTCCATGTAGGACGGTGGGGGGGTGGTGTTCTCCATGTATGACGGTGGGGGATGGTGTTCTCCGTGTATGACGGTGGGGGATGGTGTTCTCCATGTAGGACGGTGGGGGGGTGGTGTTCTCCATGTATGACAGTGGGGGATGGTGTTCTCCATGTATGACGGTGGGGGATGGTGTTCTCCATGTATGATGGTGGGGGATGGTGTTCTCCATGTATGACGGTGGGGGATGGTGTTCTTGGGGTCATAGGCAGCATTCCTCCTCCACCAAACACGGCGAGTTGAGTTGATGCCAAAAAGCTTGATTTTGGTCTCATGTGACCACAACACTTTCCCCCAGTTCTCCTCTGAATCATTCAGATGTTCATTAGTAAACTTCAGATGTTCCTGTACATGTGATTTCCTGAGCAGGAGGACCTTGCGGGGGCTGCAGGATTTCAGGCCTTCCTGGTGTAGTGTGTTACCAATTGTTTTCTTGGTGACGATGGTCCCAGCTGAGATCATTGACAAGATTCTCCCGTGTAGTTCTGGGCGGATTCCTCACCAACCTCAGGATCATTGAAACTCCATGAGGTGAGATCTTCCATGGAGCCCCAGACTGAGGGAGAGTGACAGTTATTTTGTGTTTCTTCCATTTGCGAGGAAATCGCACCAACTGTTGTCACCCCCTCACCAAGCTGGTCTTGTAGCCCATTCCAGCCTTGTGTAGGCAGTAGTGTATTTAGGTTTTGTGCTGCCCAAGCCTGACTAAACTCATGCACCCCCTAATTTAAATATGACCCACCCCTTCCTGTCAAGGTCACACCCCTTGCTGTTTAAGACCCACCCTGAAAATTTTGAGTGGGGACACTAGTTCTAATGGTCTGGGGGGAGGGGAGAGCAATGGATTCCCTTAATTTGCATAGATTTCCTCTCACTTCCTGTTTGGCTATGGGGCAGGAAGTGAAGGGAAATCTCTGCAATGGGACAGGGATGGTAAAAAAAAAAACTGACCGGGGCTATAACCCTCCCTTACTCTATCCAAAATGAAAAGTGTTGCCTATAGTTCTACTTTAAGCACAAATTTTTGATAATTTTATGGAGAGGACTAAGAAGATATAACCATGTCAGTGGTGCAGCAGAAAACATATAGCACAGTGAGGAAGGTTTGTGGTCCAGGATGATAGGACAGTCAAAATTAGAAGCATCACTAATTTGCCTACTGCACAGTCCGCCCTATAATACTGGCGCTACAATAACAGTGTGCAAGCCAACGGGGACTCTTTCCGTGCTGCCCCCCTGCAAAGTGCTGCCCTAGGCCTGGGCCTTGTTGGCCTAGGCCAGGATACAACGTTGTGTGTAGGTCTACAATCTTGTCCCCGACATCCTTGGACAGCTCTTTGGTATTGGCCATGGTGGAGAGATTGGAATCTGATTGATTGTTTGCTTCTGTGGACAGGTGTCTTTTATACAGGTAACAAGCTGAGATTAGGAGCACTCCATTTAAGAGAGTGCTCCTAATCTCAGCTTGTTACCTGTATAGAAGACACCTGGGAGCCAGAAATCTTGCAGATCGATAGGGGATCAAATACTTATTTCACTCATTAAAATGCAAATCAAGTAATAACTTGTTTAAAATGCGTTTTCTGGATATTTTTGTTGTTATTCTGTCTCTCACTGTTAAAATAAACCTACTGTACCATTAAAATTATAGACTGATCATTTATTTGTCAGTGGGCAAACGTACAAACTCAGCAGGCGATCAAATATTTTTTTCCCTCACTGTACCTGCTTTGTGTAATGTTTTTGCACAGAGTTGAGTTGAGTTGTATTTTAATATAGCGCGGTCTTACCCCAAAGGGTCCCGACGCTCATAGCAGAGTTCCTAGGCAAAGAGGACCCAGGAACCAGAAGCAGCACAGAGCGGCAGAAAGGGAGGAAGAGAGAGGCTACGCAGGGAAGGCTTGCGTGAAAAGCCAAGTCTTCAGTTACCTGCGGAAGACCAGAATAGTAGGGACCTCCTGGAGCTCGACAGGGAGGCTATTCCACAAAATGGCACCCTGGTGGGAGAAGGCCCGACCACCACGCCGGATCTTCTTGGGCACAGAGCAGCCCAGATCCTCTTCTTCTAGGGCCCCCCCCACTGGTGCTCCAGGCTCCAGCTCTTTGGCAAGTTTTTACATGTAAAGCCGCTTTCCATGGGGGCACTCATGCAGGCTTGCTCCTGTGTCTATTGACCTTGGCTTGGTATCAAGAGATCCCCAAATTCTCCTCTTCTTATTACATGATTGAACAATACTGACTGGCATATTCAAGGTTTTGGATATCTTTTTATATCATTTTCCATCTTTGTAAAGTTCCATTACCTTGTTACGCAGGTCTTTTGACTGTTCCTTTCTACCTCCTCATGGCTCAGTGTCTGGCCTGCTTAGTGCATTCATGTGAGAGCTCATTGACTATTTATACACAGACACTAATTGTGATTTAAAAAGCCACAAATGTGGGAAATTAACCTTTAATTGCCATTTTAACCTGTGTGTGCCACCTTCTGTGTCTGTACCAAGACCAAGCATTCCAGGGTATGTAAACTTTTGATCAGGGCCATTTGGGTAGTTTCCGTTGTCATTATGATTTAAAAAGAGTGTAGCGGGTATATACTTTTCAATCATGTTTGAAACTGGTGGGGACACCGGTGATGCATAGTTCCCTGCGGCCCAGTAGGTGGCGTTGTCACTTTGAGCCGGGGTTGAACCATCACTGCAGTGCTGTACCCTTTGTGGCCTCTCGCGGCACCTGTACGGCAGGGCGGGGAACCCGCCGTGCTTGCTGAGAGAGGGTATAATGGGGCCGGCCATCTTGGTCACGGGGGTTCGAGTCCCAGGCACCTTCAGCCTGAGGGCTGTGGTTAGTGGCAGGTGTCCAGGCGGCCTAGGCCTGGACACCCGGAGCTCGTGTTCCATCCCAGGCACCTTCAGCCTGGGGTGAGGTACTCGGTTGGAGGCCTGGGGCCCAGTTTCATTCGCTGGGCCCCGCGAGGGAAGGATTTTCTAGGGGACCCCGGGAGTGAGGTGCCCGAATCCAAAGGCGTAAGGGCCTGGAGGAGCTACTCACCCGAAGACCTGGTGCAGCAGATTGCCAGTGCCGGGTGAGCCTCAGGAGACCGCCCAGAGGGGTATCTTCCCGAACAGGGGCCAAGTTCACTCAGAAGGAAGGTTCACAGTTCACCCAGTCGGTGGCAGCGACCAAGATATTCACGGTTGGTGGCGGAGACCATGCGCCAAGCCTATTCGCTGATAGAGGAATAGGAGAGTTCATTGTGCCTGGGCCTACTCGTATCCACACCCCCTGTCTGTTCGTTGAGGGAGTCCAACTGATTGTGTTTTATCCTGACATTGGAAAATAAAGGAGTGTTGGATTTTTATTGGTGTGGGGCTCATTTACTGGCAGACACTGTTCCACAGAAGAAGCGGAGGCTCCAAACACCGAACACCGACCCGAAGGTAAAGAAACTTTGCTCACACCACACAAACATCTGCGGTGAAAGCTTGGCGTGGTGACCCCGCACTCTCTCCTTCAGAGTAACCCCTAGACAACAATGAGAACGCAGCCAGAGAGAGAGTGGAGGCCGCTACACGTGGGGGCTCCGGGTCCGGGATGGTGTTCGTGTTACTATGGAGCTAGAATGGACAGAATTTGAACGTGTCTGCCCGGAGGAGTTCCGAGTAGGTCGGCCATATTATTGGCCAAAGTGCAACCCTGCTCGAAGTCGTGGGCATGACCCTAAGAAGGGAAAGGACTACGCAGAGGAGCGAGAAGAGGGGGGAGTCCAGCCGTGTGAAGTAGTACACGTGGGGGCTTCTATTGCACTGCGCCACGAGGCACACCCTCCCTGCTCAGTTCGTGGGCGTGACCCAGGGAAGGAGAAAGTCCGCGAACTGGAGCGCAAGAAGGGAGGAGTCCAATCGTGTGAAAGACTACATGTGGGGACTTTGGCGCCAACAATGCAGTGCGCAATGGATCAGCAGAGAGTCGCCATGTACAGTAACGCATCGTGGATTCCACGTCACCCTTCTACCACGACCTTGACTACTGCTGCTCCAGTGACGGGTACGGGGATCCGGCTAAAGCCCCGGGGACGATTCGCCCTGTACTCGTGCATGGACGTTGAGGCCCTGGGTTTGATTTGTCCCGGCTGTTCGGGACTGGTGTGTCAGCTGAAGCCATTCGGGCGATGCAAGGCCTGTGGGGAGTTCTTATTTGAGGTGGACCCAGTTATCGAAAAGCCAAGAACCATCAACCTCAACCGCACTACAGGCAGCACCACTCAAGTAGGAGGAATCACCGCTTTGACAGCCATCCCTGTGCGCACTGCAGCGACCGCGGGGAGGTCGCGATCACCAAAGTACGGGAGAAATCCGAGGATGCTGACTCGATCACCGTCTCCCAGCGTCCACCGCCAAAGAGGAAGACCGGCATGGTAGCCCCGTCCAGCGGTCGCGGTGGATAATCCTGCCCGCCTATGCCCGGATGGATCCGGTAGGAAGAGTCCCGGACATCCCGTTTCAAGTAAAGGCCGAGGTAAGCCGGCGGAGGGACTTGGTGTGTGGGCGGAGGTGCCGGGGAGTCACGGCCCTGTGTGTCCGCGGGAGGCGGCAGTTCAGTCTCCACTACAGGTTACCTGCCCGCGGAGGAGTGTGACACCTCCGACCTGGAGTCGCTCTCCGATCTGGGAGACGATGTTGCCATAGATGAACTCTTTGCCAGTAAGGGTTGGGACAAGATGCCTCTCTCCTCGTCCCGCAGAACTAGGGATCCACCCATGTCTACAGGGGATAGTACACCCCGGGGGGAGGCACCAGCGCCTGAGGAGGGATCCCGTTTCCAGCCTACCTTTACATCCCCGGTGCCACCTGCACCTAATGCCGGGGATAAGAGACTGTCGCTGAGGGCGCCTATGCCCAGAACAGAGGTGACCAAAGCACCTCGTCACCCAGACGCTATAGTTTTGCCAGGTGAAGGGGACAAAGCCACCATGCCTCCACTGGCGAGACTACAACGCCTGTTTTGCCAGAAGGTTGCTGCTGAGTATGGGTGGGAGTACCCATACTTGTCTAAAGAGTTGTTGTATGAAGTGGAAGTTTGCCGGGAGCGCTGGTACAATGACTTTGTATGGACCCACCATCAGGTCCCACACGCCCGCAGGTACCTCGCGTGTTCTCCCAAGGCATCTCAGCGTTTCAAAGACTGCAAGGCAGAATGGATGCTGGGGCGGCATATCCACGCGTACAAGGTTCTGATTCGACGCAAGGAAGGGGAAGATGTCGAATACCATCTAGAAACCATGGACCAGCATTTGAAACCACTTGTCCTGCCGCACCCTCGTTTCTATCTGTAGGAGATAAAAGACTCCGTTTGCCATTTAATGTTGCTGAACTCTCCGGGTTTGTTGTTTGTTTCCCGGGAGAACTCAATGACTGTACCCGAGCTAATGGGTGTTTGTGCTCTTCGGAGGAATTGAAGGACTGTTCCTGTTGTTGTTCTTCATTCCCCAACAAGTGATCATAGACTCTGGGGTAGAGAGGGCCAAAGAAGAAGAGGTCTCCACAAGTGCAGTTACCGCGACGCTGTCACCAGGTGGCAGTGTCGTGCATCGGCATTCACTTTTCACACATACACTTTTAGAAGGAAAGGGTTTCTCTACGGAGAGGTTCTTTCGTTCTCACACGAATATATGTGTCAGGAATTTGTGTGCTTAACATTTCTTTTCCCCTCTGCAGGAGAACATCCCATCAAGACCACTGAGAATGGGACGGGTCTTAGTCAGTGATGTGGGGGGGGGGGGGAATGTCAATGATGTGACTTTTGAGATGTTTTACTGTTAAGTGTTTATATGTTTCCTTTCCCTTACATGTCAGGCTCAGGCACAACTGCTCTAGGTAGTTCGTTTTTTTCAAAATTTTTGGGGTTTTTGAAATTTTCAGTTGGTTTCTGGACTGGACTGTGTCAACCCTTGAGGGCATAGTTTATTCCAGACACTGGGGACCAGTGTCAAACAACCAGGGGGAGAGTGTAGCGGGTATATACTTTTCAATCATGTTTTAAACTGGTGGGGACATCAGTGATGCATAGTTCCCTGCGGCCCAGTAGGTGGCGGTGTCACTTTGAGCCGGGGTTGAACCATCACTGCAGTGCTGTACCCTTTGTGGCCTCTCGCGACACCTGTACGGCGGGGCGGGGAACCTGCCGTGCTTGCTGGGAGAGGGTATAAAGGGGCCGGCCATCTTGGTCACGGGGGTTCGAGTCCCAGGCACCTTCAGCCTAAGGGGTGTGGTTCGTGGCAGGTGTACAGGCGGCCTAGGCCTGGACGCCTGGAGCTCGTGTTCCATCCCAGGCACCTTCAGCCTGGGGTGAGGTACTCGGTTGGAGCCGAAGGAAACTGGGCCCCGCGAGGGAAGGATTTCCTAGCGGACCCCGGGAGTGGGGTGCCCGAATCCAGAGGCGTAAGGGACCGGAGGAGCTACTTACCCGAAGACCTGGTGCAGCAGATTGCCAGTGCCGGGTGAGCCTCAGGAGACCGCCCAGAGGGGTATCTTCCCAAACAGGGGCCAAGTTCAGTCAGAAGGAAGGTTCACAGTTCACCCGGTCGGTGGCAGCGACCAAGATATTCATGGTTGGTGGCGGAGACCATGCGCCAAGCCTATTCGCTGATAGAGGAATAGGAGAGTTCATTGTGCCTGGGCCTACTCGTATCCACACCCCCTGTCTGTTCGTTGAGGGAGTCCAACTGATTGTGTTTCATCCTGACATTGGAAAATAAAGGATTTTTGGACTTTTATTGGTGTGGGGCTCATTTACTGGCAGACACTGTTCCACAGAAGAAGCGGAGGCTCCAAACACCGAACACCAACCCGAAGGTAAAGAAACTTTGCTCACACTACACAAACATCTGCGGTGAAAGCTTGGCGTGGTGATCCCGCACTCTCTCCTTCAGAGTAACCCCTAGACAACAATGAGAACGCAGCCAGAGAGAGAGTGGAGGCCGCTACAAGAGTAAACGCAGTTGATTCATAATAAATGGCTTCAGCCAAACACTAACCATGAGTGAAATAAATATTTTTGTGTTATCATTCATATTCTCTGAAAAATGGCCAATAAATCATAAATTCTGCCAGGGTATGTAAACTTATGAGCACAACTGTAGGAGACTTAAAAGGAGTTGTAAAGGCAGAAGTTTTTTTTAATCTTAGTGCATTCTATGCAGTAAGATTAAAAAGCTATCTGTGTGCGGCAACCCCCTTTAGCCCCCCTAATACTTACCTGAGCCCCATCTCTATCCAGCGGTGCCCATGAGTGCCTCAGCCGTCCGGGACTCTCCCTCCCGATTGGCTGAGACACAGCAGTGGCGCTATTGGCTCCCACTGCTGTCAATCAAACTCAGTTATCCAATCAGGGAAGAGAGGGGTGGGGCCGAACCATGGCTCCATGTCTGAATGGATATACGGAGCTGCAGCTCAGCTCGGGTGCCCCCCATAGCAAGCTGCTGGCTTTGGGGGCACGAAACAGGAGGGGCCATGAGCTCCAGCCAGGGACCCAAGAAGAGGTAGAATCCGGGCTGCCCTGGCCAAAACCAACTGCACAGGGCAGGTAAATATAACATGTTTGTTATTGTAATAAAAAAATAAAAAAAGACTTTACAATCACTTTTAACCTGGTTGAGGAACAGCCAAACTCTGCTACTAAGGTGAGGTTATAGAAGACAGTTTCATGTCACAGGTCATACACCATGAGCACAGCAACAAGACGCAAGTTATACTGCATCAGCAAAGGGCAAAGACTGGGGTTTCAAGATTTACTGTTCATGTTCAAGCTCTTTTGAAGGAGCACAAAGAAACGGGGAACATTGAGAACATTAGACACAGTGGTCAGTCAAGGAAACCTAATGAAGCTGATGGAAAGACACATCATGCTTACTTCCCTTCGACATAAAATGTCCAGCAGTGCCATCAACACAGAACTGGTGGAAACCAGTGGGAACCATGTACAGGTATCTACTGTCTGGAGAATTCTGGCCAGATGTGGTCTCCATGGAAGAATTGTGGCCAAAAGGCTTTTTTTCAGTATTAAGAGTGTGCAAGCTCCCCCACCACACACACAAAAATTTGGAACTTTCAAAAAGAGGGGAGGCCAATAAATTCTTACCCTCACCAAGATCCAGAAGTGCTAGGGATCTGAAATCTAGTCCACTAACTCTTCCTTCTCTACATATCACCTCCTATGGTTACACACTTCTCACATATGTGGAACAGACCTTTATTACCATCTGCGTAGAAGTATGCAGATTTGGAGGAAAAACAGCTATCAGCTTCATTGTGGAAACGTCTTCCCCGTAAATGTTTCTTCAGATTTGAATACATGAAGAAGTCCGAAGGTGCCAGGTCAGGTAAGTAAGGTGGATGGGGCAGAGATTCATAGCCACAATCGCAAACAAAAGTGATAGTTGTGTACATTCCACTCGTTGCTGTTTTTGGAAAGGTGTCAGTAACCTGGAAACCCAATGTGCAGCCACTTTGCTCATATGTAAGATGGTATGTAATATTTTGTAAACTGACTCCCTACTAATGTTCACCACCCTATCTAAGAAATAAATAGTCACATGTCTATCTTCAAGCACTAGCTGCTCAACTTTCACCACCACACTTGGTTCTGTGGCAGGTGACGGACAACCTTCCCTTGGGTCATCCTGTATATTTGTGAGACCACACGTGAATTCTCTCTTCCATCATTTGACAGTCTCATATGAGGGACAATCCTCTCCATACACAGCTGACATCTCTTCATGGATTATTTGGGCAGATTTCCCTTGAAGATGGAGGAACCTAATCACGGATCGGTATTCAACTTTGTCCGGCATGACACCTACTCCATTTCTCTTGGCTCTAACTATTGTAGCACCCTTTTCCTAAACAGGGCTGCTAGTAAATTTAGTTGTGCTAGGTGGTAACTAGCCTGGCTAATTTGTAGCTTAATCAAATGGTTTTCTCCTAAGCTTGAGTGGAACTTCTCTCTTTTGTCAATAGGTGTCACTGTTACCTTTGGCATTAGTATGATAGATTACAGTTAATTCAGGTTATGAGTGAATGTGCTATCTCAGCCAATCAGCAGGAGTTATTTTGGCCGCTGAGGCTGCTGGGATAGTCTATTTATTTGGGGAGAGTCAGGTGATCAATGTTTTTTCCACCTGGGCTGTGGCCTGGGTGGGTGTGTGTGGAGCAGCAGCAGAGGTGTAGGCCTGAAGCCTGAGGCCTAGCCACGTGTAAAGGGGCTTAGCCCGAGGGGAGCCTGATTATTGCCAGGAGGCATAGAAGAAGAAGTTGCCAGAGGGTCAACCACTCTTGTTGCCGGAAGCAAGTGTTGAAGGGATGGAGTTCTGAAGGAGTACCAGAGCAGACTCTTCATCAGCCGAGGACTGTGAAGTGTTGGGAAAGCTTCAGGAGAGAACTCATCCAAGACATACAGCGGGTAGCTGTGAGTAAAGCTTGAAGAGAAGTACAGCTGGTAGCTGTGAGTAAAGCTTGAGGGATACAGCAGGTAGCTGTGAGTCCGAGGAACCCATCAGGTAGCTGTTGGTGAAGCTTGAAGAATACAGCGGGTAGCTGTGAGTGATGCTTGAGAAGTCCAGCAGGCAGCTGGGAGCTAAGCTTGAGGATCTACAGTGGGATACTGTGAGTGAAGTTGTTGCTATAGGAGACAGCAGTTGCTACAAGATACAGATCGGTGCATTCAGCTTAAAGGCCCTTTTTCTGTATTGCTGTCTGCCTAGTTCTATTTTTGTCCTAGGAGTCTGCCAATGTGCTATTGCATTTGCCTAAGGGTGTGCTGTGCCCCACCCCTCTCTCCCCCTGTTCCTGTTAAGAGAAATAACATTTTCATTGTTCATTTTTAAAAGTGACTGGCATCCATCTTTCTACCTTGCACAAAACCCACCATGCCTAGTAACCTGCACTCTTAGGAGGAATGTCAGCTATCCCTGACTCTGGAGTTCGAGGAGACCGCTGCACTATAATTCACCATGACCTACCAAAACAAAATTTCAGATCCCTAGCACATCTAGATCATGGTGAGGGTAAGAACTTATTGGCCTTCCCTATACAAATTAGTTATACTAGTAAATTTGGCCTGGGCATCTAGGTATCAGGTTATTCTGGTCATGAGTTCGACTTGAACATTGGCCGTTCGTCGAAAACCGGACATTATGGGGCGTTTGCCCCAGGGTGCCTTTGGGTGCCAGGGTGCCTTTGGCCAATTATGGCTCAGGGGGACTAAGTCCACGCCCCACACTATATAAGACTGCCTGCAAGTCGGCCCTGTGTAGTTTTAGATTGGGCAGGCAGGTTATTCAGTTAGCTGCAGTGCATTTAATATATATATATATATATATATATATACAGTCTTGTGTATATATATCCAGTGTAGCCAAGCTTATATCTGACTGCAGGCCATTCCTGGTGTACTTTTTCTAATATACTTCAGGCAGGTGATTCAGTTAGCTGCAGTGTATTTAATATATATATACAGCTAGTCTCATTATATATATATATATATATATATATATATATATATATATATATATATATATATATATATCCACTGCATCCAGTGTAGCCAAGCCTATATCTGACTGCAGGCCATTCCTGGTGTACTTTTTCTAATATACTTCAGGTGGTGTACACAGTACCGTGCACCCCTAGTGCAGTTGCTACTATTTTTCTGGTGGTGTAAACAGTACACAATACAGTGCACCAATAGTTGTTATTACACTTCTGTTGGTGTACACAGTACCGTTATCAGGGAATTAATTGACCAGACTGTGTGGACTGCACAGAGATAACCAAAATGCATGTAGAGTGAAATATAATGTGGTTTATTGAGAAGGTGATATGGATAAATACAAACAGTGCAAACTAACAAAACAACCCACAAACAACAAATAATATATACAACAAAGGGCAGTACCAGAATCTTGAATGTAAGCCAGGCCGGGGTCATACACAGCAGATCAGGAGATAGACAGAGGAGTGTTCCAGGGGCATAAACGTAGCCAGGCCAAGGTCATACACGGGGAGTCAGCAGATGGGAATAGGGAACAAAACCAGGCAGGGAGAAGACGGATGGATAGGCTCAGGATAGGGATCAGGTCAGGACGGGACAGGACAGGTACAGGCTCAAGGACAGGTACAGGCTCAAGGTCCGGATACAGGCTACAAGTTCAAGGCTCCAGGAGAAAGATACCAAGGCAAGCATGTAAGGGCTCGCTGGGTATTTATAGGACTGCTATAATTGCCCTCATGTCACAGCTGATCGAAGGAAATACTGCCTGCCCCACACTGCCGGAATACCCCCGCTGGTGGACGCCGGTACTACGGCCCATGGATCAGGCATTACCACCAGCAGGTGAGATCCTCTGTCAAAGATACAGGCTGCGAGAGGACACCTGCTGGTGGACACTAGTACTGCGATCCATAGGGCCGACAGTGCCACCAGTGGGTAAAGCCTTCCCTGACAGTACCCCCCCCAAAAGGAGCGGCCTCCGGACGCTCCAACCAGTCTTGATTGTCCAAAGTCTAGGGCATTGGGTAGCACCAAGGATGAGGGTACTTCAGCCTGGTCATCAGGCACTTTAGGCTGGACCAGGGGCACGTCCAAGCAGAAAGCAGGCACATCCGGGCAGACAAGCTGGGCAGCAGGCACTGGGTCGTTGAGCTGGGCAGCAAACAGGAACATCTCCGGCTGGGCAGCAGACAGGAACATCTCCGGCTGGGCAGCAGACAGCAACACCTCAGGCTGGGCAGCAGACAGGAACACATCGAGCTTGGCAGCAGGCTCCGGGTCATCGAGCTGGGCAGCAGGCTCCGGGTCATCGAGCTGGGCAGCAGACAGGAACACATCGGGCTGGGCAGCAGGCTCCGGGTCATCGGGCTGGGTAGCAGGCTCTGGGTCATCGAGCTGGGCAGCAGGCTCCGGGTCATCGAGCTGGGCAGCAGACAGGAACACATCGGGCTGGGCAGGAGGCTCTGGGTCATTGGGCTGGGCAGCAGGCTCCGGGTCATCGAGCTGGGTAGCAGGCTCCGAGTCATCGAGCTGGGCAGCAGGCTCCGAGTCATCGAGCTGGGCAGCAGGCTCCGGGTCATCGAGCTGGGCAGCAGGCTCCGGGTCATCGAGCTGGGCAGCAGGCTCCGGGTCATCGAGCTGGGCAGCAGGCTCCGGGTCATCGAGCTGGGCAGCAGGCTGTGGCACATCAGGCTGGGCAGCCGACAGGAACATCTCAGGTTGGGCAGCAGACAGGAACATCTCAGGCTGGACAGCAGACAGGAACATCTCAGGCTGGACAGCAGACAGGAACATCTCAGGCTGGACAGCAGACAGGAACATCTCAGGCTGGGCAGCAGACAGGAACATCTCAGGCTGGGCAGCAGACAGGAACATCTCAGGCTGGGCAGCAGACAGGAACATCTCAGGCTGGGCAGCAGACAGGAACATCTCAGGCTGGGCAGCAGACAGGAACATGTCAGACTGGGTAGTAGTCTCCACAGACTGAGAAACGGGCATCATACCCTCAAGCTGGGAAACGGGCACCACAACCTCAAGCCGGGAAACGGGCACCACAACCTCAAGCCGGGAAACGGGCACCACAACCTCAAGCCAGGAAACGGGCACCACAACCTCAAGCCGGGAAAAGGGCACTGCAGGGGGCACCACAACCTCAGGCCGGGAAACGGGCACCACAATCTCAGGCCGGGAAACGGGCACCACAACCACATGCCGGGAAACGGGCACCACAACCACAGGCCGAGAAACGGGCACCGGATCTTAAGGCGGGGTCTCAGTCACCGAATCTTCAGGCGGGGTCACCGGATCTTCCGACTGGGACACCGGATCTTCCGACTGGTACACCGTCATCAGGACTTCTGTTTGGAAGGCAGGCACATGAACTTCAAATTGGCAGGCTGGCACAGGAACTTCAAGCTGGCAGGCTGGCACAGGAACTTCAAGCTGACAGGCTGGTACAGGGTCTTCAGGCTGGCAGGCTGGCACGGGAACCTCAGGCTGGCAGGCTGGCACGGGAACCTCAGGCTGGCAGGCTGGCACAGGAACCTCAGGCTGGCAGGCTGGCACGGGAACCTCAGGCTGGCACAAGAACCTCAGGCTGGCACGTGAACCTCATTGGTATTCATGTTTAGCAAAATATACTAAAACCAAAATGATTTCTCTGTGCGGCCACGTCTGATCAGGGGGCCTTGGTATACTATCAGGGAATTAATTGACCAGACTGTGTGGACTGCACAGAGATAACCAAAATGCATGTAGAGTGAAATATAATGGGGTTTATTGAGAAGGTGATATGGATAAATACAAACAGTGCAAACTAACAAAACAACCCACAAACAACAAATAATATATACAACAAAGGGCAGTACCAGAATCTTGAATGTAAGCCAGGCCAGGGTCATACACAGCAGATCAGGAGATATACAGAGGAGTGTTCCAGTGGCATATATGTAGCCAGGCCAAGGTCATACACGGGGAGTCAGCAGATGGGAATAGGGAACAAAACCAGGCAGGGAGAAGACGGATGGATAGGCTCAGGATAGGGATCAGGTCAGGACAGGACGGGACAGGACGGGACAGGACAGGTACAGGCTCAAGGACAGGTACAGGCTCAAGGTCCGGATACAGGCTACAAGGTCAAGGCTCCAGGAGAAAGATACCAAGGCAAGCATGTAAGGGCTCGCCGGGTATTTATAGGACTGCTATAATTGCCCTCATGTCACAGCTGATCGAAGGAAGTACTGCCTGCCCCCACACTGCCAGAATACCCCCGCTGGTGGACGCCGGTACTACGGCCCATGGATCAGGCATTACCACCAGCAGGTGAGATCCTCTGTCAAAGATACAAGCTGCGAGAGGACACCTGCTGGTGGACACTAGTACTGCGATCCATAGGACCGACAGCGCCACCAGTGGGTAAAGCCTTCCCTGACAACCGTGCACCCATAGTGCAGTTGCTACTACTTTTCTGGTGGTGTACACAGTACACAATACATACAGTGCACCCATAGTTGCTATTAGACTTCTCGTGGTGTACATAGAAATGGTAGGGGTACAATGTACCCCGTTACCAATTCACATAGGGGGGCCGGAATCTGGGGTCCCCTTTGTTAAAGGGGGCTTCCAGATTCTGATAAGCCCCCCGTCCGCAGACCCCCACAACCACCGGCATGGGTTGTGGGGATGAGGCCCTTGTCCCCATCAACATGAGGGCAAATTCCCCATGTTGAGGGCATGTGGCCTGGTACGGTTCAGGAGGGGGGCGCTCTCTCGTCCCCCCTCTTTTCCTGCGGCCTGCCAGGTTGCGTGACAACCAGGAAGCACCAGAACATATTCTTGCGGGATACCAAAGAGTCCGCTCTCTAGTGGTCTGCGAAACTTGGCGAGAAAATCAATTTAAAATCACTCATTGCATATATCTTCCATTTCGCCACAGTAGAGTAGATCCCTCTCTCTCATCCTGCCCCTGATGTGCCACCCCCCAGACCATCTCTTTTCCATAGACTATGGACCTGCCAAGAGATCTCTACCTTCTGGCACCAGGTATTAAAGTTTATTGACAAGATCCAGCAAATAACTCCACCCGAGGACCCCTTGTTATGTCTTTTTAGCTGCGACACTCTGCTGGCCTCATCATCCACATCCACCTGTGACTCTTTCCCTCAATGGGCCCACATCTGTCTCTTAGCGGCCCGCAGAGTCATCATGCAAGCCTGGATACACCCCAATCCGCCTCAAATTGCTTCAGTGAAACAAGTGCTTCAGGCCATTTTTCTAATGGAAAGATTAGACACCATCACTCAAAACTTTAAGATGGCGCCGTTACATGGAGCGCTCTTTTTCTCCAGAAGAAATCTCTCTACACATGAAACCCTTCCACTTCTCTGACTGGTAACAACGAGCAGACCTCGCCAACACACTGGGCAAACCCATCAGACCCAGGGCTGTCTTAATGCCTGGGCACACCTGGGCACTGCCCAGGGTCCCCAGGTGCATGGGGGCCCCATGATAGTCTTGCATTACATCATATTTGCCAACTGTCCCATATCTGCTAGGATAGTCATGCATTTTACTAAGTTTTCCCAGGATGATGGCCTTGACCTGAGCAGAATCCCAGGACTTGTACTTTGCCCTCCTGATGCCATTCTGCCTCCCCCTGTGCTCTTTGTGCTGAATTATTCTTTGATCTATGGCATGTTTTCTTATTGTTTAAAATCAATTTTATTGAAAGTACTAATATATGTTTAATTCTATCAACTATTGATACTTAAATTCTTAAATAGGTGCATAAATTTGGGACAGGCTGGCAGGGGCCCCAGTGCATTACTTTGCCCAGGGGCCCATGATGCTACTAAGAGGGCCCTGATCAGACCCATCCTGACCCTCACCCTTAGACATTCCAATTGCTCTATTTGATCCATAACTGTCTTTTAGTTAGAGATGTACATGTATCTGCAACCTTTCCATTATCGGTCATTGTGTGTACATGCTTCCACTCCTCAGGTCGTTTCTTTGGTCGAATCCGAGATTAGTTACTTGAGCCTAACCAGATACTCTGTTCTCAGTTATTATATGATTATCACTGTTTTTGAGTCTTGCTGTTTTGTCTTTTCAGTTTTATTTTTCTATATTGTGAAGGCTATGTTATTTGCCCTTCCGCCATCGCAAACTTCTTATTCTTGTTAATGGTATTTAATACTTTTGTTATATACTTTTGTACTAAAATTTCCAAACGTCAACATATTAAAAAAAAAAAAAAGTATTGGGACGCCTGCCTTTACACACACGTGATCTTTAATGCCATCCCAGTCTTAGTCCGGAGGGTTCAATATTGAGTTGTCCCACCCTTTGCAGCTATAACAGCTTCAACTCTTCTGGGAAGGCTGTCCACAAGGTTTAGGAGGGTGTCTATGGGAAGGTTTGACCATTCTTCCTGAAGCACATTTGTAAGGTCTGGCACTGATGTTGGACGAGAAGGCCTGGCTGTTCTATGGGGTGGAAGTCAGGACTCTGTGCAGACCAGTCAAGTTCCTCCACCCCAAACTCACTCATCCATGTCTTTATGGACCTTGCTTTGTGCACTGGTCCAAATCATTTGGTGGAGGGGGGGATTATGGTGGGGGGTTGTTTTTCACGGGTTGAACTTGGTGCCCTTAGTTCCAGTGAAGGGAACTCTTAAGGCGTCAGCATACCAAGATATTTTGGACAATTTCATGCTCTCAACTTTGTGGGAACAGTTTGAGGATCTTCTTGTTCCAACATGACTGCCCACCAGTGCAAAAAAGCAAGGTCCATAAAGACATGGATGAGCGAGTTTGGTGTGGAGGAACTTGACTGGCCTGATCTCAACCTGATAGAACACTTTTGGGATGAATTAGAGCGGAGTCTGTGAGCCAGGCCTTCCCATCCATTATCAGTGCCTGACCTCACAAATGCGCTTCTGGAAGAATGGTCAAACATTCCCATAGACACACTCCTAAACCTTGTGGACAGTCTTCCCAGAAGAGCTGAAGCTGTTATAGCTGCAAAGGGTGGGCCAACTCAATATTGAACCCTACAGACTAAGACTGGGATGCCATTAAAGTTCATGTGCGTGTAAAGGCAGGTGTCCCAATACTTTTGACAATACAGTGTACACTTTCTTGTGGTTCACTTTTTGTATGTTCTATTTTTTTTTTGCAACTGCTGTTTAGTTTTTGAGTGTATGTACCAGACAAAAACAAATTGATCTTAGTATAAACAGGCTACTTTTCAACAGAGCAGCTAAGAATAGACAGGTTAACACAGGGGTCTTCAAACTACGGCCCTCCAGGTGTTCAGGAACTACAATTCCCATCATGCCTAGTCATGTCTGTGAATGTCAGAGTTTTGCAATGCCTCATGGGATTTGTAGTTCCGCAACAGCTGGAGGGCCGTAGTTTGAGGATCCCTGGGTTAACACATAGAATAGGGCCTAAAGCTCCACCTTCTGGCTGGATAAATAATTGTGAAATAGTCATCTGCTTTATTCCTTTTTTACATGACTACAAAAAAAATTGAATGTTATTCTTTCAGATCTGACATTACAAAAGATATAGAGTATATAAAAAATATATATACATTTCCTAACAATAACAATAGCGAAGGATATTTATCCTTTCCTCTCAGTATGGAAACAGTTCATTTCTTATTTTCCCTTCCAACGGCTTTAGCTGTATAATTTCATCAAATGAATGGCAGATTTTTTATTTCCTCCTAGGGGGAACAATTCCTAGGAATTTATTTTCGACTTCATAAACTGCAAAAATAAAATAGATTGCAACTTGATCATGGAAGAAAGACTTCACATCGCATTTAGAAGCCTCGCTGGATTGTACAACATCCCGGATCAAACAGCGAATACCTTGATGTTTCCAAATAGCACACTGGGAGTTTATCTAGCAATGGCGCCACCATCGGACAATACATCCCCAGGTCACTTAGACGCTAATAAGAGCCTCCAGACTTCGTGAAGGCAAGCCAGATTGGGCGCAGTAAATCACGGAAAATGAGGATTATTTTACAAGTAACCGCCCTTTAATATAAATCTAATGGCATCTCGGGGAGTGATTTCTTATAATTCGATTTCGGCGGAGCGAACCGTTCAAGGTGAACGCAAAAATAAAATTTCCCAAACAACAGAGCAAATTCATCAAGCGCGGCTCGACTCGAGAAGTTAATATTTAACTGAAAAAATAGTCAACGGGAAAGAGCCGGGGAAAAAAAAGCGTAGGGACAGTTTGGTGCCGGCCGTAAGTCACTCAAAAGCAATTGACGATCAAATGGAAGCTGAAAGGAAAGTGCGATGATGGAATGCAATTGGATTTCAATGTGTGATTTATGGTCTGCATTAAAGAATCATAGAACGATTAAAGGCGCTTTGTCAACTGGGGAGAAGTAATAGATAAAATCATTGCTTATTTTAAAAAGAGACATGGGGTGATACCATTTGCTTCACAATTCCATGCCGGAGCTTAAAGGGAAATTGGTCTTTAAAGAGAGACTGTCAACTTGTCCATTCAGATAAAAGGAATTCAATGTGTCTGTGTGACAATGCTGGACCGGTGGGTGGTCTGGTATTAATAAAAGTCCTGTAGACTAAGCCACCCTTCAGGGGGGCTTGTATCTGTAGCGCCACCCCAGTAGGAGCCGCTGGTAGTATTGGGTCTTCTGTTCTTACCTCGACCTTGGCAAAAAACTCAGCTCCACTTGCACCTTAGGTATACACTTCAAAAGGTAAAGATTGGTAGTTTTGGTTAATACCTTAGGGTCACCATGAAATTAGACTCAAGACTTTGTGGCAAGGTAACAGTAAAGCAACGAGAAACACTTTGCGGCTCACACTATTATAAAGCTTCAATAAATAAGGTTAAAGTGCTACCTTACATTCAAACTGAATCAGCATAAAAAACATTGAGTTGGTACGAAATAAAGATAGAGACTAAGTTGCCTAGAGTCACTTTGGGTGAGGAAGCTAGGCCTAGGCCTTTCTTTAAAGGAGAAGTCCAGCCTGAGCTCGTTTGGCTGGGCTTTTCCCTACGGGTCACAGGAGTGCAATTCGTTTTGCACTTCTGTGACCTGTTTTCAGCAGAGAGTAAGTATGATTATGGGAAAAAACGTTTTTCTATACTTCTCTTTTATGACTGAGAGATATAAATAGACTGTTGATTATGTTCAATAGAAGAAAATGTCGGTGCAGCCTCTAAAGTAAGTCATCTGCCGGCTACGTGGGGGCCTTTTGAAGACGTTGGCAAGCTTAGGGGACAAAGAAGAAAAGAGAGATGTCTCTGCAAACAGTGAGTTATTACTCAGGAATCAGGATTATGGAGATGACTATTTGTCATAGATTCTGGCCAGTAGGGCTGCAAATATGCAGCTGTGGGCAGGTTGGAGGTGTCAATGAAGATGAAAGAGACAATAACAGTCTCCCTGTGAGTTAGCATGGAGTAGACTGGCAAATCACTAGAAAGTACCTTGTGGCAAGGTAACAAGATAACAAAGTGTAAGGCCTCGTACATACGGCCGAGATTCTCGTCGAAAAAAACATGTCGTTTTTTTCGACGAGATTCTTGGACAAGAAACTTGTCCCGGCTGAGTGTACACACGCTCCATTCAAAGAACCCGCGGTTCTTTGAATGGAGCGTACGCGGTGACGTCATCGACTACGACGAGCATGCGCTCGTCACATTCGATGCCGTCGCCGCCATCTTGGTATACCCTACGTATGCCTAGGAAGCTACCGCGCATGCGTCAAATTCATTTTGAACATGCGCGGGCTTCCGGGAGGACAGGTAAGTGTACACACACACACAATTTTCTCGTCGAGAAACAGGCAGACGAGAATCACGACGAGAAAATAGAGAGCAGGTTCTCTATTTTCTCGTCGAGATACTTGTCGATTTTCTTGACAAGAAACCATACACACGAACAAATTTCTCGGCAAAAAATCTCTGCCAGCAAGTTTCTTGCTGGTTTTTGCCGAGAAACTCGTTCGTGTGTACGAGGCCTGACTGACAAAAATTGCTCAGCTAAACAGAGTAAAGCAATGAGAAACACTTTGCAGCTAACACTATTATAACACTTCAAATAATAAGGTTAGAGTGACACCTTAAATTTAAACTGAACCAGCATAAACTGTAGCTTTCCTCACTAAATGAGCAGCCTAAGGCAACAATGAGTTCGTACCAAATAAAGATAGTGGCTAAGTTGCCTAGAATCACTTGGGGTGAGGAAGCTAGGCCTTTCTTTAAGACTGAGAGATATAAATAGACCATAGATTATGCTCAATAGAAGAGAATTTAAGTGCAGTCTCTAAAGTCTTCTGTCTGCTAAGTTGGGGCCCTTTGAAGACGTTGGCGCGCTTAAGGGGAAAAGAAGAGAAGAGAGACGTCTCTGGAAACAATGAGTCAGTATTATTATAAATAGACTGTAAATTATCCTCAATAGAGGAGAATTTAATTGCAGTCTCTAAAGTCTTCTGCCGGCTATATTGAGGCCCTTTGAATACGTTGGGGACAAAGAAGAGAGGTATCTCTGCAAGTAAGTCAGTTTAAGGACAATGAACTTCTGAGAGAATTGATGAAGGGGTGGCCAGCCAAGAGTTAATACTCAGGGATATGAGGATGACTATTTGTCACAAATTCTGGCCAGTAGGGCTGCAAATATACAGCTGTGGGCAGGTTGGAGGTGTCAATGAAGATAAAAGACACAATAACAGCCTCCCCGTGAGTTAGCACAGAGTTGACTGGCAACTCACTAGAAAGTACTTTGGGGCAAGGTAACAAGATAACAAAGTGTATTGACAAAAAATTGCTCAGATAAACAGAGTAAAACAAGGAGAAACACTTTGCAGCTCACACTATTATAAAACTTGTACCAACAACAAGTTAGTACCAAATAAAGATAGTGGCTAAGTTGCCTAGAGTCATTTGGGGTAAGGAAACTAGGTCAAGGCCTTGCGGCTTCACTGCCCGTTTTCTACTGTGCATGCGCGAGTCGCGCGGCGCTTTGAGAATGGGCGGCTGTTTTTCTTTTTTTTCAAATGTTTTAAAAAAAAAATTAAAGAGCGTGTTTATGTAATTTTTTTTTTTAAGGGTGGACCTCCGCTTTAAGCAATGAGAAAGACTTTGCAGCTAACACTATTATAACGCTTCAAAAAATAAATTTAGAGTGACCCCTTAAATTTAAACTGAACCAGCATAAACTGTAGCTTTCCTCACTAAATGAGCGGCCTAATGCCCCATACACACGATCATTTTTCATGCCGTTAAAAATGCCATTTTTAAAAATGGGCATTAAAACCGATCGTGTGTGTGCTCCAGAGCATTTTTAACGACGTCAAAAACGGCCATTAAAAATTTTGAACATGCTCTATTTTTTCACGTCGTTTTTCATGTCGTTTTTTTTAACGACGTGAAAAACGAGAGTGTGTATGCTTTCACGAGGAGAGAAAAAACGCGCATGCTCAGAATCAAGTATGAGACGGGAGCGCTCGTTCTGGTAAAACTAGCGTTCGTAATGGAGATAGCACATTCGTCACGCTGTAACAGACTGAAAAGCACGAGGCTGAAAAGCGCGAATCGTCGCTCAACAAACTTTACTAACATGAAGGGTGGCGCCATTAGAACGGAAGCATGGGGGCAGCAGGGGCGGAGGAGTGATTTTGCTCCTAATGCCGCGTACATACGGTCAAAATTCCGACGGAGGCTTGCCCGAGGAAAAGTCCGACCATGTGTGTGCGGCATAACTTTTGCGGGAAGATGCCCCCATGCTTCGGCATATATAAATGGTGCATGTATGCCCATCATTAGAAGTGGGTGGGTGAAGGGCGGTATTCTGATGGTGGGCATACCCACCGTTTAATCTCTTTTTTTTCGTTCAGCCAGCAGGCTGCATGAAAAAAAAGATTACATGTCCAACAAGGACCAGCAACGTACTGGTATGTTGCTGGACTTTGAATGTTTATACCAGATTGATGTCTGCGGGTTTAGGTATCATCTTGGTATCATTCTTTTCAGCCAGCGGCCGACTTTCATGTAAAAACAATCCTAGTGGCTAATTAGCCTCTGGACTACTTTTACAAGCAGTGGGAGGGAATGCCCCCCCCCCCGGATATAAAAAGCGCCATTGGGAAATTGGGAAAGCATTTTATCACACCGATCTTGGTGTGGTCAGCAGCTTTGAGGGCAGAGGAAAGATCTAGGGTCCAATAGACCCCAGTTTTTTCAAAAAAAGAGTACCTGTCACTACCTATTGCTATCATAGGGGATATTTACATTCCCTGAGATAACAATAAAAATGATTAAAAAAAAATATGGAAGGAACAGTTTAAAAAAAATAATAATAATAATAAAAAAAAAAAAAAAAAGCACCCCTGTCCCGCCCTGCTCTTGCGCAATGGCGAACGCAAGCGTCGGTCTGGCGTCATATGTAAACAGCAATTGCATCATGCATGTGAGGTATCACCGCGAAGGTCAGATCGAGGGCAGTCATTTTAGCAGTAGACCTCCCCTGTAAATCTAACGTGGTAACCTGTAAAGGCTTTTAAAGGCTTTTAAAAATGTATGTAGTTTGTCGCCACTGCGCGTTTGTGCGAAAATTTAAAGTATGTCGTGTTTGGTATCTATGTACTCGGCCTAAGATCATATTTTTTATTTCATCAAACATTTGGGCAATATAGTGTTTTTAGTGCATTAAATTGAAAAAAAGTGCATTTTTTCCCCAAAAAATGCGTTTGAAAAATCACTGCGCAAATACTGAGTGGGAAAAAAAATGCAACACCCACCATTTTATTCTGTAGGGCCTTTGATTATAAAAATATATAATGTTTGGGGGTTCAACATAATTTTCTTGGAAAAAAAAAATATTTTTCATGTAAACAAAAAGTGTCAGAGGGGCTTTGTCTTCAAGTGGTTAGAAGAGTGGATGTAAGCTTCCTAATGTTGTGTATAAAATGCCAGGACAGTTCAAACCCCCCCCCCCCCAAATGACCCCATTTTGGAAAGTAGACACCCCAAGCTATATACTGAGAGGCATGTTGAGTCCATGGAATATTTTATATGTTGACAAAAAAGACAATTTATTTATTTATTTATTTATTTTTGCACAAAGTTGTCACTAAATGATATATTGCTCAAACATGCCATGGGCATATGTGGAATTACACCCCAAAATACATTCTGTTGCTTCTCCTGAGTACGGGGATACCACATGTGTGGGACTTTTTGGGAGCCTAGCCGCGTACGGGACCCCAAAAACCAAGCACCGCCTTCAGGATTTCTAAGGGTATAAATTTTTGATTTCACTCCTCACTGCCTATCACAGTTTCAGAGGACATGGAATGCCCAGATGGCACAAACCCCCCCCAAATGACCCCATTTTGGAAAGTAGACACCCCAAGCTATTTGCTGAGAGGTATGGTGAGTATTTTGCAGATCTCGCTTTTTGCCACAAAGTTTTGAAAATTGAAAAAAAAATAATTATTTTTTTTCTTCATTTTCAAAAACAAATGAGAGCTGTAAAATACTCACCATGCCTCTCAGCAAATAGCTTGGGGTGTCTACTTTCCAAAATGGGGTCATTTGTTTTTTTTTTTGCTATTTTGGCATTTTATGGCCTTCGAAACTGTGATAGGTAGTGAGGAGTGAAATCAAAAATGTGTGCCCTTAGAAACCCTTAAGGCGGTGCTTGGTTTTCAGGGTCCCGTACGTGGCTAGGCTCCCAAAAAGTCCCACACATGTGGTATCCCCGTACTCAGGAGAAGCAGCAAAATGTATTTTGGGGTGCAATTCCACATATAACCATGGCATGTGTGAGCAATATATCATTTAGTGACAACTTTTTGTAATTTTTTTATTTTTTTGGCATTATTCAATCACTTGGGACAAAAAAAAATATTCAATGGGCTCAACATGCCTCTCAGCGATTTCCTTGGGGTGTCTACTTTCCAAAATGGGGTCATTTGGGGGGGTTTTGTGCTATTTTGGCATTTTATGGCCTTCGAAACTGTGATAGGTAGTGAGGAGTGAAATCAAAAATTTGCGCCCTTAGAAATCCTGAAGGCGGTGATTGGTTTTCGGGGGCCCGTACGCGGCTAGGCTCCTAAAAAGTCCCACACATGTGGTATCCCCGTACTCAGGAGAAGCGGCATTTGTGCCCAAAATGTATTTTGGGGTGCAATTCCACATATAACCATGGCATGTGTGAGCAATATATATATATTTAGTGACAACTTTTTGTAATTTTTTTTTTTTTTTTAGTCGTTATTCAATCACTTGAGACAAAAAAAAAATATTCAATGGGCTCAACATGCCTCTCAGCAATTTCCTTGGGGTGTCTTCTTTCAAAAATGGGGTCATTTGGGGGGGGGGGGTTTGTACTGCCCTGCCATTTTAGCACCTCAAGAAATTAGATAGGCAGTCATAAATTAAAAGCTGTGTAAATTTCAGAAAATGTACCCTAGATTGTAGACACTATAACTTTTGCGCAAACCAATAAATATACGCTTATTGACATTTTTTTTACTAAAGACATGTGGCTGAATACATTTTGGCCTAAATGTATGACTAAAATTGAGTTTTTTTCGATTTTTCTTATAACAAAAAGTAGAAAATATCATTTTTTTTCAAAATTTTTAGTCTTTTTCCGTTTATATCGCAAAAAAAAAAAAATCGCAGAGGCAATCAAATACCATTAAAAGAAAGCTCTATTTGTGGGAAGAAAAGGACGCAAATTTCGTTTGGGTACAACATTGCATGTCCGCACAATTTCCAGTTAAAGCAGCGCAGTGTCAAATTCTGAAAACACCTCTGGTCCTTAACCTGCATAATGGTCCGGGGCTTAAGTGGTTAAGGAGCACAATTCAATGATACTGGCATATTCAAGGCTTTGGATATCTTTTTCTATAATTTTCCATCTTTGTAAAGTTCCATTACCTTGTTACGCAGGTCTTTTGACTGTTCTTTTCTACCTCCTCATGGCTCAGTGTCTGGCCTGCTTAGTGCATCCATGTGAGAGCTAACAAATTCATTGACTATTTATACACAGACACTAATTGTGATTTAAAAAGCCACAAATGTGGGAAATTAACCTTTAATTGCCATTTTAACCTGTGTGTGCCACCTTCTGTGTCTGTACCAAGGACAAACATTCCAGGGTATGTAAACTTTTGATCAGGGCCATTTGGGTAGTTTCCGTTGTCATTATGATTTAAAAAGAGTAAACGCAGTTAATTCATAATAAATGGCTTCAGCCAAACACTAACCATGAGTCTAATAAATGTTTTTGTGTTATCATTCATATTCTCTGAAAAATGGCCAATAAATCCAAAATTCTGCCAGGGTATGTAAACTTATGAGCACAACTATAGGAGACTTAAAAGGAGTTGTAAAGGCAGAAGGTTTTTTTTTTTACTCTTAGTGCATTCTATGCAGTATGATTAAAAAGCTTTCTGTGTACAGCAACCCCCTTCAGCCCCCCTAATGCTTACCTGAGCACCATCTCTATCCAGCGGTGTCCACGAGTGCCTCAGCCGTCCGGGACTCTCCCTCCCGATTGGCTGAGACACAGCAGTGGCGCTATTGGCTCCCACTGCTGTCAATCAAACTCAGTTATCCAATCAGGGAAGAGAGGGGTGGGGCCGAACCATGGCTCCATGTCTGAATGGATATACGGAGCTGCAGCTCAGCTCGGGTGCCCCCCATAGCAAGCTGCTGGCTTTGGGGGGAACGAAACAGGAGGGGCCATGAGCTCCGGCCAGGGACCCAAGAAGAGGTAGAAAAACCAACTGCACAGGGCAGGTAAATATAACATGTTTGTTATTGTAATAAAAAAAAAATACTTTACAATCACTTTTAACCTGGTTGAGGAACAGCCAAACTCTGCTACTAAGGTGAGGTTATAGAAGACAGTTTCATGTCACAGGTCATACACCATGAGCACAGCAACAAGACGCAAGTTATACTGCATCAGCAAAGGGCAAAGACTGGGGTTTCAAGATTTACTTTTCATGTTCAACTTCTTTTGAAGGAGCACAAAGAAACGGGGAACATTGAGAACATTAGACACATTGGTCAGTCAAGGAAACCTAATGAAGCTGATGGAAAGACACATCATGCTTACTTCCCTTCGACATAAAATGTCCAGCAGTGCCATCAACACAGAACTGGTGGAAACCAGTGGGAACCATGTACAGGTATCTACTGTCTCGAGAATTCTGGCCAGATGTGGTCTCCATGGAAGAATTGTGGCCAAAAGGCTTTTTTTCAGTATTAAGAGTGTGCAAGCTCCCCCACCACACACATAAAAAATTGGAACTTTCAAAAAGAGGGGAGGCCAATACATTCTTACCCTCACCAAGATCCAGAAGTGCTAGGGATCTGAAATCTAGTCCACTAATTCTTCCTTCTCTACATATCACCTCCTATGGTTACACACTTCTCACATATATGGAACAGACCTTTATTACCATCTGCGTAGAAGTATGCAGATTTGGAGGAAAAACAGCTATCAGCTTCATTGTGGAAACGTCTTCCCCGTAAATGTTTCTTCAGATTTGAATACATGAAGAAGTCCAAAGGTGCCAGGTCAGGTAAGTAAGGTGGATGGGCCAGAGATTCATAGCCACAATCGCAAACAAAAGTGATAGTTGTGTACATTCCACTCGTTGCTGTTTTTGGAAAGGTGTCAGTAACCTGGAAACCCAATGTGCAGCCACTTTGCTCATATGTAAGATGGTATGTAATATTTTGTAAAACTGACCCCCTACTAATGTTCACCTCCCTATCTAAGAAATAAATAGTCACATGTCTATCTTCAAGCACTAGCTGCTCAACTTTCGCCACCACACTTGGTTCTGTGGCAGGTGACGGACAACCTTCCCTTGGGTCATCCTGTATATTTGTGAGACCACACGTGAATTCTCTCTTCCATCATTTGACAGTCTCATATGAGGGACAATCCTCTCCATACACAGCTGACATCTCTTCATGGATTATTTAGGCAGATTTCCCTTGAAGATGGAGGAACCCAATCACGGATCGGTATTCAACTTTGTCCGGCATGACACCTACTCCAATTCTCTTGGCTCTAACTATTGTAGCAACCTTTTCCTAAACAGGGCTGCTAGTAAATTTAGTTGTGCTAGGTGGTAACTAGCCTGGCTAATTTGTAGCTTAATCAAATGGTTTTCTCCTAAGCTTGAGTGGAACTTCTCTCTTTTGTCAATAGGTGTCACTGTTACCTTTGGCATTAGTATGATAGATTACAGTTAATTCAGGTTATGAGTGAATGTGCTATCTCAGCCAATCAGCAGGAGTTTCTTTGGCCGCTGAGGCTGCTGGGATAGTCTATTTATTTGGGGAGAGTCAGGTGATCAAGGTTTTTTCCACCTGGGCTGTGGCCTGGGTGGGTGTGTGTGGAGCAGCAGCAGAGGTGTAGGCCTGAAGCCTGAGGCCTAGCAACGTGTAAAGGGGCTTAGCCCGAGGGGAGCCTGATTATTGCCAGGAGGCATAGAAGAAGAAGTTGCCAGAGGGTCAACCACTCTTGTTGCCGGAAGCAAGTGTTGAAGGGATGGAGTTCTGAAGGAGTACCAGAGCAGACTCTTCATCAGCCGAGGACTGTGAAGTGTTGGGAAAGCTTCAGGAGAGAACTCATCCAAGACATACAGCGGGTAGCTGTGAGTAAAGCTTGAAGAGAAGTACAGCTGGTAGCTGTGAGTAAAGCTTGAGGGATACAGCAGGTAGCTGTGAGTCTGAGGAACCCATCAGGTAGCTGTTGGTGAAGCTTGAAGAATACAGCGGGTAGCTGTGAGTGATGCTTGAGAAGTCCAGCAGGCAGCTGGGAGCTAAGCTTGAGGATCTACAGTGGGATACTGTGAGTGAAGTTGTTGCTATAGGAGACAGCAGTTGCTACAAGATACAGATCGGTGCATTCAGCTTAAAGGCCCTTTTTCTGTATTGCTGTCTGCCTAGTTCTATTTTTGTCCTAGGAGTCTGCCAATGTGCTATTGCATTTGCCTAAGGGTGTGCTGTGCCCCACCCCTCTCTTCCCCTGTTCCTGTTAAGAGAAATAACATTTTCATTGTTCATTTTTAAAAGTGACTGGCATCCATCTTTCTACCTTGCACAAAACCCACCATGCCTAGTAACCTGCACTCTTAGGAGGAATGTCAGCTATCCCTGACTCTGGAGTTCGAGGAGACCGCTGCACTATAATTCACCATGACCTACCAAAACAAAATTTCAGATCCCTAGCACATCTAGATCATGGTGAGGGTAAGAACTTATTGGCCTTCCCTATACAAATTAGTTATACTAGTAAATTTGGCCTGGGCATCTAGGTATCAGGTTATTCTGGTCATGAGTTCGACTTGAACATTGGCTTTTCGCCCGTTCGTCGAAAACCGGACATTATGGGGCGTTTGCCCCAGGGTGCCTTTGGGTGCCAGGGTGCCTTTGGCCAATTATGGCTCAGGGGGACTAAGTCCACGCCCCACACTATATAAGACTGCCTGCAAGTCGGCCCTGTGTAGTTTTAGATTGGGCAGGCAGGTTATTCAGTTAGCTGCAGTGCATTTAATATATATATATATATATATATATACAGTCTCGTGTATATATATCCAGTGTAGCCAAGCTTATATCTGACTGCAGGCCATTCCTGGTGTACTTTTTCTAATATACTTCAGGCAGGCAGGTGATTCAGTTAGCTGCAGTGTATTTAATATATATATACAGCTAGTCTCATTATATATATATATATATATATATATATATATATATATATATATATATATCCACTGCATCCAGTGTAGCCAAGCCTATATCTGACTGCAGGCCATTCCTGGTGTACTTTTTCTAATATACTTCAGGTGGTGTACACAGTACCGTGCACCCCTAGTGCAGTTGCTACTATTTTTCTGGTGGTGTAAACAGTACACAATACAGTGCACCAATAGTTGTTATTACACTTCTGTTGGTGTACACAGTACCGTTATCAGGGAATTAATTGACCAGGCTGTGTGGACTGCACAGAGATAACCAAAATGCATGTAGAGTGAAATATAATGGGGTTTATTGAGAAGGTGATATGGATAAATAAAAACAGTGCAAACTAACAAAACAACCCACAAACAACAAATAATATATACAACAAAGGGCAGTACCAGAATCTTGAATGTAAGCCAGGCCGGGGTCATACACAGCAGATCAGGAGATAGACAGAGGAGTGTTCCAGGGGCATAAACGTAGCCAGGCCAAGGTCATACACGGCGAGTCAGCAGATGGGAATAGGGAACAAAACCAGGCAGGGAGAAGACGGATGGATAGGCTCAGGATAGGGATCAGGTCAGGACGGGACGGGACAGGACAGGTACAGGCTCAAGGACAGGTACAGGCTCAAGGTCCGGATACAGGCTACAAGGTCAAGGCTCCAGGAGAAAGATACCAAGGCGAGCATGTAAGGGCTCGCTGGGTATTTATAGGACTGCTATAATTGCCCTCATGTCACAGCTGATCGAAGGAAGTACTGCCTGCCCCACACTGCCGGAATACCCCCGCTGGTGGACGCCGGTACTACGGCCCATGGATCAGGCATTACCACCAGCAGGTGAGATCCTCTGTCAAAGATACAGGCTGCGAGAGGACGCCTGCTGGTGGACACTAGTACTGCGATCCATAGGGCCGACAGTGCCACCAGTGGGTAAAGCCTTCCCTGACAGTACCCCCCCAAAAGGAGCGGCCTCCGGACGCTCCAACCAGTCTTGATTGTCCAAAGTCTAGGGCATTGGGTAGCACCAAGGATGAGGGTACTTCAGCCTGGTCATCAGGCACTTTAGGCTGGACCAGGGGCACGTCCAAGCAGAAAGCAGGCACATCCGGGCAGACAAGGTGGGCAGCAGGCACTGGGTCGTTGAACTGGGCAGCAAACAGGAACATCTCCGGCTGGGCAGCAGACAGGAACATCTCCGGCTGGGCAGCAGACAGCAACACCTCAGGCTGGGCAGCAGACAGCAACACCTCAGGCTGGGCAGCAGGCTCCGGGTCATCGAGCTGGGCAGCAGGCTCCGGGTCATCGAGCTGGGCAGCAGACAGGAACACATCAGGCTGGGCAGCAGGCTCCGGGTCATCGGGCTGGGTAGCAGGCTCTGGGTCATCGAGCTGGGCAGCAGGCTCCGGGTCATCGAGCTGGGCAGCAGACAGGAACACATCGGGCTGGGCAGCAGGCTCCGGGTCATTGGGCTGGGCAGCAGGCTCTGGGTCATCGAGCTGGGTAGCAGGCTCCGAGTCATCGAGCTGGGCAGCAGGCTCCGAGTCATCAAGCTGGGCAGCAGGCTCCGGGTCATCGAGCTGGGCAGCAGGCTCCGGGTCATCGAGCTGGGCAGCAGGCTCCGGGTCATCGAGCTGGGCAGCAGGCTCCGGGTCATCGAGCTGGGCAGCAGGCTGTGGCACATCAGGCTGGGCAGCCGACAGGAACATCTCAGGTTGGGCAGCAGACAGGAACATCTCAGGCTGGACAGCAGACAGGAACATCTCAGGCTGGACAGCAGACAGGAACATCTCAGGCTGGACAGCAGACAGGAACATCTCAGGCTGGGCAGCAGACAGGAACATGTCAGGCTGGGCAGCAGACAGGAACATCTCAGGCTGGGCAGCAGACAGGAACATCTCAGGCTGGGCAGCAGACAGGAACATCTCAGGCTGGGCAGCAGACAGGAACATCTCAGGCTGGGCAGCAGACAGGAACATGTCAGACTGGGTAGTAGTCTCCACAGACTGAGAAACGGGCATCATACCCTCAAGCTGGGAAACGGGCACCACAACCTCAAGCCGGGAAACGGGCACCACAACCTCAAGCCGGGAAACGGGCACCACAACCTCAAGCCAGGAAACGGGCACCACAACCTCAAGCCGGGAAAAGGGCACTGCAGCGGGCACCACAACCTCAGGCCGGGAAACGGGCACCACAATCTCAGGCCGGGAAACGGGCACCACAACCACAGGCCGGGAAACGGGCACCACAACCACAGGCCGGGAAACGGGCACCGGATCTTAAGGCGGGGTCTCAGTCACCGAATCTTCAGGCGGGGTCACCGGATCTTCCGACTGGGACACCGGATCTTCTGACTGGTACACCGTCATCAGGACTTCTGTTTGGAAGGCAGGCACATGAACTTCAAATTGGCAGGCTGGCACAGGAACTTCAAGCTGGCAGGCTGGCACAGGAACTTCAAGCTGACAGGCTGGTACAGGGTCTTCAGGCTGGCAGGCTGGCACGGGAACCTCAGGCTGGCAGGCTGGCACGGGAACCTCAGGCTGGCACAGGAACCTCAGGCTGGCAGGCTGGCACAGGAACCTCAGGCTGGCACAAGAACCTCAGGCTGGCACGTGAACCTCATTGGTATTCATGTTTAGCAAAATATACTAAAACCAAAATGATTTCTCTGTGCGGCCACGTCTGATCAGGGGGCCTTGGTATACTATCAGGGAATTAATTGACCAGACTGTGTGGACTGCACAGAGATAACCAAAATGCATGTAGAGTGAAATATAATGGGGTTTATTGAGAAGGTTTCTCGTCGAGAAACATGCCGACGAGAATCTCGACGAGAAAATAGAGAGCAGGTTCTCTATTTTCTCGTCGAGATTCTTGTCGCTTTTCTTGACGAGAAACCATACACACGAACGAATTTCTCGGCAAAAAATCTCTGCCAGCAAGTTTCTTGCTGGTTTTTGCCGAGAAACTCGTTCGTGTGTACGAGGCTTGAGAGACAAAAATAGACTGTAGATTATGCTCAATAGAAGAGCGTTTGGGTGCAGTCTCTAAAAAAAGTCATCCGCTGGCTACGCTGGAGCCCTTTGAAGACGTTGGCAGAATGACAGGCTTAGGGGACAAAGAAGAGAGGAGAGATGTCTATGCAAACAGTAAGTCAGAATAGGGGCAATGAACTCCCGAGAGTACCAATGAAGGGTTGGCCAGGCAAGAGGTAATACCTGGGGATATAGGGATGACTGCCACAAATTCTGTTCAGTAGGGATGCAAGTATACAGCCGGGGGTAGGTGGGAGGTGTCAATAAAGATGAAAGAGACAATAACAATCTCCCCTGAGTTAGCACATGATCGACTGGCAAATCACTAGAAAGGACTGTAATCCACTCACCAGCTTCACTGTATTGCACAATAGAAGAGAATTTAGATGCAGTCTCTAGAGCAGGGGTCTCAAACTTAAATTACCTGAGGGCAACAAGTTTTCACATCCAATGGGGGTCACATGCAAACTTTCCTTTCCCCCAGCATTGGTGTCAGCAGACGCACTATTAACCCCCAGCACTGGTGTCAGCGGACTCACTAATAACCCCCAGCATTGGTGTCAGCGGACTCACTAATAACCCTCAGCATTGGTGTCAGCAGTTACACTATTAATACCCAGCATTGGTGTCAGTGGACGCACTAATTACCCCCAGCATTGGTGTCAGCAGATGCTCTATTAACCCCCAGCACTGGTGTCAGCGGACGCACTATTAACCCCCAGCACTGGTGTCAGCGGACGCACTATTAACCCCCAGCATTGGTGTCAGCAGACGTACTATTAACACCCAGCATTGGTGTCAGTGGACGCACTATTAACCCCCAGCATTGGTGTCAGTGGACGCACTATTAACCCCCAGCACTGGTGTCAGCGGACGCACTATTAACACCCAGCATTGGTGTCAGCAGATGCACACCCGGCATTGGTGTCAGTGGACTCACTATTAACACCCAGCATTGGTGTCAGTGGACGCACTATTAACCCCCAGCATTGGTGTCAGTGGACGCACTATTAACCCCCAGCACTGGTGTCAGCAGACACACTATTAATACCCAGCAGTGGTGTCAGTGGACGCACTAATTACCCCCAGCATTGGTGTCAGCAGATGCTCTATTAACCCCCAGCACTGGTGTCAGCAGACGCACTATTAACCCCCAGCATTGGTGTCAGTGGACGCACTATTAACCCCCAGCACAGGCGTCAGCTGACGCACTATTAACACCCAGCATTGGTGTCAGTGGACGCACTATTAACCCCCAGCATTGGTGTCAGTGGACGCACTATTAACCCCCAGCACTGGTGTCAGCGGATGCACTATTAACTCCCAGCATTGGTGTCAACAGACGCACTATTAACACCCAGCATTGGTGTCAGTGGACGCATTATTAACACCCAGCATTGGTGTCAGTGGACGCACTATTAACCCCCAGCATTGGTGTCAGCGGACGCACTATTACCACCCAGCATTGGTGTCAGTGGACGTACTATTAACACCCAGCATTGGTGTCAGCAGATGCACACCCAGCATTGGTGTCAGCGGACGCACTATTAATACCCAGCACTGGTGTCAGTGGACGCACTAATTACCCCCAGCATTGGTGTCAGCAGATGCTCTATTAACCCCCAGCACTGGTGTCAGCGGACGCACTATTAACTCTCAGCATTGGTGTCAGCAGACGCACTATTAACCCCCAGCATTGGTTTCAGCAGATGCACTATTAACACCCAGCATTGGTGTCAGCAGATGCACACCCAGCATTGGTGTCAGCGGACGCACTATTAATACCCAGCACTGGTGTCAGTGGACGCACTAATTACCCCCAGCATTGGTGTCAGCAGATGCTCTATTAACCCCCAGCACTGGTGTCAGCGGACGCACTATTAACTCTCAGCATTGGTGTCAGCAGACGCACTATTAACCCCCAGCATTGGTTTCAGCAGACGCACTATTAACACCCAGCATTGGTGTCAGTGAACACACTATTAACTCCCAGCATTGGTGTCAGTGGACGCACTATTAATACCCAGCATTGGTGTCAGTGGACGCACTATTAACACCCAGCATTACCCCCTACACTCCACAAATACCCATACCTCACAACACGCACGGATTGTGCGGGAACTTCCCGCACCAACACTGATTTCCCGCACACCCGCGAGAGGATCGAATTTCCCGCAATGGAAGGAGGGACGGGCAGGCAGCGGTAAGTCCACACTTCTCCCCAGACGTAACTTTCGTCCTGCGCCTGCAGCCACCCCCCCCCCCCGCTCAACAACTTTCACTGCTGTCCTTGAAACCATGAGAACGCCACAATCTTACTTATGCCCCTAGTGCTCGGGAGGAACAGCGCATGTGCCGTACGTAATAGCACAACAGCTTTTTTTTTACGATCAGGACGGTGCCTGCGCACAATAGCCGACTGAAGAAATTTTTCAGTCATATTGTGCCTGGAACTTCCAAGGCACGCTCATGTAGGTGAGGGGCGGAATTTAACATGAAGGGCGTGGATGTTTTCAATGATGGGCAGTGCTGCAAAGATGGGGGCAACATTTTTAACGATGCCCAAACAAATCTGCTAAACAAATCTTTATCTGCTATTCTTCCTGGAGGGCTTATTTAGCTAGTTAAACGTTAAAAATTCTGCCCCCATCAATGAAAACATCCACCCCCTTCATGTTAAATCAGCACTAGACATCAATGAAAACATCTGCCCCTTTCATGTTAAATTCTGCCCCTCATCTACATGAACGTGCCTCGGCACAATCTGACTGAAAAATGTCTTCAGTGGGCTATTGTGCGCAGGCGCCGTCTCGCCGACAAAACAGCTGATCGTGGTATTACGTACAGCGCATGTGCAGTTCTTCCCGGGCACCGTTCGATAGTACTGGGTGGGCGGGGCGATGGGCGGATCCTCCCGCCGCTCTGCTCTTCTGTGTTGTACGCGCTGGGCTGCAGCAGCATGCGGGGAGAGGAGACGGAGAGAGAAAGCTCCCAGCCGCTGCCACATGTCACCCCCACCTAGGATCGGCCCTGCCTGCGGGCCATTTGTAGCCAGTCCTTGGGCCGTAAATGGCCCGCGGGCCTGTACTTTGAGACCCCTGCTCTAAAGTATTCTGCCGGATACGTTACATAGTTACATAGTAGTTACATAGTAGGTGAGGTTGAAAAAAGACACAAGTCCATCAAGTCCAACCTATGTGGGTGATTATATGTCAGTATTACATTGTATATCCCTGTATATTGTGGTCCTTCTGGTGCTTATCTAATAGTTTTTTTAAGATATCGATGCCCCCCGCTGAGACCACTGCCTGTGGAAGGGAATTCCACATCCTTGCCACTCTTACAGTAAAGAACCCTCTACGTAGTTTAAGGTTAAACCTCTTTTTTTCTAACTTTAATGAGTGGCCACATGTCTTGTTAAACTCCCTTCCGCAAAAAAGTTCTATCCCTATTGTGGGGTCACCAGTACGGTGTTTGTAAATTGAGATCATATCCCCTCTGAAGCGTCTCTTCTCCAGAGAGAATAAGTTCAGTGCTCGTAACCTTTCCTCATAACTAATATCCTCCAGACCCTTTATTAGCTTTGTTGCCCTTCTTTGTACTCGCTCCATTTCCAGTACATCACCCCTGAGGACTGGTCCCCAGAACTGGACAGCATACTCCAGGTGCGGCCGGACCAGAGTCTTGTAGAGCAGGAGAATTATCGTTTTATCTCTGGAGTTAATCCCCTTTTTAATGCCAATATTCTGTTTGCTTTGTTAGCAGCAGCAGCTTGGCATTGCATGCCATTGCTGAGCCTATCATCTACTAGGACCCCCAGGTCCCTTTCCATCCTAGATTCCCCCAGAGGTTCTCCCCCCAGTGTATGGATTGCATTCAGATTTTTGCCACCCGAATGCATAATTTAATTTTTTCTACATTAAACCTCATTTGCCATGTGCCCACCCGATTAATTTGTTCAGATCTTCTTGCAAGGTTTCCACATCCTGCGGAGAACTTATTGCCCTGCTTAGCTTAGTATCGTCCGCAAATACAGAGATTGAACTGTTTACCCCATCCTCCAGGTCGTTTATGAACAAATTAAATAGAATTGGTCCCAGGACAGAACCCTGGGGGACCCCATTACCCACCCCTGACCATTCTGAGTACTCCCCATTTATCACCACCCTCTGAACTCGCCCTTGTAGCCAGTTTTCAATCCATGTACTCACCCTATGGTCCATGCCAACGTACAGTAAACGTTTATGGGGAACTGTGTAAAATGCTTTTGCAAAATCCAGATACACCACATCTACGGGCCTTCCTTTATCTAGATGGCAACTCACCTCCTCATAGAAGGTTAATAGATTGGTTTGGCAAGAACGATTCTTCATGAATCCATGCTGATTACTGCTAATGATTAGGGATGAGCCGAACATCCCCCAGTTCGGTTCGCACCAGAACCTGCGAACGGACCGAAAGTTTGCGCAAACTTTAGAACCAAAAGTGCTAATTATAAAGGCTAATATGCAAGTTATTGCCCTAAAAAGGGTTGAGTCCTGCCCCAGGGGACATGTATCAATGCAAAAAAAAGTTTTAAAAACTGCAGTTTTTTTTTAATGATGCTTAAAGTGAAAAAAAAAAAGTGAAATATTCCTTTAAATATCGTACCTGGGGGGTGTCTATAGTATGCCTGTGAAGTGGCACGTGTTTCCCGTGTTTAGAACTGTCCCTGCACAAAATTACATTTTTAACCACTTCCCGCCCAGTCAATAGCAGATTGACGTCCGGGTCCGGGAAGTGGTTCTGTTATCCACACTGGACATCATATGACGTCCTGCAGGATAACAGCCGCCGCGCGCCCGGGGGGGCACGCATCGCGGCGATCGGTGGAGCGGTGTGTCAGTCTGACACACCGCTGCACTGTTCTCGGTAAAGAGCCTCCGGCGGAGGCTTTTTACCACCTGATCAGCCGTGTCCAATCACGGCTGATCACGATGTAAACAGGAAAAGCCGTTGATCGGCTCTTCCTCACTCGCGTCTGACAGACGCGAGTAGAGGAGAGCCGATCGGCGACTCTCCTGACAGGGGGGGTTCGCACTGATTGTTTATCAGCGCAGTCCCCCTCGGATACCCACACTGGACCACCAGGGAAGCCCCCCAGGACCACCAGGGAAGCCCCAAGCATGTGGATGGCCAGGTAAGTCCCCCATGGCCATCCACATGCACAAATACATTAAAAATATATGCCAATCAGTGCCCACAAATGGGCACTGACTGGCACCATCATGGCACAACCAAAATGCATGATGCCCAGCAATGCCAGCCACCAGTGTCATCAGTGCCACCTACCAGTGTCCATCAGTGCCACCTATCAGTGCCCATCCGTGCCCATCTGTGCCCATAAGTGCCCACCTATCAGTGCCCGTCCATGCCACCTATCAGTGCCACCCATAAGTATCCATCAGTGCTGCCTATAAGTGCCCATCAGTGCCGCCTATGAGTGCCCATCAGTGCCCCCTATGAGTGCCCATCAGTGCCGCATACCAGTGCCACATATCAGTGCCCATCAGTGCCGCCTATCAGTGCCGCCTATCAGTGCCCATCATCAGTGCCACCTCATCGGTGCCCATCAGTGTCGCCTTATCAGTGCCCATTAGTGCCGCCTTATCAGTGCCCGTCATTGAAGTAGAAAAGGTACTTATTTACAAAAAATTTTTTACAGAAACAAAGAAAAACGTAGTTTTTTTCAAAATTTTCGCTATTTTTTTATTTGTTATGCAAAAAATAAAAATCGCAGTGGCGATCAAATGCCACCGAAAGAGAGCTCTATTTGTGGGAACAAAATGTTAAAAAAATTGTTTGGGTACAGTGTTGCATGACAACGCAATTGTCATTCAAATTGCGACAGCGCCGAAAGCTCAAAATTGGCTTGGGCAGGAAGCTGTATAAGTGCATAGTGTTGAAGTGGTTAAAGGAAAAAAAAGTAATTTAAAACTGCTTGCGGCTTTAATGTAATGTCTGGTCCCGGAAATACAGATGAAAATCATTGAGAAAAATGGCATGGGTACCCCCCCCCCAGCCCCTTTGGGTCTTGTATGGATATTAAGTCGAACCCCACACCCAAATTAAAAAAAAGAAAGGCATGAGGCCCCCAGGCCCTATATACTCTGAACAGCAGTATACAGGCGGTGCATACAAGACAGGGACTGTAGGTTTGTTATTAAGTAGAATCTGTTTGTAATTTTGAACTGGTACATTTTTAAAGTGTAGCTCCAGTCAAAAAATCTATTTTTAAGCTTTTTGGAAAACATAGGGAAGGGTTATCACCCCTGTAACATTTGTTTTGCTGTCTGTGCCCCTGTTCAGAACATTTCACCTCACTTTCCGTCCCAATGACAAATGTTTTTGAAAAGTGTTTTTTTTTATTGAAACAAGGATTGGTGATAAAGCATCAGTAGAGAGGAGACACTTTTTTCCCATATTAACTCTTAACCCCCCCGTACACATGATCGGTTTGACTGATGAAAACCGTCCGATAGACGGTTTTCATCAGACCAACCGATCGTGTATGGTACCCATCGGTCTTTTTTCCATCGGTTGTAAAAAATAGAACTTGTTTTAAAATTTTCCGATGGATAAAAAACCGATGGGAATTTCCGATCGTCTATGGGCAAGTCCATCGGTTAAAAAACCCACGCATGCTCAGAATCAAGTCGACGCATGCTCAGAAGCATTAAACTTCATTTTTCTCGGCTCATCGGAGTGTTTTACGTCACCGCGTTTGGATCGGTCGGTTTTTTGACTGATGGTGTGTGGCCAAGACTGATGAAAAACAGTTTCATCGGATTTCCGATGGACAAATTAATCGGACGAAAATCCGTAGGTTATCCGATCGTGTGTACGGGGCTTTACAGGAGAGAATTTGCCTTCCTAGGGGTAGATTTCCTCTCACTTCCTGTTGTATCCTTCCGTTTGCAAGGAGGAGTCGTTTGTAAGTTGGATGTTTGAAAGTAGGGGCCTGCCGTATATACTCTGCAGAAATTTGCCCCTTACATGTTGGTGTTGCCACAACACTGTGAGCCCTCACAGTTACTATTGGTGGGCGCATGAATGGGCCCTGCTGTGAATTATTATATCAGGAATTGTATTTACATGCCATTGTTGAACAGGGGCAGAAAAATTGGGCCTTTGGTGGTGGTGCTGGTGTTGCCACAACACTGTAAGCCCTCACAGTTACTGTTGGTGGGCGCAGGAATGGGCCCTGCTGTGAAATATTAAATAAAAAAATTGTCTGAACGCATCGGTCAGACGGCCACCTTCCCCACCGCTCCTTCTGTGACTGGCCGAAGCCTCAGCAACTCGTTGTCCAGGACCAGGAGTTTGTAACCTCCCAGTCTCTGGGAACGCGTTGCACAGACCTTTCTGCAAGGCTTCCCGGAGTTGTCTCATCCTCTGCTCCCTCTGCGACACCAAGATAAGGTCTGCAACCTTACCCTTGTACCGTGGATCAAGGAGAGTGGCCAGCCAGTAATGATCCCTCTCCTTGATCGCACGAATACGAGGATCCTTCCGCAGACTTTGCAGGATCAGGGAGGCCATGCAGCGTAGGTTTGCTGAGGCATTTGGTCTGGAGTCCCCTGGGTCACTAAGGACGACATGATCCGCAGCCACCTCCTCCCAGCCACGTACAAGTCCATGTGTTTCTTGAGACTGTAAATGATCCCTTGAAGACTGCTGCTGAAGCTGAGTGCCAGGCTATACCTCCATGCTGACACAATCCTCCTCCTCCTCCTCTTCCTGTGTGATAGGCGGGCCCACAGGAACACTGTCTGGATAAAGGGGGCCTTGAGAGGTAAGGAAGTCCTCCTCTTCCTCCCTCTGTTCTGCCTCAAGTGCCCTGTCCATTATTCCACGCAGCGTGTGCTCCAACAGGTGGACAAGAGGGACAGTTTCACTGATGCATGCACTGTCACTGCTCACCATCCTTGTGTCCTCCTCAAATGGTGACAGGACAGTGCATGCATCCCTGATCATGGCCCACTGGCGTGGGAAAAAAAAACCCAAGCTCCCCTGACCTTGTCCTGGTGCCATATTGCAACAGATACTCATTAATGGCCCTCTGCTGCGTGTGCAGCCGCTGCAGCATGGCCAACGTAGAGTTCCACCTGGTGGGCATGTCACAGATTAGGCAGTTCTTGGGCAGGTTGGATTCCTTTTGCAGGTCAGCCAGCCGAGCACTGGCATAATATGACCGACGGAAATGCCCACAGAGTTTCCTGGCCTGCTTCAGGACATCCTGTAAGCTCGGGTACCTGCCCAAGAACCGCTGCACCACCAAGTTAAGGACGTGAGCCACACATGGCACATGGGTCAGTTGTCCCTGTCGAAAGGCGGAGAGGAGGTTGGTGCCATTGTCGCAAACCACCTTTCCTGGCTTAAGCTGGTGTGGCGTCAACCACCTCTGAGCCTGCCCCTGCAGAGCTGACATAATCTCTGCCCCAGTGTGGCTCCTGTCCCCCAAGCACACCAGCTCAAGCACCGCATGGCATCTTTTGACCTATATACTTGCGTAGCCCCTTGAACGCCTACGGAGCACCGCTGGTTCCGAGGACAAAGCACAGGAAGAGGCCATGGAGGAAGAAGAAGAGGAAGGGGTGGGGGAGAGAGGGGTGTCACAACCAGTAGTAGCATTTTGGAGGCGTGGCGGCGGAACAACCTCCAACACTACTGCACCTTGTCCTGCATCCTTCCCAGCTGCCATCAGAGTCACCCAATGGGCCGTGAAAGAAAGGTAATGTCCCTGTCCATGCCTGCTGGACCATGAGTCAGTGGTAATATGCACCTTACCGCTGACCGCCCTGTCCAGAGAGGCCAAGACATTGCCTTCCACATGCCGGTAGAGAGCCCGAAAAAGTGGCGTTTGGGAACCTGCCACTGAGGAACCGCACATTGCACAAACTCACGGAAGGGGGCCGAGTCTACCAACTGAAAAGGCAGCAGTTGAAGTGCTAGCAATTTAGCCAAGCTAGCATTCAACCGCTGGGCATGTGGATGGCTGGAAGTGAACTTCTTTCGGCGGTCCAGCAGCTGGGGCAGGGAAATTTGCCTGCTAGAATCGGACGTCGGTGTACTGCTAGCAGAGTGCCCGCAAGTACTTGGCTGTGACACACCTAATTCTACACCTTCATTCCTCTCAGAGCAGGTTTCAGAGAGGACTGAAGGTATAGTGGGGTTGGAGATCCCAGCTGATGCGGTGCAAGGAGAGGTCCGCTTTGTTCTTTGGTGTGGGTCTTTAAGGTAGGCTTGCCAACGAGCTGCATGGCAAGTCAACATATGTCTGGTCAAGCATGTGGTGCCTAAGCGGGTGATTTTGGCCACGCGAGATACGCCTGAGACATATGTTGCAAACAGCAGCTGTGCGATCTGATGCACTCGACTCAAAAAAGGCCCACACCAAAGAACTTTTGGAATAACGGGCAGAGGCAGCGCCCTGCACAGGCGGAGCTCTGCGGGGTGATTCAGTCGGTGTTCTGCCCTTACGCTGGCCCCCAGAGGGCATCCTGCCTCGTTGGAGATGTGCCTCCTCTTCTTCCTCCTCCTCCTTCTCTCTCCTATTAGCCACCCACGTGGAGTCAGTGACCTCATCATCCCCTCCCTCCTCATCACTGGAGCAAACCTGGCAGTATGCTGCGGCTGGGGGAACATGACTGCCAGATTGCTGTCCTTGTTTGGCGCCCCCTCTCTCTGGGCTCACGTTACTACCCCCTCTCTCTGGGCTCACGTTACTGCCTTCCTTTAGCTGGGTTCCATCATCGGAGCCTTCAAAACGCTGGGCATCCTCCTGGAGCATGTACCCAACACTGTGGTCAAACAGTTCGGGGGACTCCTCAGGAGGACATGGTGGGTCTAGGGAAGGAGTGACTGATGCCATTGAGCCGAGGGAAGAGGCCACATTGGCAGCTGCTTTGCCAGACAAAGTACCCTGAGCCTGGGTGAGAGAGGATGAGGAGGATGAGGATGGCTTGGTCATCCACTCTACCAAGTCTTCGGCATGTTGCGGCTCAACATGACCAGCTGGCGAAAAGAAGGACAAGCGTGTCTCATGGCCACGTGCTGATAAGGATGCACCGTGTCCACAACCAGCACTGTTGCCTCTAGACACAGAGCCTGCTTGCCTTCTTTTATTGGCTTGTGACTGTCTGCCTCTCCTTGTTTGCCTTCCAGACATACTAATGGCCTGCAGTGAGATGTAGCTGCACAAAGGTGGGATGTATATATAAATATATCTATGCTGATTATACTGCAGCTAGCAGAATCAACTGCCTGCTGTGGTATTAGTATGAGAACACCAGCAATTGTCTTTAGTTAGTTTTAGATGCACACTGTGCCGAGGACACAGTACACTAACTGAAAATAATGCAGCTCCCTGCCTGTGGTATTAGTATGAGAACACCACCAATTGTTTTCAGATACCTTTAGGTGCACGCTGTGCAAAGGACACAGTACACTAAATGAAATTAATGCAGCTCCCTGCCTGTGGTATTAGTATGAGAACACCACCAATTGTTTTCAGATACCTTTAGGTGCACGCTGTGCAAAGGACACAGTACACTAAGTGAAAATAATGCAGCTCCCTGCCTGTGGTATTAGTATGAGAACACCACCAATTGTTTTCAGGTACCTTTAGGTGCACGCTGTGCAAAGGACACAGTACACTAAATGAAATTAATGCAGCTCCCTGCCTGTGGTATTAGTATGAGAACACCACCAATTGTTTTCAGATACCTTTAGGTGCACGCTGTGCAAAGGACACAGTACACTAAGTGAAAATAATGCAGCTCCCTGCCTGTGGTGATAGTATGAGAACACCACCAATTGTATTCAGGTAGCTTTAGGTGCACGCTGTGCAAAGGACACAGTACACTAAATGAAATTAATGCAGCTCCCTGCCTGTGGTATTAGTATGAGAACACCACCAATTGTATTCAGGCACCTTTAGGTGCACGCTGTGCAAAGGACACAGTACACTAAGTGAAAATAAAGCAGCTCCCTGCCTGTGGTATTAGTATGAGAACACCACCAATTGTATTCAGGTACCTTTAGGTGCACGCTGTGCAAAGGACACAGTACACTAAATGAAATTAATGCAGCTCCCTGCCTGTAGTATTAGTATGAGAACACCACCAATTGTTTTCAGGTACCTTTAAGTGCACGCTGTGCAAAGGACACAGTACACTAAGTGAAAATAATGCAGCTCCCTGCCTGTGGTATTAGTATGAGAACACCACCAATTGTTTTCAGGTACCTTTAGGTGCACGCTGTGCAAAGGACACAGTACACTAAATGAAATTAATGCAGCTCCCTGCCTGTGGTATTAGTATGAGAACACCACCAATTGTTTTCAGGTACCTTTAGGTGCACGCTGTGCAAAGGACACAGTACACTAAGTGAAAATAATGCAGCTCCCTGCCTGTGGTATTAGTATGAGAACACCACCAATTGTTTTCAGGTACCTTTAGGTGCACGCTGTGCAAAGGACACAGTACACTAAGTGAAAATAATGCAGCTCCCTGCCTGTGGTATTAGTATGAGAACACCACCAATTGTATTCAGGTAGCTTTAGGTGCACGCTGTGCAAAGGACACAGTACACTAAGCGAAAATAAAGCAGCTCCCTGCCTGTGGTATTAGTATGAGAACACCAGCAATTGTCTTCAGTTAGTTTTAGATGCACACTGTGCAAAGGACACAGTACACTAACTGAAAATAATGCAGCTCCCTGCCTGTGGTATTAGTATGAGAACACCACCAATTGTATTCAGGTACCTTTAGGTGCACGCTGTGCAAAGGACACAGTACACTAAATGAAATTAATGCAGCTCCCTGCCTGTGGTATTAGTATGAGAACACCACCAACTGTATTCAGGTACCTTTAGGTGCACGCTGTGCAAAGGACACAGTACACTAAGTGAAAATAAAGCAGCTCCCTGCCTGTGGTATTAGTATGAGAACACCACCAATTGTATTCAGGTACCTTTAGGTGCACGCTGTGCAAAGGACACAGTACACTAAATGAAAATAATGCAGCTCCCTGCCTGTGGTATTAGTATGAGAACACCACAAATTGTATTCAGGTACCTTTAGGTGCACGCTGTGCAAAGGACACACTACACTAAATGAAATTAATGCAGCTCCCTGCCTGTGGTATTAGTATGAGAACACCACCAATTGTATTCAGGTACCTTTAGGTGCACGCTGTGCAAAGGACACAGTACACTAAGTGAAAATAATGCAGCTCCCTGCCTGTGGTATTAGTATGAGAACACCACCAATTGTAATCAGGTACCTTTAGGTGCACGCTGTGCAAAGGACACAGTACACTAAATGAAATTAATGCAGCTCCCTGCCTGTGGTATTAGTATGAGAACACCACCAATTGTATTTGGGTACCTTTAGGTGCACACTGTGCAAAGGACACAGTACACTAAGTGAAAATAATGCAGCTCCCTGCCTGTGGTATTAGTATGAGAACACCACCAATTGTATTCAGGTAGCTTTAGGTGCACGCTGTGCAAAGGACACAGTACGCTAAATGAAATTAATGCAGCTCCCTGCCTGTGGTATTAGTATGAGAACACCACCAATTGTATTCAGGTACCTTTAGGTGCACGCTGTGCAAAGGACACAGTACACTAAGTGAAAATAAAGCAGCTCCCTGCCTGTGGTATTAGTATGAGAACACCACCAATTGTATTCAGTTAGCTTTAGGTGCACGCTGTGCAAAGGACACAGTACACTAAATTAAATAAATGCAGCTCCCTGCCTGTGGTATTAGTATGAGAACACCACCAATTGTATTCAGGTACCTTTAGGTGCACGCTGTGCAAAGGACACAGTACACTAAATGAAAATAATGCAGCTCCCTGCCTGTGGTATTAGTATGAGAACACCACCAATTGTATTCAGGTACCTTTAGGTGCACGCTGTGCAAAGGACACAGTACACTAAATGAAATTAATGCAGCTCCCTGCCTGTGGTATTAGTATGAGAACACCACCAATTGTATTCAGGTACCTTTAGGTGCACGCTGTGCAAAGGACACAGTACACTAAGTGAAAATAATGCAGATCCCTGCCTGTGGTATTAGTATGAGAACACCACCAATTGTATTCAGGTACCTTTAGGTGCACACTGTGCAAAGGACACAGTACACTAAGTGAAAGTAAAGCAGCTCCCTGCCTGTGGTATTAGTATGAGAACACCACCAATTGTATTCAGGTACCTTTAGGTGCACGCTGTGTAAAGGACACAGTACACTAAGTGAAACTAAAGCAGCTCCCTGCCTGTGGTATTAGTATGAGAACACCACCAATTGTATTCAGGTAGCTTTAGGTGCACGCTGTGCAAAGGACACAGTACACTAAATTAAATAAATGCAGCTCCCTGCCTGTGGTATTAGTATGAGAACACCACCAATTGTATTCAGGTACCTTTAGGTGCACACTGTGCAAAGGACACAGTACACTAAATGAAAATAATGCAGCTCCCTGCCTGTGGTATTAGTATGAGAACACCACCAATTGTATTCAGGTACCTTTAGGTGCACACTGTGCAAAGGACACAGTACACTAAGTGAAAATAATGCAGCTCCCTGCCTGTGGTATTAGTATAAGAACACCACCAATTGTTTTCAGGTACCTTTAGGTGCACGCTGTGCAAAGGACACAGTACACTTAGTGAAAATACTGCAGCTAGCACAATCTCCTGCCTGTCAGTATAGAGAATAACAGGAACGGATCTAGCTAAACTGAATACAGTGTGTAAATATATATACAACAGCTAGGATGCATATACAGTATATCCTCTACACACCTTAACTGCAGCTAACTGACTCACCTGCCTGCTCTATCTAACTCAAATCAAATTACACTGTCTCTCTCTCTCTCTCTCTTTTAAGTTAACCAACGCCGCAGCACACTACACAAGGCCGCCACGACAGCGGCCTTATATAGTGTGGGGCGTGTACCTACTCCTCTGAGCCATGATTGGCCAAAGCCACCCTGTAACGTCACATCTGGGAGGGTCCCAACCTGGGTGGGCGGTTTCTTATATACTGCACTTAGTTGGTGCTCTCTGCTGTTTTTGTATATTGCAGAGACTACTTTATTCTCAATGAGGAGCTGAGATGACTTTATTTTTACTGAGGTGCTGCCATGGACATTTTTTGGACTGATGAATAGCATAACCCTTTACCCAGGCGGTTTCTTATATACTGCACTTAGTTGCCGCCCTCAGCTGTTTTTTTTTGTATATTGCAGAGGATACTTTATTCTCACTGAGGAGCTGCAATGGACTTTTTTGGACTGATGCATAGCATAACCCTTTACCCAGGCGGTTTCTTATATACTGCACTTAGTTTGCGCCCTCTGCTGTTTTTTTTTAAATATATATTTGGCAGAGATTACTTAATTTTCACTGAGGTGCTGCCATGGACATTTTTTGGACTGATGGATAGTATAACGCTTTACCCGGGCGGTTTCTTATATACTGCACTTAGTTGGTGCCTTCTCCTGTTTTTTTTTTTTTTATATATATATTGCAGAGATTACTTTATTTTCACTGAGGAGCTGCCATGGACTTTTTTGGACTGATGCATAGCATAACCTTTTACCCAGGCGGTTTCTTATACACTGCACTTAGTTGCCGCCCTCAGCTGTTTTTTTTGTATATTGCAGAGGATACTTTATTCTCATTGAGGAGCTGCCATGGACTTTTATGGACTGATGCATAGCATAACCCTTTACCCGGGCGGTTTCTTATATACTGCACTTAGTTGCCGCCCTCAGCTGTTTTTTTTGTATATTGCAGAGGATACTTTATTCTCAATGAGGAGCTGCCATGGACATTTTTGGACTTATGGATAGCTTAACCCTTTACCCGGGCGGTTTCTTATATACTGCACTTAGTTGCCGCCCTCAGCTGTTTTTTTATTTTGCATATTGCAGAGGATACAGGGGGTCCCCGACTTACGAACCCCTGACTTCCGAACAACTCCTACTTACGAACGGCACCGTATCTCCCGTTCTGCGCATGGGCGGCCATTTTCGGCGGCAGCACATTCGGAAAACATCAGAAAACAGCGAATCTCCCGTTCTGCGCATGCGCGGCCGATCGATGGTACATCAGTAAACATTGGAAAATGACGGAAAATTACGCAATTGCCGTTCTGCGCATGCGGTACCGACTTACGAACATTTCCGACTTCAGAACAAACCTGAAGTCCCTAAGCGGTTCGTAAGCCGGGGACCCACTGTATTTTATTCTCACTGAGGAGCTGCCATGGACTTTTTTGGACTGATGAATAGCATAACCCTTTACCCGGACGGTTTCTTATATACTGCACTTAGTTGGCGCCCTCTGCTGTTTTTTTTTTATATATATATTGCAGAGATTACTTTATTTTTACTGAGGTGCTGCCATGGACATTTTTTGGACTGATGGATAGTATAACCCTTTACCCGGGCAGGTTCTTATATACTGCACTTAGTTGGCGCCCTCTGCTGTTTTTATATATATATATATATATATATATATACTGTGAGGGGGTTAGCTCGGCAGCGGGTGTGTGTGACCCCCGGGATGGGCTCCCCACACAAAACAGGCCCAGCAAACGGAGGTTGTGGTTTTCAAAATCAAAAAGGTGCGGTTTATTTTCTATTTACAGTGACAAAACACAGCAAAGCAAAAGAAACATAACCAAAATAAATCCTGGTCAAGTTGACCTCTGACTAAACATACAGGTTTCCTAACTAACAACTGGGATCAGCCTAGTGCTGTCCTAGTCCCTAAGTCCCTGGTTTTAAATGTCCAAGCAAATAGCCACACAGGCTTTTTCTCACCGCACAGGGGTTCACTCTCCCTAGACAGTCCACACAGGTCTGGTTCCAGGCATGAGCTAACATCTAATGAAGCTGGGAGTTCTTATAGAGGCCTAAATGAGCTGACAAGCTTCAGCTGGTCTCATCAACTCCCTGTCTGCACGACGCCCAGCCCTCTCCCTAGAGGTATGAGTCATCCATGAGCCCACTAGCCTTATACAACTCTCCACCTAGTTGTATAAGTCGGCGTAAAGCCTGAATCTGGGCGAAATATATCTACCCCCCTGGATGCAACCAGGTGACTTTACCTTCCTGCTGTCACATACCCCCCCCCCTCTTGTTTTAACCTCGGGGTTGGAACACCAGCAATCAGGCATTCATGTACTCGAGACAAAGCATCCACATTCCCCATTTGAACGCCAGGGCGATGCTTTACTGTGAAGTTGAATTCCTGGAGGGCCAGGAACCACCTATTCACTCTTCTATTTGTTTCCTTGTTTTGAGCCATCCACTTTAACGGAGCGTGATCCGTAACCATGTCAAAGTGCCTACCTAGCAGGTAGTACCGAAGGGAATCTAGAGCCCACTTCACCGCTAAACACTCCTTTTCAACGGTGGCGTAATTTACCTCATGGGACTTCAACTTCCTGCTGAGGTAAATGACTGGGTGCTCTTCCCCGTTCCAGACCTGGGACAATACTGCTCCTAACCCCACAGAGAGAAGTCGGGTGAGTACAAAACTGGCTGGCTACATAAGGCTTGTTTCAAGAATTGGAATGCTGCCTCAGCCTCGGGGGTCCATTTAATCATGACCGACCCTTTCCCCTTCGTCAGGTTGGTTAGGGGCACAGCCTTAGAAGCAAAGTGGGGAATGAATCGCCGATAATACCCAGCGATTCCCAGAAAGGCTCGTACCTGCTTCTTGCTGTTGGGACGTGGCCAACTCTGGATGGCCTCGACTTTGTTGAGTTGGGGTTTTATTACTCCCCTCCCAATGGTGTACCCAAGATATTTGGCCTCCTCCTGCCCAATGGTACACTTCTTGGGGTTAGCCGTAAACCCCGCTTCCCGAACAGAGTCCAGGACTGCTTGCACTTTTGGCAGATGTGAGGCCCAATCTGTGCTATGGACAATTACGTCATCCAGGTAAGCCGCAGCATACTTCCGATGGGGCCTCAGCATCTGGTCCATTTTCCGCTGGAATGTGGCCGGCGCATTCTGTAACCCGAACGGCATTCTTTTATATTGGAACGCCCCGTCTGGGGTTACAAATGCGGTTTTCGACTTGGCCAGGGGGATTTGCCAATACCCTTTTGTGAGGTCAAGAGTCGTCATGTATCGGGCTGTTCCCAGCAATTCGATCAACTCATCTATACGTGGCATGGGGTAGGTGTCAAATTTTGTAACTTTGTTCAACTGACGAAAATCGTTACAAAATCGCCAGCTCCCATCCGGTTTAGGCACCAACACGATGGGACTAGACCAATCACTTTGGGACTCCTCTATCACCCCTAAGTTCAGCATTTTCTGTACTTCCTCCCGTATTGCCTCCCGTCGAGCCTCTGGGATCCGATAGGGTTTTAACTTCACCCTTTCACCGGGCGGGGTAATGATGTCATGCTCTACCCCAGATGTTTGTCCCGGCAGCTCAGAGAATACCTCCTTGTTGCGAAGCACAAACTCCTTAACCTCCTGTTGTTGGGGTTGTGACAAGGTGGCTGCTATTCCAACCTCAGGAATCACGCAACCAGTTTGAGCTGGTGACCAAGTGTCTGCGACTAGGGACTCTCTATCCCTCCAGGCTTTCAACAGATTAACGTGATAGATCTGTTCGGGCTTTCGCCTTCCTGGTTGTCTGACCTTGTAATTCACTTCGCTCACTTTTTCCATTATCTCGTAGGGGCCTTGCCATTTGGCAAGGAATTTACTTTCAACCGTAGGGACAAGTACCAATATCCTATCCCCCGGGGAAAAGGTACGGGTCTTGGCTCCACGGTTGTACACTCTCTGCTGTGCCAACTGCGCTTGGGCCAAATGTTCCTTCACGATGGGCATTACCTGTGCAATTCGATCTTGCATCAGGGCGACATGCTCAATCACACTCCTGTGGGGAGAACTCTCACTTTCCCAAGTTTCCTTGGCAATATCCAACAGCCCTCTTGGGTGTCTCCCATACAGTAACTCAAAGGGGGAGAATCCCGTAGAGGATTGGGGCACCTCCCTAATAGCAAACATCAAATAAGGAAGTAAACAGTCCCAATCCTTTCCATCTCTATCCACCACTTTCTTCAACATTTGTTTTAGGGTTTTGTTGAATCTTTCAACCAGCCCATCGGTTTGGGGGTGATACACAGACGTACGCAATTGCGTCACTTTGAACAATTTACACAGCTCTTTCATAACCCGGGACATAAAGGGTGTACCTTGGTCCGTAAGCAGTTCTTTACAAATACCCACCCGGCTAAAAACAAGAGATAGCTCTTTGGCTATGGTTTTGGCCGAGGTATTTCGGAGAGGGATCGCTTCTGGATAACGGGTGGCATAGTCCATTATAACTAATATGTACTGGTGCCCCCTAGCGGACTTGATTATAGGACCTACCAAATCCATGGCGATCCTCTCAAACGGGACCTCAATGATGGGTAGAGGGACCAGCGGGCTACGGAAATGTGGCATCGGGGCCAACCTCTGACACACAGGGCAGGAGGAACAATAATTTTCTACGTCCTTCATCACCCCCGGCCAATAGAATCTCTGTAATACCCTCTCTCGGGTTTTCTCTGTCCCCAGATGACCTCCAAGAATGTGCCCATGGGCCAACTCCAACACCAACTTCCTGTAAGGTTTGGGCACCACAAGCTGCTCAACGGTTTCTTCTGCCCTTTTTGCCACCCGATACAGTAGGTCCTTCTCTACGCTGAAGTATGGGTAAGTGCAGGTATTATCTGGGTTCACTAACTCGCCATCTATTTTCACTACGTTTTCCCGTGCCTTTATTAGGGCGGGGTCTTTCAACTGTTCTGTGGCAAAGTTTTCCCTGTGAACCTCAAGATCAGAAAACTCCACAGACGGTAGGTTTTCGTCTGAGGAGGTGGGCTCCTCTCCAGTTTCTTGAGTCTCCCCTGCCAATACTGATAAGGGAAATTCCGGAGAGTCCTCACCACTCTCCGGGGAGTTCTGGCTATCACATTCCTGGTACATAGGGGCACCAGTGAGGGGCTCAGGATCATCCCACAGTTCCCAGAACTTCGGAAAATCCCTTCCCACAGTGGCGTCATGCGGTAACTGAGATACTAAGCCCACTGGATGAGAGAGGGTACCTTTGGGGGTCTCGAAACACACTGTAGTCACTGGATACTCTCGGGTGTCCCCATGCACACAAATAACAGCTACCTTGCTATTCCCAGAGACCTCTGTTTTAACTAACTCAGCCTTTATCAGGGTCACAAGGCTACCTGAATCCAGCAATACCACAACATTTCTACCATTAACACACATTTTGCATAAATGTTTCTCAGTTCCTCGAATGGCAGTGCATGCGACTGTCGCACACAGCGACTGACGTCTGCCCGTCAGAAAGTCACACTGCATGGGTTCCTCCACAACCGGGCAATTGGCTGCAATATGTCCCGCTTGCCGGCAGCGGTAGCAAACGATCCTTCTTGCCGCCTCTTGAGCCGCTGACTTCCCAGGCTGTTCTCGCCAAACTTTGGGTAGAGCTCCCACCCTCTCACTCTCTCCACCCTCACCCCTTGGAATCCTCTTATCCGCCCCTGGGGATGGTCTGGTCTTAGGGTGGAAAGTCCGAGAGTCTCTGGAAGAGGCCGTCAGGTTCTCTGTAGCCAAGTATTTCTCTACACGATCCACAAGACCACCGGCCGTCTCTGGGTCTCCATGGCTTACCCACTTTTGGATGGCAGTAGGAAGAGCTCTCAAAAACCGATCCATTACAACACGTTCCACAATCTCTGGTGCGGACAAAGTCTCTGGCTGTAGCCACTTCCTGCTCAGGTGAATGAGATCATACATTTGAGACCTGGGGGGTTTTCCAAGCTGGAAAGTCCAGTTATGCACACGCTGAGCCCGGACAGCCTGGGTGACACCCAGCCTTGCCAATATTTCAGCTTTTAGCATCACATAGTCTTTTGCTTGGTTAGGCTCTAGGTCATAGTAAGCTTTCTGCGATTCACCAGTTAACAGAGGAGCCACCAGTCCAGCCCACTGCTCCTCAGGCCACTTTTCTCTTTCAGCAGTCCTTTCAAATGTGGTCAAAAATACCTCTGGATCATCCTCTCCAGTCATTTTTGTCAATAAACGACTCACCCCAAAGGACGCGGTATTAGTGGGACGGCTTTCCTCACTGGTCTGCGGACGTTGCTGCATTACTGCTTCCATTTGTTGTAGTCTCTGCTCTTGCTTCTGTAACAGGTCTATGAAGCGGGCCTCAGATTGCTGCTGGGCTTGTTGATGAGCTTGCTGCTGGGCTGCAAGGCTCCTTTGCAAACCTGCATTTGTCTGCTGTTGATTGGCATTTGCTAGAGCCAGCTGTTTCAGTATCTCCTCCATGCTGGCTTAAAAAAACTGCCTGCATTCTCCACCAACTGTGAGGGGGTTAGCTCGGCAGCGGGTGTGTGTGACCCCCGGGATGGGCTCCCCACACAAAACAGGCCCAGCAAACGGAGGTTGTGGTTTTCAAAATCAAAAAGGTGCGGTTTATTTTCTATTTACAGTGACAAAACACAGCAAAGCAAAAGAAACATAACCAAAATAAATCCTGGTCAAGTTGACCTCTGACTAAACATACAGGTTTCCTAACTAACAACTGGGATCAGCCTAGTGCTGTCCTAGTCCCTAAGTCCCTGGTTTTAAATGTCCAAGCAAATAGCCACACAGGCTTTTTCTCACCGCACAGGGGTTCACTCTCCCTAGACAGTCCACACAGGTCTGGTTCCAGGCATGAGCTAACATCTAATGAAGCTGGGAGTTCTTATAGAGGCCTAAATGAGCTGACAAGCTTCAGCTGGTCTCATCAACTCCCTGTCTGCACGACGCCCAGCCCTCTCCCTAGAGGTATGAGTCATCCATGAGCCCACTAGCCTTATACAACTCTCCACCTAGTTGTATAAGTCGGCGTAAAGCCTGAATCTGGGCGAAATATATCTACCCCCCTGGATGCAACCAGGTGACTTTACCTTCCTGCTGTCACAATATATATATATATATATTGCAGAGATTACTTTATTTTCACTGAGGAGCTGCCATGGACTTTTTTGGACTGATAAATACCATAACCCTTTACCCAGGCGGTTTCTTATATACTGCACTTAGTTCGCGCCTTCTGCTGTTTTTTTTATATATATATATTGCAGAGATTGTGCACCAAATGGTGTTTTAAAAAACGGCCCTCCTAATAAAAACACCGCTCAGCGCTTAAGACAGTCAGTGAGATAACAGTGAAATAGATAAACAATGAATACTCCAAATAGCAGCTGCTTAAAAAGTTATGATGTATAAAAAAAGACAGTATAGAAAAAACTCTAGATAAATACACAGAGTCCTAAATGATACTGTAGCAGCGCTTCTTTCAAAATAAATTTCTGAAAGTCCTCTATACAAGTTCAAGTATAGGTAATGACAATGGTGCAGATGGTTAAAGATGTGACTGCAATAATATTGATTGTGCCAGATTATTCCTTTATCTCCAGTTGTTCACCACGTGGGGGGAAATTTAAATTCCCCTTAAGGGGATGCACTTACCAGAGGTAAGGTTCAAAAAGGCATGAACCAATAGTCCACATCCGACCTGGTCGCTGCAATCTCCACCAGCCACACTGTTATGTTGAGGTCCGTATGACATATAAGGCAAAAATAAATTCTGCATAGGGTAGTACTGTTAAAAAACCTTTATTTAAGTCCCCACAGCCCCCCTTTATACATATGTGCGTACCACAGTGCAGATGTAAATACACAGTGTTTAAGGTGACTAAGTGCCCTCTGAGCAGGAATAGTGAACGGCGGCGCCGTCTGGGTTACCAGTAACCTCGCGTCCTTCTCCTCACTTCCTGGTCTGTGGAGCGCATCTGTCGTCACTTCCGGTGATTGGTTAGAGAGTCACGCCCTGACGCGTTTCGTCACTTCCGGACTTCGTCTGAGGGCGTGACTCTCATTACCAACACCGAGTTTAAGTAAGGACTGACTCCGCCCCCTTGTCCGACGTCAGGCGCGACTACGTGTGTGCGCCATGACCAGACATCCGCCCGCAAGGTAAACATTGCCAGCTTAGGAGCGGAAGTACTGGAACGGCCATATTATGTGTGGGATGCAGTTGTGTATATCATTAGTCAGCCAGTAATTACACCAGCGGTCCCAACTTTCACCACATGAATTACATATCCCACTCATACTATGTGTTTGACGGACAACAGGTGCTTATGCAGCAAACCAATGTCTATCATATGTCCACAGGAGGGGAAGGTCTGGTTGTAAATCCGCTGCCGTTGCCCTCATACACTGACCGATTTGTTTGGGACAATTTCCATCGGCTGCAAACTGGCAACTACATCAGACCACCCCCACTCTGTGTGATACAATACAATATAAAATAACGGTCATGTTGTACATAATTCCTTATATTAATGTACGGACTGCTATGTTTCATATACCTTTAAAAAACGTCTTTAAAAAAACGTCTTTTTAAAACCATTTTTTAAAAAAACATTTTCTAAAACACCATATATACATGAAAAAACACAACTGTACCATATGACTTGAATTAAATCCGGTAAACTCAAATAAAAAAATATATAAAAAATATATAAAATATATATTATTAAGTCTACACCTATAATCTGTAAAAAAGTATTATTGTGAGCTCACGGCTGTATATGTTTACATGATTAGGCCTATTGCAGCACCAAACAGTATATATCGCCTCATGTTTCTCTTATACTTTCTACAAATTGAAATAATGTTTAGATAACCCATTAATTTAAGTCCTAAATTAAGGTGCTAAAATGGGTAATCAAATAGGTAGACTGGGTTTGAGGTAGACTAGACAGACTAGTTATGGTGTGAACTAATACTGTTTCATTGTATATTATCTTTATGGACTGTTTCTCCACTCTATAAACATACATAAACTTAGCCAGATGTTAAAAAGAGGACACATTAAGAGTAAAAAATATCTAGAGTAAATTATCTAAAATTGGAACATAAAACGTTTAAAACTGAAGGATGAGACATATAACCATGTAAAAGAGACTTTCCAACTGGAATGTTAAGTGTCACTTATAAAACAGTTGATATCAAGTTCAACATTCAGGCCTTTGGGTACTAAAACTTCTGTTAGAAATATCCACATAGTTTCTCGCTTGGAGAGTTCCCGGACTCTGTGAGAGCCTCTCCAATGTGGTTCTAAGTGTTCAATTCCCCAAAATTGTAGGCCGGAAGCGTCTTGATTGTGTTTCAATTTAAAATGTAGTGACACATTATGGTCCTTATAGCCGATTTTAATATTCTGTATGTGTTCTGCTATTCTGATTCTCAGTAGTCTTTTAGTGCGGCCTATGTAAAGTAGGCCACAAGGGCATTTTAAGGCATACACTACATATTGGCTATTACAAGTAATAAACTGTTTTATATCAAATTTTCTGTTGTTGTATGGGACAGTGAAGTTGTCAATTCCTCTCAGTGGTCGTGCCACTTCTCTGCACGCTTTGCATCTTTTACAGGCAAAGAACCCATTTTTGTCCCAAAAAGATTGTGGTTTCTTAGGAGGATCTAAAATTTTCTTAACCACACGGTCTCCATAGTTGGGTGCTTTCTTGTAGATGAATTGTGGTCTGGGAGGTAGAACAGTATTTAATTTTTTGTCCATTAAGAGAATGTGCCAATGTTGATCAAAGATAGACTCCACTTCCTTGTATTGTGTGTGGTATTGCGAGAGGAAACCCCATTCTTTAGTAGTCACAGGTTTCAAATTGGATGTTTGTTTGTTTTGAAGGGTCAGTTCCCTAGGGATGATTGCAACCTCCTCCACCAGTTTTTTTAGAGTCTGGGGATTATAGCCTTTGGCCTCAAATCTGTCGGTGAGTATTTTCGCTTGCTGGAAGAAATTAATATCTTCTGAACAATTCCTTTTGACTCTCATCAGTTGCCCTTTCGGTATGTTTTTGAGCCATAGGGGGTGATGGCCACTCGTGGTTGGTAAGTAGCTGTTGCGGTCAGTTTTTTTAAAAAACACCTTGGTTTCCAGTTTGTTCTCTTGACGGTAAATGCAGACATCTAAGAAATGTATCTCTTTGTTATGCCATTCTGTCGTTAATTTAATGTTTTTATTGTTGTTATTTAAAACATTTAAAAACTCAATTAAAGAAACTATTGATCCTGCCCATATAAAAAATATATCGTCGATGAAACGTTTATAAAAAATTAGCTCTGTTTTTATGTCGTTAAAAATTGTTTTGTCCTCCCATTCGGCCATGAATAAATTTGCGATACTGGGCGCAAATTTAGCGCCCATCGCCACTCCTCTTTTCTGTGAGTAGAATTTACTGTCATACCAGAAGTAGTTGTGGGAGAGACAGTAATTGAGCGCATGTCCAATAAAAATTTTCTGGTCATGGGGTAGATCCTCCCTTTGGCTCAATGCCCAATTTAGAGCTAATAATGCGTCATCGTGTTGGATAATCGAGTATAAAGATGATACGTCTGCCGTTACTAACAGCACTTCTTGTTCTTCTGTTAGATTGATATTCTGCAAATGATTTAAAAAATCTTTTGTGTCTCTCAAATATGATTTGGTAGAGATGACACTTTTTTGCAAGAATTTGTCAAGATATTGGCTCATTCTAGAGGTTATAGAATCAATGCTGTTCACTATTGGCCTTGCTGGTGGATTTAGGGGATCCTTATGTACCTTAGGCAGTGTGTAAATTGTAGGAATTTTGCTGCTATTGGGTAATAGATAATTTTTTTCTTTATTTGTGAGTACCCTCAATCCAGTACCTATGTTTACCAGAATCTCCAGCTGGTTCATGTAAGCCTGAGTTGGATCTTTCTTCAGTTCTTCATAGGTAAGTTCATCAGACAGCATTTTCACAATTTGATTGTGGTATACTTCTTTAGGCAGTATAACCACTCCCCCTCCCTTGTCCGCTGGCCTTATCACTATGTCCTTCCTCTTCTCCAGTGCTTCGATGCCCTCTTTAATATGGTTTAGATTGTGGTCCTTCTTGGGTTTTAAACCATTTAAGTCTCTTAGCACTAGTCCCTTAAATACCTCCACCTGGTGCTTTGGGTTATTTAAGGGATTAAACAAGGATTTGTTTTTTAAACCACTATTAACCGCCATACTGGGGTTCGTCTGTCCCACTGTAGGTTGGGTGTCACAACCTATGAAATGTTTTTTAATGTTTAATTTCCTAATGTATTTGTGGACATCCACAAATACGTTAAATTTGTTCACGGGTTGTTTCATGCCACATTTTAATCCTAAATTCAAAATATTTAGCTCTTTGTGTGTTAGTTCAACCGGGCTAAGATTAAAGATTCCTCCAATTAGTGATTCCTTCTTCTTTTTCTTGATCCTCCTTCCTGCCCTACATCCTCTGGTTCTTCGTCCTTCTGATATTGGTAAGGGTAATGATTCATTTCCCATTGGTTGTACGTTGGGGGCCCTCTCCAATCTTGGTCTCTGTGTAGTTGTGGGGGCCGTTGGGGTTTGCCTCGACGAGGCGGATATCCCCGTCCCCTCCTCTGTCCTCCCCCCCCTCTCCCTAAAAAAGGACGGGGTGCAGGTATGTTGTTTCCATAATTTTCATGGTTTTCTTGATGTTCCCATAATGGTTGGAACCTGTTTTGGGTTGGTACCTGGTGTCCAGGTTGTTGATCTTTACCCTGGTTTCCTCTACCTCTAGTGCCTTTGATCTTCCCTTTTCCTCTTTGGATTGGGGTTGAGAACCGTATTGGGGAATCTAAAATTACCTCCTCTTCAATTTCCCGTGTTGGTTCTCTTAATCTGATCGGTATTGGATTAGTGTTGACTACTGCTGGTATTCTTTCTATCAGGTTTTTATCATCTGGTAGATTTTGTTGCCATGCATAAATGGTGTTGGTTTTGAAATCTCCCAAATCTCTCTGATATTTTTTCACTTTCTTTCTTTGTGTGTCCCTGTCTACTTTTTCCAGCCTTTTGTGGGTCCTGTTGTTAAAATCTAAAACAGGTTGTGTATCCTTAATTGGGTCTAATTGCTGTTGTAGTTCATTGATTCTTGATTCAATAATGGACATTTTCCTTTTCTTTCTTTGGAGTATGAGTTCCTGCAGTTTGAACCCAACCCCATTGAAGAAATCCAGCCATTCTTGAATTGAACCAGGATCATCAAGGGCATCCTGTGGTGTAACTTCCCACCGGAGACTCCTGATGATGATTTTTTCTTTAATATAATGTTCCAGTGTAAATATGTCCCACCATGTCCTCACTTGTTTTTCTAAAGTGTTACCGAGTGCTGACATGGCTCCATTATAGTTTATCTGAGTATTAGTGGGTTCAATGTCAATAAAGAGATTGTTCATGTCTATATTTCTATTACTCAAGAATCTCAGTGGATCCATAGCAGCTGAGAAAGTTAAATAGCTGAATGTGCACCAAATGGTGTTTTAAAAAACGGCCCTCCTAATAAAAACACCGCTCAGCGCTTAAGATACAGTCAGTGAGATAACAGTGAAATAGATAAACAATGAATACTCCAAATAGCAGCTGCTTAAAAAGTTATGATGTATAAAAAAAGACAGTATAGAAAAAACTCTAGATAAATACACAGAGTCCTAAATGATACTGTAGCAGCGCTTCTTTCAAAATAAATTTCTGAAAGTCCTCTATACAAGTTCAAGTATAGGTAATGACAATGGTGCAGATGGTTAAAGATGTGACTGCAATAATATTGATTGTGCCAGATTATTCCTTTATCTCCAGTTGTTCACCACGTGGGGGGAAATTTAAATTCCCCTTAAGGGGATGCACTTACCAGAGGTAAGGTTCAAAAAGGCATGAACCAATAGTCCACATCCGACCTGGTCGCTGCAATCTCCACCAGCCACACTGTTATGTTGAGGTCCGTATGACATATAAGGCAAAAATAAATTCTGCATAGGGTAGTACTGTTAAAAAACCTTTATTTAAGTCCCCACAGCCCCCCTTTATACATATGTGCGTACCACAGTGCAGATGTAAATACACAGTGTTTAAGGTGACTAAGTGCCCTCTGAGCAGGAATAGTGAACGGCGGCGCCGTCTGGGTTACCAGTAACCTCGCGTCCTTCTCCTCACTTCCTGGTCTGTGGAGCGCATCTGTCGTCACTTCCGGTGATTGGTTAGAGAGTCACGCCCTGACGCGTTTCGTCACTTCCGGACTTCGTCTGAGGGCGTGACTCTCATTACCAACACCGAGTTTAAGTAAGGACTGACTCCGCCCCCTTGTCCGACGTCAGGCGCGACTACGTGTGTGCGCCATGACCGGACATCCGCCCGCAAGGTAAACATTGCCAGCTTAGGAGCGGAAGTACTGGAACGGCCATATTATGTGTGGGATGCAGTTGTGTATATCATTAGTCAGCCAGTAATTACACCAGCGGTCCCAACTTTCACCACATGAATTACATATCCCACTCATACTATGTGTTTGACGGACAACAGGTGCTTATGCAGCAAACCAATGTCTATCATATGTCCACAGGAGGGGAAGGTCTGGTTGTAAATCCGCTGCCGTTGCCCTCATACACTGACCGATTTGTTTGGGACAATTTCCATCGGCTGCAAACTGGCAACTACATCAGACCACCCCCACTCTGTGTGATACAATACAATATAAAATAACGGTCATGTTGTACATAATTCCTTATATTAATGTACGGACTGCTATGTTTCATATACCTTTAAAAAACGTCTTTAAAAAAACGTCTTTTTAAAACCATTTTTTAAAAAAACATTTTCTAAAACACCATATATACATGAAAAAACACAACTGTACCATATGACTTGAATTAAATCCGGTAAACTCAAATAAAAAAATATATAAAAAATATATAAAATATATATTATTAAGTCTACACCTATAATCTGTAAAAAAGTATTATTGTGAGCTCACGGCTGTATATGTTTACATGATTAGGCCTATTGCAGCACCAAACAGTATATATCGCCTCATGTTTCTCTTATACTTTCTACAAATTGAAATAATGTTTAGATAACCCATTAATTTAAGTCCTAAATTAAGGTGCTAAAATGGGTAATCAAATAGGTAGACTGGGTTTGAGGTAGACTAGACAGACTAGTTATGGTGTGAACTAATACTGTTTCATTGTATATTATCTTTATGGACTGTTTCTCCACTCTATAAACATACATAAACTTAGCCAGATGTTAAAAAGAGGACACATTAAGAGTAAAAAATATCTAGAGTAAATTATCTAAAATTGGAACATAAAACGTTTAAAACTGAAGGATGAGACATATAACCATGTAAAAGAGACTTTCCAACTGGAATGTTAAGTGTCACTTATAAAACAGTTGATATCAAGTTCAACATTCAGGCCTTTGGGTACTAAAACTTCTGTTAGAAATATCCACATAGTTTCTCGCTTGGAGAGTTCCCGGACTCTGTGAGAGCCTCTCCAATGTGGTTCTAAGTGTTCAATTCCCCAAAATTGTAGGCCGGAAGCGTCTTGATTGTGTTTTAATTTAAAATGTAGTGACACATTATGGTCCTTATAGCCGATTTTAATATTCTGTATGTGTTCTGCTATTCTGATTCTCAGTAGTCTTTTAGTGCGGCCTATGTAAAGTAGGCCACAAGGGCATTTTAAGGCATACACTACATATTGGCTATTACAAGTAATAAACTGTTTTATATCAAATTTTCTGTTGTTGTATGGGACAGTGAAGTTGTCAATTCCTCTCAGTGGTCGTGCCACTTCTCTGCACGCTTTGCATCTTTTACAGGCAAAGAACCCATTTTTGTCCCAAAAAGATTGTGGTTTCTTAGGAGGATCTAAAATTTTCTTAACCACACGGTCTCCATAGTTGGGTGCTTTCTTGTAGATGAATTGTGGTCTGGGAGGTAGAACAGTATTTAATTTTTTGTCCATTAAGAGAATGTGCCAATGTTGATCAAAGATAGACTCCACTTCCTTGTATTGTGTGTGGTATTGCGAGAGGAAACCCCATTCTTTAGTAGTCACAGGTTTCAAATTGGATGTTTGTTTGTTTTGAAGGGTCAGTTCCCTAGGGATGATTGCAACCTCCTCCACCAGTTTTTTTAGAGTCTGGGGATTATAGCCTTTGGCCTCAAATCTGTCGGTGAGTATTTTCGCTTGCTGGAAGAAATTAATATCTTCTGAACAATTCCTTTTGACTCTCATCAGTTGCCCTTTCGGTATGTTTTTGAGCCATAGGGGGTGATGGCCACTCGTGGTTGGTAAGTAGCTGTTGCGGTCAGTTTTTTTAAAAAACACCTTGGTTTCCAGTTTGTTCTCTTGACGGTAAATGCAGACATCTAAGAAATGTATCTCTTTGTTATGCCATTCTGTCGTTAATTTAATGTTTTTATTGTTGTTATTTAAAACATTTAAAAACTCAATTAAAGAAACTATTGATCCTGCCCATATAAAAAATATATCGTCGATGAAACGTTTATAAAAAATTAGCTCTGTTTTTATGTCGTTAAAAATTGTTTTGTCCTCCCATTCGGCCATGAATAAATTTGCGATACTGGGCGCAAATTTAGCGCCCATCGCCACTCCTCTTTTCTGTGAGTAGAATTTACTGTCATACCAGAAGTAGTTGTGGGAAAATACATTAGGAAATTAAACATTAAAAAACATTTCATAGGTTGTGACACCCAACCTACAGTGGGACAGACGAACCCCAGTATGGCGGTTAATAGTGGTTTAAAAAACAAATCCTTGTTTAATCCCTTAAATAACCCAAAGCACCAGGTGGAGGTATTTAAGGGACTAGTGCTAAGAGACTTAAATGGTTTAAAACCCAAGAAGGACCACAATCTAAACCATATTAAAGAGGGCATCGAAGCACTGGAGAAGAGGAAGGACATAGTGATAAGGCCAGCGGACAAGGGAGGGGGAGTGGTTATACTGCCTAAAGAAGTATACCACAATCAAATTGTGAAAATGCTGTCTGATGAACTTACCTATGAAGAACTGAAGAAAGATCCAACTCAGGCTTACATGAACCAGCTGGAGATTCTGGTAAACATAGGTACTGGATTGAGGGTACTCACAAATAAAGAAAAAAATTATCTATTACCCAATAGCAGCAAAATTCCTACAATTTACACACTGCCTAAGGTACATAAGGATCCCCTAAATCCACCAGCAAGGCCAATAGTGAACAGCATTGATTCTATAACCTCTAGAATGAGCCAATATCTTGACAAATTCTTGCAAAAAAGTGTCATCTCTACCAAATCATATTTGAGAGACACAAAAGATTTTTTAAATCATTTGCAGAATATCAATCTAACAGAAGAACAAGAAGTGCTGTTAGTAACGGCAGACGTATCATCTTTATACTCGATTATCCAACACGATGACGCATTATTAGCTCTAAATTGGGCATTGAGCCAAAGGGAGGATCTACCCCATGACCAGAAAATTTTTATTGGACATGCGCTCAATTACTGTCTCTCCCACAACTACTTCTGGTATGACAGTAAATTCTACTCACAGAAAACAGGAGTGGCGATGGGCGCTAAATTTGCGCCCAGTATCGCAAATTTATTCATGGCCGAATGGGAGGACAAAACAATTTTTAACGACATAAAAACAGAGCTAATTTTTTATAAACGTTTCATCGACGATATATTTTTTATATGGGCAGGATCAATAGTTTCTTTAATTGAGTTTTTAAATGTTTTAAATAACAACAATAAAAACATTAAATTAACGACAGAATGGCATAACAAAGAGATACATTTCTTAGATGTCTGCATTTACCGTCAAGAGAACAAACTGGAAACCAAGGTGTTTTTTAAAAAAACTGACCGCAACAGCTACTTACCAACCACGAGTGGCCATCACCCCCTATGGCTCAAAAACATACCAAAAGGGCAACTGATGAGAGTCAAAAGGAATTGTTCAGAAGATATTAATTTCTTCCAGCAAGCGAAAATACTCACCGACAGATTTGAGGCCAAAGGCTATAATCCCCAGACTCTAAAAAAACTGGTGGAGGAGGTTGCAATCATCCCTAGGGAACTGACCCTTCAAAACAAACAAACATCCAATTTGAAACCTGTGACTACTAAAGAATGGGGTTTCCTCTCGCAATACCACACACAATACAAGGAAGTGGAGTCTATCTTTGATCAACATTGGCACATTCTCTTAATGGACAAAAAATTAAATACTGTTCTACCTCCCAGACCACAATTCATCTACAAGAAAGCACCCAACTATGGAGACCGTGTGGTTAAGAAAATTTTAGATCCTCCTAAGAAACCACAATCTTTTTGGGACAAAAATGGGTTCTTTGCCTGTAAAAGATGCAAAGCGTGCAGAGAAGTGGCACGACCACTGAGAGGAATTGACAACTTCACTGTCCCATACAACAACAGAAAATTTGATATAAAACAGTTTATTACTTGTAATAGCCAATATGTAGTGTATGCCTTAAAATGCCCTTGTGGCCTACTTTACATAGGCCGCACTAAAAGACTACTGAGAATCAGAATAGCAGAACACATACAGAATATTAAAATCGGCTATAAGGACCATAATGTGTCACTACATTTTAAATTAAAACACAATCAAGACGCTTCCGGCCTACAATTTTGGGGAATTGAACACTTAGAACCACATTGGAGAGGCTCTCACAGAGTCCGGGAACTCTCCAAGCGAGAAACTATGTGGATATTTCTAACAGAAGTTTTAGTACCCAAAGGCCTGAATGTTGAACTTGATATCAACTGTTTTATAAGTGACACTTAACATTCCAGTTGGAAAGTCTCTTTTACATGGTTATATGTCTCATCCTTCAGTTTTAAACGTTTTATGTTCCAATTTTAGATAATTTACTCTAGATATTTTTTACTCTTAATGTGTCCTCTTTTTAACATCTGGCTAAGTTTATGTATGTTTATAGAGTGGAGAAACAGTCCATAAAGATAATATACAATGAAACAGTATTAGTTCACACCATAACTAGTCTGTCTAGTCTACCTCAAACCCAGTCTACCTATTTGATTACCCATTTTAGCACCTTAATTTAGGACTTAAATTAATGGGTTATCTAAACATTATTTCAATTTGTAGAAAGTATAAGAGAAACATGAGGCGATATATACTGTTTGGTGCTGCAATAGGCCTAATCATGTAAACATATACAGCCGTGAGCTCACAATAATACTTTTTTACAGATTATAGGTGTAGACTTAATAATATATATTTTATATATTTTTTATATATTTTTTTATTTGAGTTTACCGGATTTAATTCAAGTCATATGGTACAGTTGTGTTTTTTCATGTATATATGGTGTTTTAGAAAATGTTTTTTTAAAAAATGGTTTTAAAAAGACGTTTTTTTAAAGACGTTTTTTAAAGGTATATGAAACATAGCAGTCCGTACATTAATATAAGGAATTATGTACAACATGACCGTTATTTTATATTGTATTGTATCACACAGAGTGGGGGTGGTCTGATGTAGTTGCCAGTTTGCAGCCGATGGAAATTGTCCCAAACAAATCGGTCAGTGTATGAGGGCAACGGCAGCGGATTTACAACCAGACCTTCCCCTCCTGTGGACATATGATAGACATTGGTTTGCTGCATAAGCACCTGTTGTCCGTCAAACACATAGTATGAGTGGGATATGTAATTCATGTGGTGAAAGTTGGGACCGCTGGTGTAATTACTGGCTGACTAATGATATACACAACTGCATCCCACACATAATATGGCCGTTCCAGTACTTCCGCTCCTAAGCTGGCAATGTTTACCTTGCGGGCGGATGTCCGGTCATGGCGCACACACGTAGTCGCGCCTGACGTCGGACAAGGGGGCGGAGTCAGTCCTTACTTAAACTCGGTGTTGGTAATGAGAGTCACGCCCTCAGACGAAGTCCGGAAGTGACGAAACGCGTCAGGGCGTGACTCTCTAACCAATCACCGGAAGTGACGACAGATGCGCTCCACAGACCAGGAAGTGAGGAGAAGGACGCGAGGTTACTGGTAACCCAGACGGCGCCGCCGTTCACTATTCCTGCTCAGAGGGCACTTAGTCACCTTAAACACTGTGTATTTACATCTGCACTGTGGTACGCACATATGTATAAAGGGGGGCTGTGGGGACTTAAATAAAGGTTTTTTAACAGTACTACCCTATGCAGAATTTATTTTTGCCTTATATGTCATACGGACCTCAACATAACAGTGTGGCTGGTGGAGATTGCAGCGACCAGGTCGGATGTGGACTATTGGTTCATGCCTTTTTGAACCTTACCTCTGGTAAGTGCATCCCCTTAAGGGGAATTTAAATTTCCCCCCACGTGGTGAACAACTGGAGATAAAGGAATAATCTGGCACAATCAATATTATTGCAGTCACATCTTTAACCATCTGCACCATTGTCATTACCTATACTTGAACTTGTATAGAGGACTTTCAGAAATTTATTTTGAAAGAAGCGCTGCTACAGTATCATTTAGGACTCTGTGTATTTATCTAGAGTTTTTTCTATACTGTCTTTTTTTATACATCATAACTTTTTAAGCAGCTGCTATTTGGAGTATTCATTGTTTATCTATTTCACTGTTATCTCACTGACTGTATCTTAAGCGCTGAGCGGTGTTTTTATTAGGAGGGCCGTTTTTTAAAACACCATTTGGTGCACATTCAGCTATTTAACTTTCTCAGCTGCTATGGATCCACTGAGATTCTTGAGTAATAGAAATATAGACATGAACAATCTCTTTATTGACATTGAACCCACTAATACTCAGATAAACTATAATGGAGCCATGTCAGCACTCGGTAACACTTTAGAAAAACAAGTGAGGACATGGTGGGACATATTTACACTGGAACATTATATTAAAGAAAAAATCATCATCAGGAGTCTCCGGTGGGAAGTTACACCACAGGATGCCCTTGATGATCCTGGTTCAATTCAAGAATGGCTGGATTTCTTCAATGGGGTTGGGTTCAAACTGCAGGAACTCATACTCCAAAGAAAGAAAAGGAAAATGTCCATTATTGAATCAAGAATCAATGAACTACAACAGCAATTAGACCCAATTAAGGATACACAACCTGTTTTAGATTTTAACAACAGGACCCACAAAAGGCTGGAAAAAGTAGACAGGGACACACAAAGAAAGAAAGTGAAAAAATATCAGAGAGATTTGGGAGATTTCAAAACCAACACCATTTATGCATGGCAACAAAATCTACCAGATGATAAAAACCTGATAGAAAGAATACCAGCAGTAGTCAACACTAATCCAATACCGATCAGATTAAGAGAACCAACACGGGAAATTGAAGAGGAGGTAATTTTAGATTCCCCAATACGGTTCTCAACCCCAATCCAAAGAGGAAAAGGGAAGATCAAAGGCACTAGAGGTAGAGGAAACCAGGGTAAAGATCAACAACCTGAACACCAGGTACCAACCCAAAACAGGTTCCAACCATTATGGGAACATCAAGAAAACCATGAAAATTATGGAAACAACATACCTGCACACCGTCCTTTTTTAGGGAGAGGGGGGGGAGGACAGAGGAGGGGACGCGGATATCCGCCTCGTCGAGGCAAACCCCAACGGCCCCCACAACTACACAGAGACCAAGATTGGAGAGGGCCCCCAACGTACAACCAATGGGAAATGAATCATTACCCTTACCAATATCAGAAGGACGAAGAACCAGAGGATGTAGGGCAGGAAGGAGGATCAAGAAAAAGAAGAAGGAATCACTAATTGGAGGAATCTTTAATCTTAGCCCGGTTGAACTAACACACAAAGAGCTAAATATTTTGAATTTAGGATTAAAATGTGGCATGAAACAACCCGTGAACAAATTTAACGTATTTGTGGATGTCCACAAATACATTAGGAAATTAAACATTAAAAAACATTTCATAGGTTGTGACACCCAACCTACAGTGGGACAGACGAACCCCAGTATGGCGGTTAATAGTGGTTTAAAAAACAAATCCTTGTTTAATCCCTTAAATAACCCAAAGCACCAGGTGGAGGTATTTAAGGGACTAGTGCTAAGAGACTTAAATGGTTTAAAACCCAAGAAGGACCACAATCTAAACCATATTAAAGAGGGCATCGAAGCACTGGAGAAGAGGAAGGACATAGTGATAAGGCCAGCGGACAAGGGAGGGGGAGTGGTTATACTGCCTAAAGAAGTATACCACAATCAAATTGTGAAAATGCTGTCTGATGAACTTACCTATGAAGAACTGAAGAAAGATCCAACTCAGGCTTACATGAACCAGCTGGAGATTCTGGTAAACATAGGTACTGGATTGAGGGTACTCACAAATAAAGAAAAAAATTATCTATTACCCAATAGCAGCAAAATTCCTACAATTTACACACTGCCTAAGGTACATAAGGATCCCCTAAATCCACCAGCAAGGCCAATAGTGAACAGCATTGATTCTATAACCTCTAGAATGAGCCAATATCTTGACAAATTCTTGCAAAAAAGTGTCATCTCTACCAAATCATATTTGAGAGACACAAAAGATTTTTTAAATCATTTGCAGAATATCAATCTAACAGAAGAACAAGAAGTGCTGTTAGTAACGGCAGACGTATCATCTTTATACTCGATTATCCAACACGATGACGCATTATTAGCTCTAAATTGGGCATTGAGCCAAAGGGAGGATCTACCCCATGACCAGAACATTTTTATTGGACATGCGCTCAATTACTGTCTCTCCCACAACTACTTCTGGTATGACAGTAAATTCTACTCACAGAAAAGAGGAGTGGCGATGGGCGCTAAATTTGCGCCCAGTATCGCAAATTTATTCATGGCCGAATGGGAGGACAAAAAATTTTTAACGACATAAAAACAGAGCTAATTTTTTATAAACGTTTCATCTACGATATATTTTTTATATGGGCAGGATCAATAGTTTCTTTAATTGAGTTTTTAAATGTTTTAAATAACAACAATAAAAACATTAAATTAACGACAGAATGGCATAACAAAGAGATACATTTCTTAGATGTCTGCATTTACCGTCAAGAGAACAAACTGGAAACCAAGGTGTTTTTTAAAAAAACTGACCGCAACAGCTACTTACCAACCACGAGTGGCCATCACCCCCTATGGCTCAAAAACATACCGAAAGGGCAACTGATGAGAGTCAAAAGGAATTGTTCAGAAGATATTAATTTCTTCCAGCAAGCGAAAATACTCACCGACAGATTTGAGGCCAAAGGCTATAATCCCCAGACTCTAAAAAAACTGGTGGAGGAGGTTGCAATCATCCCTAGGGAACTGACCCTTCAAAACAAACAAACATCCAATTTGAAACCTGTGACTACTAAAGAATGGGGTTTCCTCTCGCAATACCACACACAATACAAGGAAGTGGAGTCTATCTTTGATCAACATTGGCACATTCTCTTAATGGACAAAAAATTAAATACTGTTCTACCTCCCAGACCACAATTCATCTACAAGAAAGCACCCAACTATGGAGACCGTGTGGTTAAGAAAATTTTAGATCCTCCTAAGAAACCACAATCTTTTTGGGACAAAAATGGGTTCTTTGCCTGTAAAAGATGCAAAGCGTGCAGAGAAGTGGCACGACCACTGAGAGGAATTGACAACTTCACTGTCCCATACAACAACAGAAAATTTGATATAAAACAGTTTATTACTTGTAATAGCCAATATGTAGTGTATGCCTTAAAATGCCCTTGTGGCCTACTTTACATAGGCCGCACTAAAAGACTACTGAGAATCAGAATAGCAGAACACATACAGAATATTAAAATCGGCTATAAGGACCATAATGTGTCACTACATTTTAAATTAAAACACAATCAAGACGCTTCCGGCCTACAATTTTGGGGAATTGAACACTTAGAACCACATTGGAGAGGCTCTCACAGAGTCCGGGAACTCTCCAAGCGAGAAACTATGTGGATATTTCTAACAGAAGTTTTAGTACCCAAAGGCCTGAATGTTGAACTTGATATCAACTGTTTTATAAGTGACACTTAACATTCCAGTTGGAAAGTCTCTTTTACATGGTTATATGTCTCATCCTTCAGTTTTAAACGTTTTATGTTCCAATTTTAGATAATTTACTCTAGATATTTTTTACTCTTAATGTGTCCTCTTTTTAACATCTGGCTAAGTTTATGTATGTTTATAGAGTGGAGAAACAGTCCATAAAGATAATATACAATGAAACAGTATTAGTTCACACCATAACTAGTCTGTCTAGTCTACCTCAAACCCAGTCTACCTATTTGATTACCCATTTTAGCACCTTAATTTAGGACTTAAATTAATGGGTTATCTAAACATTATTTCAATTTGTAGAAAGTATAAGAGAAACATGAGGCGATATATACTGTTTGGTGCTGCAATAGGCCTAATCATGTAAACATATACAGCCGTGAGCTCACAATAATACTTTTTTACAGATTATAGGTGTAGACTTAATAATATATATTTTATATATTTTTTATATATTTTTTTATTTGAGTTTACCGGATTTAATTCAAGTCATATGGTACAGTTGTGTTTTTTCATGTATATATGGTGTTTTAGAAAATGGTTTTTTAAAAATGGTTTTAAAAAGACGTTTTTTTAAAGACGTTTTTTAAAGGTATATGAAACATAGCAGTCCGTACATTAATATAAGGAATTATGTACAACATGACCGTTATTTTATATTGTATTGTATCACACAGAGTGGGGGTGGTCTGATGTAGTTGCCAGTTTGCAGCCGATGGAAATTGTCCCAAACAAATCGGTCAGTGTATGAGGGCAACGGCAGCGGATTTACAACCAGACCTTCCCCTCCTGTGGACATATGATAGACATTGGTTTGCTGCATAAGCACCTGTTGTCCGTCAAACACATAGTATGAGTGGGATATGTAATTCATGTGGTGAAAGTTGGGACCGCTGGTGTAATTACTGGCTGACTAATGATATACACAACTGCATCCCACACATAATATGGCCGTTCCAGTACTTCCGCTCCTAAGCTGGCAATGTTTACCTTGCGGGCGGATGTCCGGTCATGGCGCACACACGTAGTCGCGCCTGACGTCGGACAAGGGGGCGGAGTCAGTCCTTACTTAAACTCGGTGTTGGTAATGAGAGTCACGCCCTCAGACGAAGTCCGGAAGTGACGAAACGCGTCAGGGCGTGACTCTCTAACCAATCACCGGAAGTGACGACAGATGCGCTCCACAGACCAGGAAGTGAGGAGAAGGACGCGAGGTTACTGGTAACCCAGACGGCGCCGCCGTTCACTATTCCTGCTCAGAGGGCACTTAGTCACCTTAAACACTGTGTATTTACATCTGCACTGTGGTACGCACATATGTATAAAGGGGGGCTGTGGGGACTTAAATAAAGGTTTTTTAACAGTACTACCCTATGCAGAATTTATTTTTGCCTTATATGTCATACGGACCTCAACATAACAGTGTGGCTGGTGGAGATTGCAGCGACCAGGTCGGATGTGGACTATTGGTTCATGCCTTTTTGAACCTTACCTCTGGTAAGTGCATCCCCTTAAGGGGAATTTAAATTTCCCCCCACGTGGTGAACAACTGGAGATAAAGGAATAATCTGGCACAATCAATATTATTGCAGTCACATCTTTAACCATCTGCACCATTGTCATTACCTATACTTGAACTTGTATAGAGGACTTTCAGAAATTTATTTTGAAAGAAGCGCTGCTACAGTATCATTTAGGACTCTGTGTATTTATCTAGAGTTTTTTCTATACTGTCTTTTTTTATATTGCAGAGATTACTTTATTTTCACTGAGGAGCTGCCATGGACTTTTTTGGACTGATGGATAGTATAACCCGTTACCCGGGCGGTTTCTTATATACTGCACTTAGTTGGCGCCCTCTGCTGTTTTTTTATATATATATATATATATATTGCAGAGATTACTTTATTTTCACTGAGGAGTTGCCATGGACTTTTTTGGACTGATGAATACCATAACCCTTTACCCAGGCTGTTTCTTATATACTGCACTTAGTTCGCGCCCTCTGCTGTTTTTTATATATATATATATATATATATATATATATATATATTGTGAGGGGGTTAGCTCGGCAGCGGGTGTGTGTGACCCCCGGGATGGGCTCCCCACACAAAAACAGGCCCAGCAAACGGAGGTTGTGGTTTTCAAAATCAAAAAGGTGCGGTTTATTTTCTATTTACAGTGACAAAACACAGCAAAGCAAAAGAAACATAAATAAAATAAATCCTGGTCAACTTGACCTCTGACTAAACATACAGGTTTCCTAACTAACAACTGGGATCAGCCTAGTGCTGTCCTAGTCCCTAAGTCCCTGGTTTTAAATGTCCAAGCAAATAGCCACACAGGCTTTGTCTCACCGCACAGGGGTTCACTCTCCCTAGACAGTCCACACAGGTCTGGTTCCAGGCATGAGCTAACACCTAATGAATCTGGGAGTTCTTATAGAGGCCTAAATGAGCTGACAAGCTTCAGCTGGTCTCATCAACTCCCTGTCTGCACGACGCCCCACACTCTCCCTAGAGGTATGAGTCATCCATGAGCCCACTAGCCTCAGCTGGGCTTATACAACTCTCCACCTAGTTGTATAAGTCGGCGTAAAGCCTGAATCTGGGCGAAATATATCTACCCCCCTGGATGCAACCAGGTGACTTTACCTTCCTGCTGTCACATACCCCCCCCTCTTGTTTTAACCTCGGGGTTGGAACACCAGCAATCAGGCATTCATGTACTCGAGACAAAGCATCCACATTCCCCATTTGAACGCCAGGGCGATGCTTTACTGTGAAGTTGAATTCCTGGAGGGCCAGGAACCACCTATTCACTCTTCTATTTGTTTCCTTGTTTTGAGCCATCCACTTTAACGGAGCGTGATCAGTAACCATGTCAAAGTGCCTACCTAGCAGGTAGTACCGAAGGGAATCTAGAGCCCACTTCACCGCTAAACACTCCTTTTCAACGGTGGCGTAATTTACCTCATGGGACTTCAACTTCCTGCTGAGGTAAATGACTGGGTGCTCTTCCCCGTTCCAGACCTGGGACAATACTGCTCCTAACCCCACATCTGACGCATCACTTTGTACGACAAAGTCTTTAGAGAAGTCGGGTGAGTACAACACTGGCTGGCTACATAAGGCTTGTTTCAAGAATTGGAATGCTGCCTCAGCCTCGGGGGTCCATTTAATCATGACCGACCCTTTCCCCTTCGTCAGGTTGGTTAGGGGCACAGCCTTAGAAGCAAAGTGGGGAATGAATCGCCGATAATACCCAGCGATTCCCAGAAAGGCTCGTACCTGCTTCTTGCTGTTGGGACGTGGCCAACTCTGGATGGCCTCGACTTTGTTGAGTTGGGGTTTTATTACTCCCCTACCAATGGTGTACCCAAGATATTTGGCCTCCTCCTGCCCAATGGTACACTTCTTGGGGTTAGCCGTAAACCCCGCTTCCCGAACAGAGTCCAGGACTGCTTGCATTTTTGGCAGATGTGAGGCCCAATCTGTGCTATGGACAATTACGTCATCCAGGTAAGCCGCAGCATACTTCCGATGGGGCCTCAGCATCTGGTCCATTTTCCGCTGGAATGTGGCTGGCGCATTCTGTAACCCGAACGGCATTCTTTTATATTGGAACGCCCCGTCTGGGGTTACAAATGCGGTTTTCTCTTTGGCCGACTTGGCCAGGGGGATTTGCCAATACCCTTTTGTGAGGTCAAGAGTCGTCATGTATCGGGCTGTTCCCAGCCGGTCGATCAACTCATCTATACGTGGCATGGGGTAGGTGTCAAATTTTGTAACTTTGTTCAACTGACGAAAATCGTTACAAAATCGCCAGCTCCCATCCGGTTTAGGCACCAACACAATGGGACTAGACCAATCACTTTGGGACTCCTCTATCACCCCTAAGTTCAGCATTTTCTGTACTTCCTCCCGTATTGCCTCCCGTCGGGCCTCTGGGATCCGATAGGGTTTTAACTTCACCCTTTCACCGGGCGGGGTAATGATGTCATGCTCTACCCCAGATGTTTGTCCCGGCAGCTCAGAGAATACCTCCTTGTTGCGAAGCAGAAACTCCTTAACCTCCTGTTGTTGGGGTTGTGACAAGGTGGCTGCTATTCCAACCTCAGGAATCACGCAACCAGTTTGAGCTGGTGACCAAGTGTCTGCGACTAGGGACTCTCTATCCCTCCAGGCTTTCAACAGATTAACGTGATAGATCTGTTCGGGCTTTCGCCTTCCTGGTTGTCTGACCTTGTAATTCACTTCGCTCACTTTTTCCATTATCTCATAGGGGCCTTGCCATTTGGCAAGGAATTTACTTTCAACCGTAGGGACAAGTACCAGTATCCTATCCCCCGGGGAAAAGGTACGGGTCTTGGCTCCACGGTTGTACACTCTCTGCTGTGCTAACTGCGCTTGGGCCAAATGTTCCTTCACGATGGGCATTACCTGTGCAATTCGGTCTTGCATCAGGGCGACATGCTCAATCACACTCCTGTGGGGAGAACTCTCACTTTCCCAAGTTCCCTTGGCAATATCCAACAGCCCTCTTGGGTGTCTCCCATACAGTAACTCAAAGGGGGAGAATCCCGTAGAGGATTGGGGCACCTCCCTAATAGCAAACATCAGATAAGGAAGTAGACAGTCCCAATCCTTTCCATCTCTATCCACCACTTTCTTCAACATTTGTTTTAGGGTTTTGTTGAATCTTTCAACCAGCCCATCGGTTTGGGGGTGATACACAGATGTACGTAATTGCGTCACTTTGAACAATTTACACAGCTCCTTCATAACCCGGGACATAAAGGGTGTACCTTGGTCCGTAAGCAGTTCTTTACAAATACCCACCCGGCTAAACACAAGAGATAGCTCTTTGGCTATGGTTTTGGCCGAGGTATTTCGGAGAGGGATCGCTTCTGGATAACGGGTGGCATAGTCCATTATAACTAATATGTACTGGTGCCCCCTAGCGGACTTGATTATAGGCCCTACCAAATCCATGGCGATCCTCTCAAACGGGACCTCAATGATGGGTAGAGGGACCAGCGGGCTACGGAAATGTGGCATCGGGGCCGACCTCTGACACACAGGGCAGGAGGAACAATAATTTTCTATGTCCTTCATCACCCCCGGCCAATAGAATCTCTGTAATACCCTCTCTCGGGTTTTCTCTGTCCCCAGATGACCTCCAAGAATGTGCCCATGGGCCAACTCCAACACCAACTTCCTGTAAGGTTTGGGCACCACAAGCTGCTCAACGGTTTCTTCTGCCCTTTTTGCCACCCGATACAGTAGGTCCTTCTCTACGCTGAAGTATGGGTAAGTGCAGGTATTATCTGGGTTCACTAACTCGCCATCTATTTTCACTACGTTTTCCCGTGCCTTTATTAGGGCGGGGTCTTTCAACTGTTCTGTGGCAAAGTTTTCCCTGTGAACCTCAAGATCAGAAAACTCCACAGACGGTAGGTTTTCGTCTGAGGAGGTGGGCTCCTCTCCAGTTTCTTGAGTCTCCCCTGCCAATACTGATAAGGGAAATTCCGGAGAGTCCTCACCACTCTCAGGGGAGTTCTGGCTATCACATTCCTGGTACATAGGGGCACCAGTGGGGGGCTCAGGATCATCCCACAGTTCCCAGAACTTCGGAAAATCCCTTCCCACAATGGCGTCATGCGGTAACTGAGATACTAAGCCCACTGGATGAGAGAGGGTACCTTTGGGGGTCTCGAAACACACTGTAGTCACTGGATACTCTCGGGTGTCCCCATGCACACAAATAACAGCTACCTTGCTATTCCCAAAGACCTCTGTTTTAACTAACTCAGCCTTTATCAGGGTCACAAGGCTACCTGAATCCAGCAATACCACAACATTTCTACCATTAACACACATTTTGCATAAATGTTTCTCAGTTCCTCGAATGGCAGTGCATGCGACTGTCGCACACAGCGACTGACGTCTGCCCGTCAGAAAGTCACACTGCATGGGTTCCTCCATAACCGGGCAATTGGCTGCAATATGTCCCGCTTGCCGGCAGCGGTAGCAAACGATCCTTCTTGCCGCCTCTTGAGCCGCTGATTTCCCAGGCTGTTCTTGCCAAACTTGGGGTAGAGCTCCCACCCTCTCACTCTCTCCACCCTCACCCCTTGGAATCCTCTTATCCGCCCCTGGGGATGGTCTGGTCTTAGGGTGGAAAGTCCGAGTGTCTCTGGAAGAGGCCGTCAGGTTCTCTGTAGCCAAGTATTTCTCCACACGATCCACAAGACCATCGGCCGTCTCTGGGTCTCCATGGCTTACCCACTTTTGGATGGCAGTAGGAAGAGCTCTCAAAAACCGATCCATTACAACACGTTCCACAATCTTTGGTGCGGACAAAGTCTCTGGCTGTAGCCACTTTCTGCTCAGGTGAATGAGATCATACATTTGAGACCTGGGGGGTTTTCCAAGCTGGAAAGTCCAGTTATGCACACGCTGAGCCCGGACAGCCTGGGTGACACCCAGCCTTGCCAAAATTTCAGCTTTTAGCATCACATAGTCTTTTGCTTGGTTAGGCTCTAGGTCATAGTAAGCTTTCTGCGATTCACCAGTTAACAGAGGAGCCACCAGTCCAGCCCACTGCTCCTCAGGCCACTTTTCTCTTTCAGCGGTCCTTTCAAATGTGGTCAAAAATACCTCTGGATCATCCTCTCCAGTCATTTTTGTCAATAAACGACTCACCCCAAAGGACGCGGTATTAGTGGGACGGCTTTCCTCACTGGTCTGCGGACGTTGCTGCATTACTGCTTCCATTTGTTGTAGTCTCTGCTCTTGCTTCTGTAACAGGTCTATGAAGCGGGCCTCAGATTGCTGCTGGGCTTGTTGCTGAGCTGCAAGGCTCTGTTGATGAGCTTGCTGCTGGGCTGCAAGGCTCCTTTGCAAACCTGCATTTGTCTGCTGTTGATTGGCATTTGCTAGAGCCAGCTGTTTCAGTATCTCCTCCATGCTGGCTTAAAAAAAAAACTGCCACTGGTTCTCCACCAACTGTGAGGGGGTTAGCTCGGCAGCGGGTGTGTGTGACCCCCGGGATGGGCTCCCCACACAAAAACAGGCCCAGCAAACGGAGGTTGTGGTTTTCAAAATCAAAAAGGTGCGGTTTATTTTCTATTTACAGTGACAAAACACAACAAAGCAAAAGAAACATAAATAAAATAAATCCTGGTCAACTTGACCTCTGACTAAACATACAGGTTTCCTAACTAACAACTGGGATCAGCCTAGTGCTGTCCTAGTCCCTAAGTCCCTGGTTTTAAATGTCCAAGCAAATAGCCACACAGGCTTTGTCTCACCGCACAGGGGTTCACTCTCCCTAGACAGTCCACACAGGTCTGGTTCCAGGCATGAGCTAACACCTAATGAATCTGGGAGTTCTTATAGAGGCCTAAATGAGCTGACAAGCTTCAGCTGGTCTCATCAACTCCCTGTCTGCACGACGCCCCACACTCTCCCTAGAGGTATGAGTCATCCATGAGCCCACTAGCCTCAGCTGGGCTTATACAACTCTCCACCTAGTTGTATAAGTCGGCGTAAAGCCTGAATCTGGGCGAAATATATCTACCCCCCTGGATGCAACCAGGTGACTTTACCTTCCTGCTGTCACAATATATATATATATATTGCAGCTATTACTTTATTCTCACTGAGGAGCTTCCATGGATGTTTTTTGGACTTATGGATTTTTAGCATAACCCTATACCCCCATAGCACATTCATGTGTATAATGATGATGTAGTTTAGTTGTAACCCTACCTGCGCCATTCTCAAATCTTCCTTTTCAAAACCAAGTCGAAGGATGCAGATGAGTAGTGTCTGGAGGGATAGGCAAGTCTTGCATCAGGTTTGCATTTTTTTTTTTTATGCAAATACACAGGTGACAATTCTTGGGGTAGGGAGGACGTTTCTTTGATGTTTCAATTTTTAATTAAATTTATATATTCAGTTCACAATGTAGCAGCCATATAATATTCAAACCTTTTATCCTAACAAAGCAGTCAGTTTTAATACAGGAGAAATCTGTATCAGCTTGTCGCAGATCCTGGCAAGCCTCGGAGGGACAATCCTTCTGCTGCTTGTGTCTCAAATATGTTCAACTTTCCTCATCATAAAATCTTTCTACTGAATCAAAGTCTGGAGCACAAATCATAATATAGATCAGACTGAAGGAAACGTCTGCACGGCTCTTCATTTGTCAGATACAATTACTGCCATTGTGGGAATAGACTGTGCGGAAATCAGAGTGTGGCGACTTAACATGAACAAATCGGGGGAAATCTACTTTGCTCCAATTCTTGTTTAGGAAATGTACTTTAATCAGCCTCAATGTCAGTGTGGAACCAACATCTTCCATTGTATATGTGACAGGGGGGTCACTTTGCACACAGGGTGAGCCAGGAAACCATGGACATTAAGAATATGGCTTGGATTGCTTGAAATTGAAATAGTAATATTAGTCCACAATATGAACTGGTTGTTTTATTCTGAACTCAACAGGTTAATTGAGAGATACTGAGGTGTTCAGCCTCAATCACCTGTCTGCCTAGTGTAATGCTAATCCCAGCTTCTAAAAGACCTGTTCATTGTTTGTGGTGACGCGGATTAGGGAAATTAAGTCTGCCCTTGTGTGTATTGTAAAGTAACAGACAGTCTGGTGAATATAAAGGTCATGCATAGTTATTTAAACATAAGGGGATTAGAATCTGTTGTCTCCTACCAGGTGTCAAAATAATGTGTATTGGGTCTTGTTGTGTTGTGGGTGGAGCTGGACCATTGTTCATTTTAGTTTAATGCAGTATTGGATGTGTATAAAGGTTACAATGTTTTTGGCAATAAAGTGAGTCTATCCAGAGAAAGATACAGAGTGCGTCTCGTTCTTTCAGAAGGATTAATTCCTATGGGAAGTGGTCGTCTGGCTGTGGAGGATCGACAGTGAATTTGTGTCCAGGAGAGGGAAGATATCAAAACGGCGTTAACCCCCTTTCGTATTTGGGGTGCCGTTAAATTGGTTGGCAGCAGCGGGATTTTCCCTCCAGTTCCTGGGACACTCCAAACCACCACAGTGAATGACCAGCTATGCAGCCTGCAGGAAAGCCACTCTGAAAGACCTACTTGAGAGCCGAGAAGGAACCAGTGGGACAAAGAACAAGGCCACCTTGATCAGGGAGCTAGCCGAGATGGACCAGAGGGTTGGTGATGCAGGACCCCGGTCAGTTGAAGACTTATTTCAGCAACGAGTTCGACAGCGCTTGGCATTATATGGTGCTAACCCATCAGAGACCGCCATACAGGAAGCCATTAGAGGCATCCAGATGCAGGATGCGCAACAAGAGAGAGAACGACAGCGACAAAAGAGAGAACTAGAGCGGCAACATGAGCGGAGAATGGTGGAAATACGGCAATCGGAGATTGCCATCCCTAAAGCCGAAGTGGATGATATGGAGTTCCAGGGAGCTAGCCTGGCTGAAGAATCGGCAGTGGAAAATCTGAAGATTGCCATCTCTAAAGCCGAAGTGGATGATATGGAGTTCCAGGGAGCTAGCCTGGCTGAAGAATCGGCAGTGGGAAATCTGAAGATTGCCATCCTTAAAGCCGAAGAGGATGTTATGGATTATGCATCGCCTGCCCAAGTACTGGCAGCAGGACAAAGTACTGCAGACCCCTGCTCTACACCCGTGGCAGTTTTGGAGGCCCGAGGTGAGAAGGTGATGGTTCCTCTTTCCCAGGGGATTTCAGAGATGCAGGGAGGAGATGGTGTGAAACTCAAAAACAGGAGGATGTCAGCCTTGCTTTGCAAGCACTGGGGGATTTTCACCCACCACAAGTGGATGGGACTTCAGTCTCCACTTGTATACCCCAGGGATGCTGGGCAGTCGGCCCAGATCCCCAACAACATGACGGACTGAGCCCAGTCACCCTGTCTTCTCTCCAGCGGCGGGTATCTTCTCTGAGAGAGGCAGAGGTTGGCTGGGTAAGTAATGCTTTGTTTGGAGCAATTTGTTTGGGGTACTGTGTGGATACCGGCATTAGAAGAATGGACCTATGGACTAACTTCGGAGTCAACCCGTCTGGGGTCACCTCCGGTGTTAGTCTCCTGCCGAAAGGGGAGATGTGTGACAGGGGGGTCACTTTGGACACAGGGTGAGCCAGGAAACCATGGACATTAAGAATATGGCTTGGATTGCTTGAAATTGAAATAGTAATATTAGTCCACAATATGTACTGGTTGTTTTATTCTGAACTCAACAGGTTAATTGAGAGATACTGAGGTGTTCAGCCTCAATCACCTGTCTGCCTAGTGTAATGCTAATCCCAGCTTCTAAAAGACCTGTTCATTGTTTGTGGTGATGTGGATTGGGGAAATTAAGTCTGTCCTTGTGTGTATTGTAAAGTAACAGACAGTCTGGTGAATATAAAGGTCATGCATAGTTATTTAAACATAAGGGGATTAGAACCTGTTGTCTCCTAACAGGTGTCAAAATAATGTGTATTGGGTCTTGTTGTGTTGTGGGTGGAGCTGGACCATTGTTCATTTTAGGTTAATGCAGTATTGGATGTGTATAAGAGTTACAATGTTTTTCTTAATAAAGTCAGTCTATCCAGAGAAAGATACAGAGTGCGTCTCGTCCTTTCAGAAGGATTAATTCCTATGAGAAGTGGTCATCTGAGTGTGGAGGATTGGCAGCGAATTTGTGTCCAGGAGAGGGAAGATATCTAAAATGGCGTTAAACCCCTTTCGTATTTGGGGTGCCGTTACAGTATCCAATTCCCCTGGAGAGATCCATAATCTTCTACCCCAGAGGTCTCCAAACGTTCTAAACAAAGGGTCAGTTTACTATCCTTCAGACTTTAAAGAAGCTGGACTGTGGCCAGTGGGAGAAAAAAATGTCCTGGTGTTGTTAACAATGCCCCATCATTGGTGTCAGTGGGAGGAATAGTGCCCTATCATTGGTGTCAGTGGGAGGAATAGTACCCCATCATTGGTGTCAGTGGGAGGAATAGTGCCCCATCATTGGTATTAGTGGGAGGAATAGTGCCCCATCATTGGTGTCAGTGGGAGGAATAGTGCCCTATCATTGGTATCAGTGGGAGGAATAGTGCCCCACCCATCATTGGAGCACAGGTGTGTCAGGAGGAAGGTGTCTCTGGAGCTGCTGCAGCTGATCCGTGTGAGAGGGGAGTGGTGGTAAAATCTATCCCAGCTCTCCTGGCCCCCTTTCTGGGGAAGCCATGGAGGGCAGCAGGGCCTCTCCTGCTGGAAACTCCCAGCCATCTCCTGGGCCATCAGGTGAACTGCCTGCCTCTTTACAAGCCGATCTCTCTGCCCCTAGTGAGGATGAAGGCTCTGAGGCAATTCGGGAGCAAGTGGTGGCCGGGATTAAGGTCCTGAACAGGGAGAGGGACAAGCTCTACAAACTGAGAGCGGAGCTGAAGCGCCTGCAAAGGCAACTTGAGGGCTTACGTAGCCAGAAACGGGGATCCATGGATCCGGAAATCCAACTGGCCAAGGTCCGTGTGGAACATCAGGAGACCATCGTGGCCATGATGGAAGGCAGAGATGGGCCCTTTAAGGAAAAATTTTGCAACGACAAAAGGTTTGCAAGGGTGACAAAGATGGAGGTGGAGGAGGAGGAGACCCCCAGTTCTGACCCCCTGCCCCCCCAGGGAGAGGTAAGCAGCCCCATACCTTCCCAGGACTCAGGAGGCATGCTAAGGGCCATCCAGGTAATGGAGTCTCCTATGTGGGGGGATCAGATGGTGTTTAATGAGGAGGACATTACTGATGATGTACCTGATAAAGTGAAGCCTGCTAAGTCCCATGTTGTGGATAAGACTGTTTTTGTACCATCTAGCACCATGACCAGGGATGAGCCGAACACCCCCCTGTTCGGTTCGCACCAGAACCTGCGAACAGACAAAATGTTCATGTAAACTTTAGAACCCTATTAAATACAATGGACTCGAACGTTCGAAATCTAAAGTGTTAATTATAAAGGCTAATATGCAAGTTATTGTCCTAAAAAGTGTTTGGGGACCTGGGTCCTGCCCCAGGGGACATGTATCAATGCAAAAAGAAGTTTTAAAAACGGCCGTTTTTTCGGGAGCAGTGATTTTAATAATGCTTAAAATGAAAAAATAAAAGTGAAATATTCCTTTAAATTTCGTACCTGGGGGGTGTGTATGATATGCATGTAAAGTGGCGCATGTTTCCCGTGCTTAGAACTGTCCCTGCAAAAAATGTCATTTTTGAAAGAAAAAAATGCATTTAAAACTGACTCCCGGCCGGCTATTAATGAATTGTCGGCTCCCGGCAATACATACAAAAGTCATTGATAAAAAAAAAAAAAAAAAGCGTGGGGGTTCCCCAGAATTCAATTACCAGGCCCTTCAGGTCTGGAATGGATATTAAGAGGAACCCCGCCGCAAATTTAAAAAAAAATTGACGTGGGGTTCCCCCAAATATCCATTCCAGGCCCTTCAGATCTGGCATGGATTTTAAGGGGAACTCCACCCCAAATTTTAAAAAAAAATGGCGTGGAGTCCCCCTAAAAATCCATACCAGACCCCTTATCCGAGCATGCAACCTGGCCGGCCGCAGGGGAAAAGGGGGGGACGAGAGAGCGGCCCCCCCTTCCCTCCTGAACTGTACCAAGCCACATGCCCTCAACATGGGAGGATGTCCCCATGTTGATGGGGACAAGGGCCTCATCCCCACAACCCTTGCCCGGTGGTTGTGGGGGTCTGCGGGCGGGGGGCTTATCGGAATCTGGAAGACCCCTTTAACAAAGGGGACCCCCAGATCCCGCCCCCCCCTATGTGAATTGGTAAGGGGTACATTGTACCCCTACCATTTCACGAAGAAAGCGTAAAAAAATGTTTAAAAAAACACACAAACACCTTGAAAAAGTCCTTTATTAAAAAAAAAAAAAACATTCCAGCGGTGAAATCCAGTGTCCCGCGGCGATCCCGATGTCCAGCGCTGTCCTTCATTGGTTTTGCCTGAGCGGACCTGATGGGGAACTCCCTCTCAGTATTTTAAATGTATAGACCCACCCCTTCTAAAGTTCCCCATCAGGTCCGCTCAGCGGACCAGATGCGGAACATGAGAAGGGGCGGGTCTATACATGTATTACCAAAGTGAGAGCAGTTCCCCATCAGGTCCGCCCCCTCGGTATGTCGGACCCGCCTACGTCATTGGCTTGAGCGGGGAACTTCCTTCACTGTGTAAATTTAAATTTACATAGTGAAGGAAGTTCCCCGCTCAAGCCAATGACGTAGGCGGGTCCGACATACCGAGGGGGCGGACCTGATGGGGAACTGCTCTCACTTTGGTAATACATGTATAGACCCGCCCCTTCTCATGTTCCGCATCTGGTCCGCTGAGCGGACCTGATGGGGAACTTTAGAAGGGGCGGGTCTATACATTTAAAATACTGAGAGGGAGTTTCCCATCAGGTCCGCTCAGGCACAACCAATGAAGGACAGCGCTGGACATCGGGATCGCCGTGGGACACTGGATTTCACCGCTGGAATGTTTTTTTTTTTTTTTTTTTAAATAAAGGACTTTTTCAAGGTGTTTGTGTGTTTTTTTAAACATTTTTTCACGCTTTCTTCGTGAAATGGTAGGGGTACAATGTACCCCTTACCAATTCACATAGGGGGGGGCCGGGATCTGGGGGTCCCCTTTGTTAAAGGGGTCTTCCAGATTCCGATAAGCCCCCCGCCCGCAGACCCCCACAACCACCGGGCAAGGGTTGTGGGGATGAGGCCCTTGTCCCCATCAACATGGGGACATCCTCCCCATGTTGAGGGCATGTGGCTTGGTACGGTTCAGGAGGGAGGGGGGGCCGCTCTCTCGTCCCCCCCCTTTTCCCCTGCGGCCGGCCAGGTTGCGTGCTCGGATAAGGGGTCTGGTATGGATTTTTAGGGGGACTCCACGCCATTTTTTTTTAAATTTGGGGTGGAGTTCCCCTTAAAATCCATGCCAGATCTGAAGGGCCTGGAATGGATATTTGGGGGAACCCCACGTCAATTTTTTTTAAAATTTGCGGCGGGGTTCCCCTTAATATCCATTCCAGACCTGAAGGGCCTGGTAATTGAATTCTGGGGAACCCCCACGCTTTTTTTTTTTTTTTATCAATGACTTTTGTATGTATTGCCGGGAGCCGACAATTCATTAATAGCCGCGAGTCAGTTTTAAATGCATTTTTTTCTTTCAAAAATGACATTTTTTGCAGGGACAGTTCTAAGCACGGGAAACATGCGCCACTTTACATGCATATCATACACACCCCCCAGGTACAAAATTTAAAGGAATATTTCACTTTTATTTTTTCATTTTAAGCATTATTAAAATCACTGCTCCCGAAAAAACGGCCGTTTTTAAAACTTCTTTTTGCATTGATACATGTCCCCTGGGGCAGGACCCAGGTCCCCAAACACTTTTTAGGACAATAACTTGCATATAAGCCTTTATAATTAGCACTTTAGATTTCTCCCATAGATTTTTCGGATCTGCCGCGAACACCCCAATTTGTTCGTTGTTCGGCGAACGGGCGAACAGGCAATGTTCGAGTCGAACATGAGTTCGACTCGAACTCGAAGCTCATCCCTAACCATGACTGATAATGTGCCTAATGACAATCAGACTGCTAGTCCTGTGTGCAGCAATGTTGTGCCTGCTGAGGCTGCAATGAAGCAAGAGTTACATTTAAAAAATGTCATTTCTGCAAATGAACTGCAAGTGTCAGAAGAGCCCATTAACCCTACCTTTGGCTGAGTCCAAAGCTTTTTGCCCCACTGCTGCTGAGGACTCTACAGTGCAGCATCAGGAGACAGCTGGTATTGCAGAAACTGTGACCATTCCTGATGGGAATGTGTGTGTGGCTGATAAAAATCATCCCAGTTCAGGTGTGATGGACAATGGTCCCAGTACAAGTGTGATGAACAATGGTCCCAGTACAAGTGTGATGAACAATGGTCCCAGTTCAGGTGTGATGAACAATGGTCCCAGTACAAGTGTGATGGACAATCCTACCAACTCTGTTCATGCAGATAATGTACAGACTAATGTGACTTCAGTGTGGGCCCTTGGCCCTGATAAACCTACATTTGCACAGGTGGCACACTCTGCTCCTGGTAGTCCCGCTCCCAAGCGGGGTTTTCCCCTTCAAGCTGCCACTTTGAGCAACCCAGGATCTGGTCTTGGGTCTCTGGCTTCTGCTGGGTGTCCCAGGCGGAATTTAGTTATTCTGAAATGGGAAGGTGGTGCCATCCCTCCAGCACGGCGTGCAGTGGTGGACTTGATTTTGGAGATGGGTTTTGGGGCAAATGACCTGTATGCCTTTATTCATGTAGCTGGGACACGGGATTATATGGTTAGCTTCACCAGGCCAGAGGGTCTTGACCTGTTCTGGGAGCGATATGAGGCCCAGTGCAGGTCAAGACCTGAATGGGAAGGTCTAGTCCCAGTTGCGGTTTCTCAGAGGTCAACAGTAAAAAAAATTACCATTATCCTGACCAATGAGAGTGTTCCTGCTCGGGATCTAGAGGTCTGGTTAAGGAACTATGGGGAGGTTTTGACCAAGCCCAATAAAATCCTCGATGAGCGTAACATCTGGACTGGGGGATGGTCGGTAACAGTCAGGTTGGCCAGGGATGGGAATGTTGTCCGTCACCTGCCCTCCTCAGCTTTCATAGGGAGGGATAGGATGACTGTTTTCTACCCTGGTCAGCCGAAGCTGTGTCACCGCTGTGGAGAAAAGGGGCACTTGAGCTCCTCCTGTTCAGCCTTGATATGTTCAGTGTGTCGGGGTCAGGGTCATATGGCTAAGGACTGCACCAGGAAGATCAGGCGCAACCTGTGCCTGCGCCTTGGCCACCCCTACAGCAGATGTCCTGAAGCCTGGCACAATATGGAGAAGGAGGTAATAGATGACTTGTCAAGGCTGGACAGGATGGAGGGTGAGGCCCCTGGTGTACCATCCTCCTCTGCAGTGACTGCCTCCCCTGGTCCTGCTCAGGATCCCTCTCCAGTTCCTGTGGCCACCCCTCCTGTGTCTGTAAGTACTCCTTCTGTTTCTGTCTCTGTGTCCCCCCAGCCTACTGTACCCTCTCCTCTTGTGTCAGAACCTTCCAAGTCTGTGCCCCCTGAGTCAGTTACCCCCCAGGAGTCTACCCCTCCTGAGTCTGACTTAAAGGGATCACCCCCCCCCCCACCAGGAGTGGTAGCGTGTACTAAAAAGGTTGCTTCTTCCTCTGTAAAGAAGTCTTGTGGAAAGACTTTAAAGAAAAAAGTAAGAGATGAGGGCATCTCTGAGGCTGACCTGCAGTACCTGGAGGAGAGAAGGAAGGTTGGGAGGCGGAAAAGGCAGGCGGTGAGGACGGAACGGGGACGGGAAGCTCCGGTGCCTGTCTCCAGCCGTCATAGGTCCTCCAAGTGGGATATTTCTTCATCTGGAGCTTCTTCTGAGAGAAGTTCCGATTCCGAAATGGACTTTGAGGCGGCCTCTAGAAAGAGAGAGGCTTCTGGTGATGAGCAGCAGAGGGGAGCTAAGAAGCAATCCACCCAATAACCCAAATGGCGGTTTCCCCTCCGTTAAAAGTAATGTCGCCAGCATTAAGTCAGTAAGAGCTCGTTCTATGGCCTTCTTTTTGTTCAGCCAATTAGATGCTGAAATTTTATTTTTGCAAGAGACTAGGCTCACCTCCTTGGCAGATATTCATATGGCCAAGAGAGAGTGGAGGTATGGTCCATCTTACTGGTCTCTTGCGGCCGAGCCTTGTGGCGGTGTTGTTTAAAACCGGCATGGTAACTGTCCGGCGGGTTATTGAGGTGGAGATTGGGAGATGTATGGTCTTAGACGTCCTTGTGGGAGGGCAGGACCTGTGCCTAATCAATGTTTATGGACCGCACACAAAGTGGGACAGGAAATGCCTTTTTTCAAGGATCAAGCCATTTCTTTTTACATCCCGGCAAGTGGTCTTTGGAGGTGACTTTAATACAGTAACTAGGCCCAAGGACAGGAAGGACTTCAAGGACAGGCTGGGATATGATAGCGTTTTTTTAAATAGTATGGTTAGGGATGCTGGTCTTGTGGATGTGCACATTAAGCACCTCCCAGATGACACTGGGTTCACTTTTCATCGTGGTAATAGTCAGAGTAGGATAGATACCGTATATACTCGAGTATAAGCTGACCCGAATATAAGCCGAGGCACCTAATTTTACCACAAAAAACTTGGAAAACGTATTGACTTGAGTATAAGCCTAGGGCGACCATCTGCATGCCTCACTGTGCCTCACTTTGCCTCACTGTGTCCATGTCCATGCTTCACTGTACCCATGCCTCACTGTGCCGATGCCTCACTGTGCCCATGCCTCACTGTGTCCATGACTAGACTGACGTTTAACATGGGAGTCTATGGAAGGGGTGCCCGGTTTGAAGAATCGGTGCTCCCTGGCCGTAGGTTCCTCAGACAACAAACTTTGAACACTTGTAGAGGAGAAATGGGGCTATATGTGTGCCAAGTTTCGGGTCCAGAGGACCTATGACTGGCCAGTACCGGGTCCCCAAAATCACCAGAGAAATTACTGTTTAACATGGGAGTCTATGGAAAACTTTGCATACTTGTAGAGAAAGAGTGGGGCTACAATTGTGCCGGCCGGTACCAGGTCCCCAAAGTCCGGGAGATCAGGCGCAAAAAGGTGACTCGAGTATAAGCCGAGGGGGGCATTTTCAGCACCAAAAAATGTGCTGAAAAACTTGGCTTATACTCGAGTATATACGGTAGTTTTTTTTTGAAGGAGGCCTCTGCTTTCTCGCCCCCAGTGGTGCAGGCAGTCGAGTTCTCTGATCACTGTATGCTATCTGTGGTACTGAATGCTTCAGACGCCCCTCAGAGGGGCAAGGGCATCTGAAGATTGAATTCGACACTACTCAAGGAAGAACATGTTAGACAATCCTTTGAGGAATTCTTTCAGGCACAGGTGACCATCCTGGACTTTTGTAGCAGCAAGGCTGAGTGGTGGGAGCGGACCAAAAAGAGGATCGCTGGATTCTTCAGGGGCCTAGCCAATAGAAATCAGTTTAATAAATACATGACCTACCAACGTTTACGGAGGAAGCTGGATATTCTTGTCTCGAGAGGAGGAGATCCTGGGGCAATCTCCGAAGTGAAACTCCTTCTCAGGAAGTGTCAATATGACCGGCATGCTTCTTTGGTTCTAGAGAGGGACTATGGGAAGTACCACTCGCCTGACCCTTACCAGAACTGCAAACAAGGTGTAGCTGTTAAAACGGTCGTTGGCCTTAAGGACAGTACAGGTTCCTTGACAAAGTCCAGGTCAGGGATTCTGGAGGTCGTGAGGTCCTTTTATGCCGACCTTCTTGGGAGGAAAGAGCTTGACCGTGACAAGATGGAAAGCTTTTTGGACTCTACTCCAGGTCTAAATGGTGGAGATGTTCCATTGATGAATTTGACAGAGGAGATCACAGTCGAAGAGGTGATGAGGGCAATTGAACAGCTTGCCATCAAAAAGTCACCTGGACCGGATGGCTTGACGGCTGAGTTTTACAAAGCCTTTAAGTCTATTCTGGCCCCACATTTGGTAGAGGTTTTTAACAGTTGCCTTGCTGAGGGGGTGCTTTCCCCTTCCATGAGGCACTCGGCTGTGATTGTGATTCTTCTTTCAAAGGGTAAAGATCCTTCGATGATTGAGAATTGGCACCCCATCAGCCTTCTTAATGTCGATAGAAAGATACTCGCAAAGATATTTTTCTGGCGCCTATCGTCAGTGGCAGAGTCTTTGCTTTCTCGCCATCAGCACTGTCCGGTCCAGGGTAGGAGCACCTTCACAGCGGTTTTAGCTGTCCGGAAGGCCTTGGAGCGGTGCAGGGCTGCAGGCTGGGGAAAGTATTTGCTGACATTGGATCAGGCAAAGGCTTTTGATCGTGTTAACCATGAGTACCTGTGGTTGCTCCTTAGTAAGTACGGTCTGCCGGGTGGTTTTGTCGATTGGCTAAAAGTCTTGTATAAGGGGGCAAAAAGCTTCCCTCTTGTTAATGGTTGGGTTGGGCAGTCCTTTGAGGCTGGCTCCGGGGTGCGCCAGGGTTGTCCTCTGAGTCCCCTGCTCTATGTGTCTGCAATCGACCCATTCATCAGGAGGCTAGAGAGCGGCATGTTGTGTGGGGTACCAGTGGGGCTCCCGGGTGAGCCGCCATTGAGGGTTGTTGCCTATGCGGACGATGTGTCAGTGATTGTCACTGGGACAGATGAAGTGGAGGAGGTGGTCTCTCTGAAATCACGATATTCTGAAGCATCAGGCTCCAAGATCAATCAGGAAGAGACTGAAGTTTTCTGGATGGGAAAGGAAGGTGAGGGGTTTGATCTCCCGGACACCTTTCCAGTGCCCCAGGAAAGAATTAAGATACTAGGCATTGAATTTGGACCCGGTGACTATGGCCTCAAAAACTGGGAAGGCAGACTGGAAATTGCCAATACTAAGGTGGTCAGCTTGAAGAGATGGAAGTTATCTATGAGGGAAAGGGTTGATCTGATTAAGACTTACCTGATTCCGATCTTCTTGTATGTCAGCTTTGTCTGCATCTTGCCAGTGTCTCTCTATGCTAGGGTCAGTAGTGTGTTCTTCCAGATCCTGTGGGGGAACAGACTGAACCCCATCAAGAGGAATGTCACCTACCTATCTAGGAGGGAGGGTGGCTTAGGTATGGTCAACCCAGTTCTTTTCTTTTCACTGCTATTTCTCAAGTTTAACATTGGTAATATGCTTGCAGTGTAAACTCCTGGATGGGTAGGCATATTTAGATCTTGGTTTAGGCCTTTTCTACGACTTTGGGAAGAAGGTGGCCAAGTGAAGAATCGCATGGGGTCATCGTGGTCAGCTACCAGCCTATGTCGCTCTGTGCCTGAAGTTACTGCGGCAGTGGCGATTGTCGGCTGAAGATCTCAGATCGGTTCCAAGGAAAGTCCTTATGAGTCGAGTCTTGAGCGAAGTCTTTCATGACCCACTGGCCTTAAGGGATTGCCCGGGCCCAGTTTTGAGGGCGGGGTTAAGACTGATTAATTTGGATAGAGTACCCCCTAAATTTAGGGATCTGGCCTGGTTGTGCTTCGATGGGAAGCTCTATGTTCGGGGCAATTTGAAATTCCGCAGTGGGATGGATCGTAGCTGTCCTCAGGAGGAGTGTGCAGATGAGGAGGAGACTATGGACCATTTTCTGCTTCGTTGCCCTTATAACATAGAGGTGTACAAACAGGTGGGGTGGGCCCTTGGTGTTCCTTTCCTCTCCAGGCTGGGTTATGCTGAGTGGGTGTACGGAGCATTCAATACCGGTGGAGTTTTTTGTTTGGATACACTATTTTTAGTTAGCCTAGTAGTCCGTTATTTCACCTGGAACGCACGGTGTCAGGTCAGCATTCAGCAAAAAATCCTTCCCGTTGAGGTGGTGGTGTATGACATTTTGCATGAGGTGGGGAAGATTCGGGAGCTTGAGAGAGACAAGTGGGGTCAGGGGGCTTGGTTGAAGGCGTGGAGGGGTTTTAAACCTCCCTGACTACCAAGAGTCTCTTTCCCGGGTGTGGCTGTCTGTCTCTTATCACCCTAGATTATTATTATTTTTGATTAATTTTTGATAAATGGCTGCGTACATAGGTGATGGGTTGTGCCTCCAAGGCCCTCTCTGCTGCTTTATGTAGATAGTTTTCTAAAATGTTTTGGTAGTGGATTATGTATATATTGTATATATTCTGAACATGGATGTGTATTCCTTTGTTTTCTGTTGAAGTTTTGTACCATGGTTTTGTTTTTTAATTTTGTATAAAATTGGTTGCTTGATTCTTTTCAATAAAAGATCAATAGTGCCCCATCATTGGTGTCAGTGGGAGGAATAGTGCCCCATTTTTGGGCCAGTGGGAGTAATAGTGCACCATTATTGGGGCCAGTGGGCAGAATAGCGATCCATCATTGGTGTCAGTGGGAGGAATAGTCCCCCATTGTTGGTGCCAGTGGGTAGAATGGTGCCCCATCGTTGGTGTCAGTGGGAGGAATGGTGCCCCATCATCGGTGTCAGTGGCAGGAATTATGTCCCATTGTTAATGTCAGTGGGAGGAATAGTGACCCAAGAGCCAGATAAAGGCAAGCAAAAATAGCTGCATCCAGCCTAGGGGCCACAGTTTGGAGACCACTGTGCTACACTATATGGCCAAAAGAACATCTGACCATCACACCTGTATGAGCTTGTTGGATATCCTATTCACAAACCATGGGCAGTAATATAAATACACTATGTATGCTGGCTCAGAGTAAGAGCTTGCCTGGCTCTACACATACAGAATAGAAAAAGGAAATCCTGATTGCCACATTCCAAAGAGACCCAATTCATAAAAGTGAAAGAAGCCTCAACCTAGCTCCATCCAGGCCATGCTCCCAACGTGTTTCGCCCCACCGGGTCTTTATTAATGGAGGTCCTCCTCTATGACTCCATGGACCTCCATGACTAATGTAGCGATACCCCCAGTTAAGAGGGCTGCCTTGTTTGTTTTTTGGGCCTTGTAGTGCACCGCTATCAACCCCAGGCAATTGGCTCTAACCTCTCGTGACACAGTTAGGAAAAGGGATGCTAGAATTACACTCTCTCTGGTATTCTATATGACACAATCCCCTTTGTGATATAGCACAGTAATTGAAACTGACAACCAATATAGTTAACTATAGGTTCTTTACTATTAATAAAAGGTTAAAAGGGTAAAACAGTATGCAATGTCGCATGCAGATCCCTGCAATATAAGTATACTTATCAAAGGTAAAACATTCAGCAATGAAACGACAGTTTAACAGACCCCGCTGCAGCTATCCTCCCTTGTGAGCAAGATGGCGCCCAGCAATGTCCTATACTACCCAGTCAGGCCTGACTATAACTTGGGTTAAAGTTTGATGAAGGAATCTTCGCTAGCAAAACACGGTGGTGCACTTAAAGAACAAATTGTAATCCAATAGGGTAGCGATGATCGCTAACTTTGTAAAGCTGGAGAGACTAATAAACTCGGTTCAGCAAGCAGTCTCCCCAGAGTGTAACTGTAACCACTGATGGGCCTGGATAAAGTTATATAGGCACAAAGTTAATAGTATGTGGTTCTGAGCAGGCGCTCTCTCACCCGACCGGACCAGTCCTTGTCCGGTACCTCCGCTACTGTGACTCGCTTCACAGTGTCCACGTTGCCCGGGTCTTTGGTCCTCCTGATGACAACTTCACAGCAGGGTCAGACGCTCCGCAGGCTCCTCGGTGGAGCGGAAGGCTCTTTGGAAGAAAGCACAAGGCCCAGGCTTCAGGCCTTGCATGCACAGCAGGTCAGCAGGGATCCTCTTGCTGGGAGGGCGGTGTCCAAAGAGAAAGAGAGAGATCCGCCTCTCTCTTTTAAAGTCCACCCCAGCAGTCCTTGCGCGGGGCAATGCACCTTGGGTGCCTCAAAGCGTGCTGGGAACTGTAGTCTTTGGGTGAATAACGATACCCCGCTACACACTCCTCCCCCACTTAGAATCTTTGGTCCCCAAAGACAGTATTAACAATAAGAGAACACAAACTCATTGAGAGCTGCAAGGGAAGTTGGCAAGGGAAACTCCCACCAAAACGGGGAAGGGAGCTTGTCCTGCCCACAGGTCACATCAATGGGGGTGACCTGCCTAACTGTGTCAGAGAGCGAGCTGGGGTTGCCCTCCACCAAATGCACAGTGGAGGGACCAGGTGTTGGTATTGTCCTTCTAGCAGTAGTGACTGTATCCTCAGAACTTTCCCCCATTTGGGCATAGGTTAACTTCCGAGGAGGACGAATGGTTCTCTTGGCTCTCTGTTCTCTTGGGGTGACTGCATTGGGTTCTACTATTTCTGGGACGTCCAGATCAGGTGCAACAAGATATTGAGGGTCCCTTTGATCTTCAGCAGAAGGGGATGGCCACAACCATCCAAGCTCTTCTTCTTCGCTTTGATCAGAAACATCCATTTCTCCAGACTGAGATACCTGAGACTGAGTGTTGGGCCTAGGTGTAGCCAGGCTTGAGGATGGTCCAGGGGAACCCTCTACAGGAGGTATCCGTACTGCTTCTGAAAGTGGAAGTAAGTGGTTTCTGTGCCAGGTCTTCAGCGGCCCTATCTTCCCTTCTGGCTTCAGCTGATACACCGGCAAGCCTGGTAACTTTTTGCAGATCACATAAGGTTCCGGTCTCCATCTGTCTGCCAATTTGTGCTTCCCAGGGACTCCCAAGTTCCGCAACATCACTCTGTCCCCAGGTTGCAAGTCTTGGATTCGAACTTTGAGATCAAAGTTCCTCTTATTCCGAGCTCCTCTTTGTTCTGATGCCGCTTGAGCCTGTTCAAAGGCCAGCTTCAAACTCTTCCTCAGTCTATCCACATATCCCTTATGTGAGGTGACTGAAGTGTGATCCATTGATATGCCGAAGGCCAGATCCACAGGCAGTCTTGCTTCCCTTCCAAACATTAATCGGTATGGAGAGTACCCTGTAGCATCACTAGTTGTACTGTTATAAGCATGCACTATTGCTGCTATGTGCTTGCTCCAATGCTGCTTCTGCTCGCTGCTCAGAGTCAACAACATATTTAACAGAGTCCTGTTGAATCTCTCCGGTTGAGCATCACCCTGAGGGTGATAATGGGTAGTACGGGTTTTCTTGATACCCAAAGAGTCAAGCAATTTCTTGATCAATCGACTCTCAAAGTCTCTTCCTTGGTCTGAGTGTAGGCGCTGTGGTAGCCCATGCATAATGCACAAAGTATTTCTCCACCAAGATTTTGGCTACAGTGGAGGCCTTCTGGTCTTTAGCTGGAAAAGCCTGGGCATAACAGGTGAAATGTTAGGTTATCACCAGAACATTTCCATGTCCACTTAAGTCAGGTTCTAGACAGAGGAAGTCAATGCATACCAAGTCCAAGGGTCCTTGACTCTGCAGATGACCCATTGGGGCAGCCTGACGTGGTAATGTCTTCCTTTGAATGCAGCGAGCACATGAGTGACAGTACTCCTCCACTTCAGCCCGCATACAAGGCCAATAGAACCTATCCCTTACAAGCTGAAATGTTCGTTCAGCCCCCAAATGGCCATGGTTATCATGTAGGGCAGCCAAAACGGTTCTTCTCTGTTTCTCCGGCAAAAACATTTGCCACTTTCCTTCTAGGTCATCAGAGGGGCCCCTTCGGTAGACCACCCCTTGATGTATTTGCAACTTGTCCTATTCTTTGTGGACCAGTCCAGCCACCTTTGAGGGATCCTTGAGAAGCCTGCTTGGATCCTGATCCTCCAGTGTCTTCAAAGCCAATCTTCCCCAAGTATCTTCCAACTGATCTTTCCTTATGTCCTTTTTTGACAGTTTTGGCAGGTCATCCTCTCCAATCTGGGTCACGTCACAATAACACTTGGGCACCCCTACCACCGAAACTCCAATCTCTTCAGCCCTTGACCCACCACTAGCTTGAAGTTGTGCTCCTTGACACAGGGCCCGCACCCCATCCGGGGTTACCTGGGTCCAGTCTTCTGTTTGGTGAGTGGGTGCATGAGCCCTTCTGGACAATGCATCTGCATCACGATTCCCAGGTCCAGGCCTATACTTGAGACTGAAGTGGAATCTGGCCAGGGCTGCCAACCAACGGTGGCCAGTGGCATCCAGCTTGGCTGTGGTGAAGAGGTAGGTGAGTGGATTATTGTCAGTCTTTACTGTAAAGTCAGCTCCATACAGGTAATCTCTGAGCTTATCCACGACTGCCCACTTTAGGGCCAGGAATTCCAACTTGTGAGTGGGGTAGTTATTTTCTGGGGGTGTCAGGCTTCTACTAACGTAGGCAACTGGGCGCAACTGTCCTTCATACTCTTGGTACAGCACCCCTCCTAGACCATCATGGCTGGCATCTACATGCAGTTCATATGGTTTCCTGGGATCAGCATAGGCCAAGACTGGAGCAGTGGTCAGACTCTTCTTCAACATTTGGAAGGCTTCCTCACACTCCTCTGTCCACTGGTCTTCCACAGACTCTCCAGGCTTCCTGGGCCCAGTATCATCCTCCTCTCCTTCTGTCTTCAGCAGCTCATTCAAGGGTTTTGCAATCTTCGCAAACCCTTCCACAAATCTACGGTAGTAAGAGCAGAACCCCAGGAAGGATCTGAGCTCAGTCACTGTAGTTGGCCTGGGCCAGGAGGTAACAGCGTCTAGTTTGTCGGGATCTGTAGACACTCCTTCTGCAGACACTATGTGTCCCAAATAGTAAACCGAAGATTGGTAAAACTGGCATTTTTCTCTGGAGAGTTTTAGTCCCTCTTCACTGAGCCTCTTCAGAACTTTCTCTGATCTCGCTTCATGCTCCTCCAGAGTCTTCCCGAAGACAATGATGTCATCTAGGTACACCAAGACTTCGATAAGATTCATTTCCCCCACTGTCTTCTCCATCAATCTCTGGAAAGTGGCGGGGGCCACCGACAGGCCTTGAGGCATCCTATTAAACTCATAGAATCCCACCGGGGTGATGAAGGCTGTCTTCTCTCTGTCTTCAGAGTGCATGGGGATTTGATAATACCCACTCTTCAGGTCCATGACACTGAACCATTTGGCCCCAGACAGACTCTGTAAAGCATCTTCTATCCTGGGGGTAGTGTACTGGTCGGGTATGGTCCTCCTGTTGAGAGTCCTGTAGTCTATGCAGAGCCTCAGCGACCCGTTCTTCTTCCTTACCACCACGATGGGGGAAGCATATGGACTCTTTGACTCTCGAATGACCCCTGTCCTCTTTAGCTCTGTTAACTGCTCACGCAGATCTTCCAAGTCAGCCAGGGGGACTCGTCGGATCCTCTCCCGGAAGGGTTTGTCTTCCTGCAGACGGATTTTATGGGTGGCACTCCTCGCACACCCCACGTCGAACTCATCTTCTGAGAATATCTTCCTCCATCTGGTCAGCTGGGCCTTGGCTCTCTCCTTCCACTTCAATGGTAAGGTGGTATCTTCCAAACAGAGTCCCTCCAGAGTGACTTCTTTTCCCTCCGTCCCCTTCAACTCAGACAGGGTCACTGGGGTGGCAGGATTTACTTTGCCCAGTAGTACCTGAGATGGGATCTTCACACGAGAACTAGAGACATTTCTGATGCTCACTGGATTCTGGCCTTTCGCCTTCTTCAATGCCCTCAATGGGACCACTTCAGGGATCACTTCCAATCCTGGGTGAGTGTTGAAGGGGTCTGGCTCCAAGACCACAAAGGGGCCAGGCTGCTCCCAGGAGAGTTTTACTGTAGCCTGGAGACAGGTCACCTCACCAGGCTGCAGTATCTTCTCCTTTCTCGACAGTCTCCAGACTCTTCCCACCCCCTCTTCCGGGGCCTTTTGCTCCAGGATCAACTTCTGATAGACCTGTTGCAGCCTGGGGTGAATCTTCTGTTTGGAAGGACTCCGCTCCTGCACTAAAGGGGTCAGCAGTCTCCTGACCAAGTCAGTGTTGGTCCCTATCAACATGGAGCTGGTGTTGGCCCCTGACGGGCGAGGACAAACTACCGCCAGGGTGTCAAAGACTTCTGCCTTTCCTGTCACTGATGGATCAAAGGCCAGCCTGATTGAGACAAAACCATCATAGGGAAAGCTACGAGTGCCAATCCCCCCTATTTGTAGGTCTTCCAGCTTCTGTAAAGGCACATGACTCAAATACTTTTGATAAAAGTCTCTGTATAAAAGAGTCACTTGGGCTCCTGTATCTAGGAGGGCCTTGGTGTAAACTCCCTCCACTTGAACGGAGACTAGAGGAGAGGGTCCTATTAACTTGCCTGGGAACTTCTGCTGAGGAGTTTCCTCCTTTGGACCCCTTGATTTTCCTAATGGTGTTTTCTTCTTCTTCCATTTTTCTCTGGACCTCAACCCTTTTTGGACCTGGTATGCATTGATCTTTCTCCGGCTGTCAAATTTCAACTCCCGACAGGCGGTATGGGGGGTTTTAAGAGGGCTATTGTTTCCCTTCTCTTTTTTCTCTGCTTGTTTTTGTATCTTTTTGGAGCTTTCTGTAAGTAGCGGGTGCCCGGCTGACTCCTTCACCGGGGTCCTCTGAAGTTTTCTGCCTGCTGGTATTGAGTGCCTCGGTTCTTCCTTGGACTGGGGCACACTCTCCCAGTGTGGCCAGCTCTTCCACAGTTAAAGCAGACAATTTCCTTCCTTATTTTTGGGGAAGTTGGAATGGGGACATTCCGGTCCGGTTCACTCTTGACCTCTCCCTTCTCCTTTGTTCCTGAGTCCTTGGCCAATAAAGAGGTCAATAGATCCAGTACCTGGGCCATCTGAGTCTTCAGGGTTTCTACTTCCGAGTCACATTCGGTAGCTACTGCTGTTCTGACTCCCACGGAAGCGGGTGGGGTGGTCTTCTCAACCCCCTGTTGATCCTTCAGCAAGGCCTCTTCGTCCCTTTGTCTGGGTAACTCAGAGCCATGACTCCGTCAGAGGTCTTCAAGTGAAGCCAAACTGGATCCAAACGTAAGGCTCCCCTCAGGATCTGCTTCATCCTGGTGGTGTCTATGACTTGTGGCAGCATTCTCTTTCTCGTACAATTTGGCACAGCATCCTGTTCAGTCTCCGGACATATTCAGACAACTTCTCCCCTGGCTGTTGGAGGGTATGTTCAAATTGATACACCAACTCTGACACCTTCTCCAGCTGGCCAAATTCCTCCTGCAACATAGACAGATAATCCATTGCTGTACACACAGTATTGCTGCACCTAAGATTCTTCACAGCCTCAGCAGCACTACCCTTCAAGCTTTCGTTGATGCGCTGCTTTTTCTGCGCTTATGGAACTTCCCAACCTTCTACTGCCTGCATTGCCTGCTCAATCCAGGTGTCGAAGTCTTCTTTCTTGGGTGGCACAGGTTGTGTTCCTGAAAACACCCTGGGTTTCCGGTACCCAGCTTCCACATGCATTGTGCTGGTTTTCTGGCACTTAGTAACAAAGTCTCCCAAAGCAGTCAACAGTTCCGGCCCTATGGCGGTCAGGGGTGATTCCGGAGCTCTGGTCTCGCTACTGCCTCCCATTTTGGAGAAGAGTAACGGAGATAACGATGGGGAGGTTCGTGGAGACTCTCCCTTCACAGCCCCAGTATGCACTAAGCGATAAGTTTTGTCATCTATGTCATTACACTCTGCCCTTTGAACTCTTCTGGGATTCCTCTTGTCCATTCTACTAGTGCATATGCCCCCAAGGTATCTGACTTTACATCCACCGCCCATGCTTTCCATCTTGGAGATATTGACATTATTAGCTGCTTTACCTTCTCTTTTTCCTGAATCCCTTCTGGGAGTTCAACAGCTACCGCCCGGATTGGATCAACCACCCACTCTGTGCACCACTGTGTCACTGCCTGCGGGTCCATGCTGGTACTTCTGACCGACTTGATTGCAGCGTGCAACGCACAAGGATCCCGGAACCGAGCCCCCACGTGTAGCGATACCCCCAGTTAAGAGGGCTGCCTTGTTTGTTTTTTGGGCCTTGTAGTTCACCGCTATCAATCCCAGGCAATTGGCTCTAACCTCTCGTGACACAGTTAGGAAAAGGGATGCTAGAATTACACACTCTCTGGTATTCTATATGACACAATCCCCTTTGTGATATAGCACAGTAATTGAAACTGACAACCAATATAGTTAACTATAGGTTCTTTACTATTAATAAAAGGTTAAAAGGGTAAAACAGTATGCAATGTCGCATGCAGATCCTTACAATACAAGTATACTTATCAAAGGTAAAACATTCAGCAATGAAACAACAGTTTAACAGACCCCGCTGCAGCTATCCTCCCTCGTGAGCAAGATGGCGCCCAGCAATGTCCTATACTACCCAGTCAGGCCTGACTATAACTTGGGTTAAAGTTTGATGAAGGAATCTTCGCTAGCAAAACACGGTGGTGCACTTAAAGAACAAATTGTAATCCAATAGGGTAGCGATGATCGCTAACTTTGTAAAGCTGGTTAGACTAATAAACTCAGTTCAGCAAGCAGTCTCCCCAGAGTGTAACTGTAACCACTTATGGGCCTGGATAAAGTTAAATAGGCACAAAGTTAATAGTATGTGGTTCTGAGCAGGCGCTCTCTCACCCGACCGGACCAGTCCTTGTCCGGTACCTCTGCCACTGTGACTCGCTTCACAGTGTCCACGATGCCCGGGTCTTCGGTCCTCGTTATGAAACTTCACAGCAGGGTCAGATGCTCCGCAGGCTCCTCGGTGGAGCGGAAGGCTCTTTGGAAGAAAGCACAAGGCCCAGGCTTCAGGCCTTGTACGCACAGCAGGTCAGCAGGGATCCTCTTGCTGGGAGGGCGGTGTCCAAAGAGAAAGAGAGAGCTCCGCCTCTCTCTTTTAAAGTCCACCCCAGCAGTCCTTGCGCAGGGCAATGCACCTTGGATGCCTCAAAGCGTGCTGGGAACTGTAGTATTTGGGTGAATAACGATACCCCGCTACACTAAGCTCTGGAGGATAAAGTGTCAGGGGCGTGGCCTGGACAGGGCTAGGCTTAGATTTCTAAAACTATTGAAATACATTTTGAAGCAGAAAACTGGAAGCTATCACATGTCAAAGTTCCAGTTTCGATTTTGCATTGGGTACTGGAAAAGGTTGGGGATGGGTGAATCAAATTACACGAGTCACAATGGGAAATCTGGCAACATGCACTTAAATGACGAACCTGGTTCAGTCAAAGGTACTAGTAAGTTGGTCCTTTGGGACTATTAGCGGTTTACATCAGGCTTGCAGAGTCTAAGTGGCCCACTCACCCCAATGCAAAGTATATTCTCCCTCCAGGCCTATCAAAATACAATTTTATCCCTAAAAACACTTCTATTTTGGCTATGCCCCCAATTTATGACTTGCCACCATTATGGTATCCCTCCAGCACAATCTCAGGCTTAAAGAAAGTCCCAGAGCTAAAAAGGAACCTCAGCGCAGGGACACATGACTGGGGGTACGCTGTGGAATGGTGCACAGGAAGTGATGTAGGGCCGGGTGCAGTATTAGCAATGCACAGAGGGTGGGGTTTTGGTCATTTTGCTGGGAGCCTATATATATTGCAGGGGGTGCGGAGCCTGGCATTCTGGTGTGATAAGCAGGACAAGGACATACAGTGCACGTTTTCCCTCCCTCCCTCCCTCCCTTTAGACTGCTGTCTGGTATGGGTGTGTGTGTTTTATGTTAGAATATATGATGCGCTTACACCAACCTATTGTTTGTGCACAGTGAACTAATTTAACGTGCTTAATACAATGTGCTAAAAACACAATATGCTCAGTGCTAATATAATCAACTTAAACAGTGATAATATGCAGTGCTTATAAAGAAAAACAGCATAAATGGATTCCAATGTGGTGGACACAACAGTCCTGCTCACAACTCCTTGCTTCCACTATGCGAACTGTAACCTCAGATGATTCATCCAAGCAATCACAAAACACTGCTGAACAATTCACACTGAACTCATAATAAAAAGGACCGCCAGTCTCCCTGGCCACCTGCAGCGAGACCGCTTCAAAACAAGGCTCCCCTTCTCTAGATCACTCGGGGTTCCAAAGATGTCATCATATAAGGGATACAAAGAAAAGAGATCATTGCGCAATAATCACTACACCATCAGCTTCAAAACAGCTGTGGCTGCACTCACATAACCCTGGATAATCAGCGCTCGAGCTTAGCTCAGTTTGATGTAATCCTCCTCAGGCTGTTGCTAGCGTCACTAGGCTCCTCCCCCTATGCGTTACGTCATCGGCACTTGACTTATTCATGGGTGTGTGTTTTATGTGTTTTTCATTTCAGGAGCTGATGGCAGTGGTCTCGGGTTCCTGAAGGTCGGATGGTGATGGTATATATATATATATATATATATTCATATGTGTATATCAGTTATGGTGGTAGGGGTGGGGGCCTGTCTCGGGATGGGCACCTCCCTTATCTGGTTATGGGCTATTGATCATCGGGCTGATTGGAGGAAGAAGGAGCGAGTCATTGTCTCTTGAGCCGATGGGATCGCGGCTGGAGACCAGGATACGATGGAGATCGTGGACAGCCGATGAGATAGCAGTTTGGTACCTTCTTTCAGGAACCCAGGCGCAGCAAGTTAAAAAATATGTTGAAAAATGTTTGTGGTAAATATATATATATTTATGGAAAGATATATATATATATATATATATATATATATATATATATATATATTTATTAAAAAAGGTTATTTTTATAAAGTTATTTTATACGTTATCTTTTGGAATAATAAAGGGGCCTTTGTTGGCCAATTAATCCAGAAGATGTCTTGTGGTTACTTAGATAAGTAAGTTTAGTAATAAGGATAAGGGGTTGTTTAATGCAGCATGCACACTAGCATTACACCAGTCAAGGTTTTTGACCAAAAATTGAATCAAAAGTTTGATCGTCATATCAAAAGCAATAAAGTAAAACATAATGGAATCCAGTGATGATTTTTAATTTGTTTTAATCCACTTTTTTTTTTACTGCTAGTATAATGAATGAATCAAGGTCAGCCTAATATTGGGGGCTTGGTCACAGAAATTAAAAGCAGGATGATTATCCCATCAATATACTGATGCATTTTGATGATCTTGTTGACAAGCTTGGAGTGGGTTAGTGACCAATCTGTATTGTTCAACTGCAGAGGAGAAGGGTGTGATCAGGGAGGGCTTTGTTAATCTCAGGAGCAGATGCACAGAGTCCCAGCTCAATGGCCCATGATGAGAACACGTTATAAATGCCCTAAACATAGGTGTGCGCAGCCTAGTGCATTACAGTGTGCACCCCAAAGCTCGAACACACATGTGCAGTAGAGCAGTGGACGGTGTCAGTAGAGCAGTGGACGGTGTCAGTAGAGCAGAGGAAAGTGTCAGTATAGCAGAGGAAAGTGTGAGTAAAGTAGTGGACGTTGACTTGTCAGTAGAGCAGTGGACGGTGTCAGTAGAGCAGTGGACGGTGTCAGTGGACGGTGTCAGTAGAGCAGTGGACGGTGTCAGTAGAGAAGTGGACAGTGTCAGTATAGTAGAGGAAAGTGTCAGTAAAGCAGAGGAAAGTGTCAGTAAAGTAGTGGAAGTTGACTTGTCAGTAGGGCAGAGGACAGTGTCAGTAGGGCAGGGGACAGTGTCAGTAGGGCAGAGGACAGTGTCAGTAGAGCAGTGGACGGTGTCAGTAGAGCAGTGGACGGTGTCAGTATAGCAGAGGGCAGTGTCAGTAAAGTAGTGGACGTTGTCTTGTCAGTAGGGCAGAGGACAGTGTCAGAGTAGTGGACGTTGTCTTGTCAGTAGGGCAGAGGATAGTGTCAGTAGGGCAGAGGACAGTGTCAGTAGAGTAGTGGACGATGTCTTGTCAGTAGGGCAGTGGACGGTGTCAGTAGGGCAGTGGACGGTGTCAGTAGGGAAGTGGCTGGTGTCAGTGGAGCAGTGGACGATGTCAGTGGAGCAGTGGTTGGTGTCAGTAGAGCAGTGGACGGTGTCAGTAGAGCAGTGGACGGTGTCAGTAGGGCAGTGGCTGGTGTCAGTAGGGCAGTGGACAGTGTCAGTAGAGCAGTGGACGGTGTCAGTAGAGCAGTGGACGGTGTCAGTAGAGCAGTGGACGGTGTCAGTAGGGCAGTGGCTGGTGTCAGTGGAGCAGTGGACGGTGTCAGTAGAGCAGTGGACGGTGTCAGTAGAGCAGTGGACGGTGTCAGTAGAGCAGTGGACAGTGTCAGTAGAGCAGTGGCTGGTGTCAGTGGAGCAGTGGACGGTGTCAGTAGAGCAGTGGACGGTGTCAGTAGAGCAGTGGACGGTGTCAGTAGAGCAGTGGCTGGTGTCAGTGGAGCAGTGGACGGTGTCAGTAGAGCAGTGGACGGTGTCAGTAGAGCAGTGGACGGTGTCAGTAGAGCAGTGGACGGTGTCAGTAGAGCAGTGGACAGTGTCAGTAGAGCAGTGGCTGGTGTCAGTGGAGCAGTGGACGGTGTCAGTAGAGCAGTGGACAGTGTCAGTAGAGCAGTGGACAGTGTCAGTAGAGCAGTGGACAGTGTCAGTAGAGCAGTGGCTGGTGTCAGTGGAGCAGTGGACAGTGTCAGTATGGCAGAGGAAAGTGTCAGTAAAGTAGTGGACGTTGTCTTGTCAGTAGGGCAGAGGACAGTGTCAGTAGAGTAGTGGACGGTGTCAGTAGGGATGAGATTGATGTCAGTAGACTAAGAAAGAGACTGAGGACAGAGATTCCCCATCCTTTTCTCCGTAGTCTCAACTGTCACGGAGGTAGGGGCATTCAACAGAGAGAAATCTGCATTGCACAGGGTGATTAGGGTGTGCCCAGGCACACCGGCACACCCTGTGAGCACACCTATGGCCCTAAAGCAGAACCACCAGTGGAATCACCACCAACTAACTTATACTCCCCTTCATATAGCTCCCTGACTGCCCCGTCCCTCATTGCAGTCGCCACAAAATACTCTTTATGTTCCGTGTCAAATGATGTCACCCCCTCCATCCCGTCACAGTGCTACAAAAACTTTTTTAGCTTTAGATAAAGTGGGGAAGGCAAAGAAGCCCTGTCGTGTTTTTATTGCCCAAAATCCCAGACAAGGTAGGAGCGAGACACTGTGAGTGAATCTTCTACCAGTATGAAGACCTTAATGTACCAAAATGGTTTGGCGCTACAAAAATTGGGGGTCCCTCAAAAACCAGGGTCACTCAAAATGAATAGTCTATATACAGTTGCACCAGAAAAAAAGCACCAAAAAGGTGCCCAAGAATTCAAAAATGATTTAGTCGTTTAGTAAGTGACTGTGAAAAGGACAATGAATAGCGAACATGTTTTGGGGATCCAAAGATCATTCCCTTCCTCAGAGCTAAAGTACATTGTATCACAAAATTATTTACAGTGGAACTTCACTCTCCCAATCAACATTGATTATTTTTAATCCTCATGCTGCTAGCATTAGTAAATAGATAGGAAAGTATATCAAATTTACTTGTTTTAAACTTGTTTTTTTACATTTCTTCAGTTACTTCCTGGTTTCTTGTCTAGGCAAATTATGTCATACACCCCAGGAGTCTTCAGGAGGGGAAGAGAGGAGGAGCGTTTTTCTAATCTAAGCATGCATGCTTGAGCCAAGGGCAGAAGGATTCCAGGAAATAAATGCTACATGAATCATCTGCCCTTATTTAAAGATGGCCACGGGCAGAAATGCTAGGGGGTATTTTTCAAAGTGATTTCTTAATAAAATAAAACATTGAGAAATGGATGGATGGGGGAGTTTGGCTTGAATATCAAAAATTAAATAAGTAATGTTTTTGGTTTGTGGTGCAGTGAAGTTCCGCTCTACGGAGTCAAAAGTGGCATGATCATCTGGGTTTTAATTGTTTTACTGTATGAAATGAATCCACTGACCCCGGTCCTGCAGATTTAGTTAAAATCTTTCCTCCTATGCCAAAGGCTCATTGCATAACGGGTATTGGCACACATGCGCAAACATATTAGCGTGTACACAAAATGTATGCGCACATGCATATCCTCTACGGGCACTGGCACCAAACAGCCTATTCAAGCTGGGCTATGAGATGAATGAATTGCTAAGTGGTCCTCAGCTAGTTCCTGCTTAACCTAAGCGTTGACCTGCTTTACCTGCCTACCCGTGTATGCCTCGGCTTTCTCCTGACCTGTCTTTGGATTTCTACCTGCCTGCTGTGGACTCGACTTGTATTCCGACTTTGCTCCTTTCTTGCACTCCTGTACCTCACTGCCTGACTGTGTACCGATTTCGGCTTGTATCCTGCCTCTGCCTTTGCCTGATGTTCCTTTTCCTCTCTGCCTGGCTGTTGATGACCTTTTGGCTTGTGTCCTGGCTACACTCTTGTCTGCTGATCACGTGTCACTGTGTTGCAGTTCTTGGTTCCTGCCTGATGATCTACAGTCATCTGCTTCCTGCTAACACCAGCTAGCGCTGCCTGCTACACCAGTCCTTGTGCCACTCAATGTCCATACACCTCCTGTCATTGCTACCAGGGGTGTTGGACAGGAGGTGCAAGAGAAGCCCCCTCTCCAGCTCGATCTCTAACAAGTATGTGACAGTAAGTGTCATTCTTCCCACTGACCACTAATGTAAGGAACATTCTTCCCACTGATCACCAATGTAAGGAGCATTCTTCCCACTGATCACCAATGTAAGAAACATTCTTCTCACTGATCACCAATGTAAGGAACATTCTTCCCACTGATCACCAATGTAAGGAGCATTCTTCCCACTGACCACCAATGTAAGGAGCATTCTTCCCACTGATCACCAATGTAAGGAACATTCTTCCCACTGATCACCAATGTAAGGAGCATTCTTCCCACTGACCACCAATGTAAGGAGCATTCTTCCCACTGATCACCAATGTAAGGAACATTCATCCCACTGATCACCAATGTAAGGAGCATTCTTCCCACTGACCACCAATGTAAGGAGCATTCTTCCCACTGATCACCAATGTAAGGAGCATTCTTCTCACTAACCACCAATGTAAGGAACATTCTTCCCACTGTTCACCAATGTAAGGAGCATTCTTCCCACTGATCACCAATGTAAGGAGCATTCTTCTCACTAACCACCAATGTAAGGAACATTCTTCCCACTGTTCACCAATGTAAGGAACATTCTTCCCACTGATCACCAATGTAAGGAGCATTCTTCTCACTGATCACCAATGTAAGTAACATTCTTCCCACTGACCACCAATGTAAGGAACATTCTTCCCACTGATCACCAATGTAAGGAGCATTCTTCTCACTAACCACCAATGTAAGGAACATTCTTCCCACTGATCACCAATGTAAAGAATATTCTTCCCACTGATCACCAATGTAAGGAACATTCTTCTCACTGACCACCAATGTAAGGAGCATTCTTCCCACTGATCACCAATGTAAGGGACATTCTTCCCACTGACCACCAATGTAAGGGGCATTCTTCCCACTGGCCACCAATGTAAGGAGCATTCTTCCCACTGGCATCCAATGTAAGGGACATTCTTCTCACTAACCACCAATGTAAGGAACATTCTTCCCACTGATCACCAATGTAAGGGACATTCTTCTCACTGACCACCAATGTAAGGAACATTCTTCCCACTGATCACCAATGTAAGGGACATTCTTCCCACTGACCACCAATGTAAGGGGCATTCTTCCCACTGGCCACCAATGTAAGGAGCATTCTTCCCACTGGCATCCAATGTAAGGGACATTCTTCTCACTGATCACCAATGTAAGGAGCATTCTTCTCACTGATCACCAATGTAAGGAGCATTCTTCTCACTGATCACAAATGTAAGGGGCATTTTTCCCACTGACCACCAATGTAAGGGGCATTCTTCCCACTGGCCACCAATGTAAGGAGCATTCTTCCCACTGGCATCCAATGTAAGGGACATTCTTCCCACTGACCACCAATGTAAGGGGCATTCTTCCCACTGGCCACCAATGCAAGGAGCATTCTTCCCACTGGCATCCAATGTAAGGGACATTCTTCCCACTGATCACCAATGTAAGGAACATTCTTCCCACTGGCCACCAATGTAAGGAGCATTCTTCTCACTGATCACCAATGTAAGGAGCATTCTTCTCACTGATCACCAATGTAAGGAACATTCTTCTCACTGATCACAAATGTAAGGGGCATTCTTCCCACTGATCACCAATGTAAGGAACATTCTTCCCACTGATCACCAATGTAAGGGCATTTTTTCCACTGATCACCAATGTAAGGAGCATTCTTCCCACTGATCACCAATGTAAGGGGCATTCTTCCCACTTTAACCAATGTAAGGAACATTCTTCCCACTGATCACCAATGTAAGGGCATTTTTTCCACTGATCACCAATGTAAGGAACATTCTTCCCACTGAACACCAATGTAAGGGGTATTCTTCCCACTGACCACCAATGTAAGGGGCATTTTTTCCACTGATCACCAATGTAAGGGGCATTTTTTTCCACTGATCACCAATGTAAGGGGCATTTTTTCCACTGCCCCCAAATAAATTGCTTAACCAGGGGTTCTCTGAGACCTGAACATTTTTTTTTTTTTGTAAATTATGTTTTTATTGTTTTTTTCACAGTACAGAAAACAACACTCCACACATCGTGGAGACAGCCAGCCACAAAATTTGCTGGCGTATACAGTTATAAAACAGAACACAAATTATCACATTAAACCTGTGACACTCCCAACCCCCCCCCCCCCCAAAACCAACAAATTATACCTCCCCCCCTTGCCTAGATAGGAACACAGATGTCACGGGCCAGCCACCAGATGCGGCCCGCCATGATTGAGAAGTACAGTCCAGTAGCTCCCTGCAAAAACAAGTTAGATAAAGCTTATGAAAACAGTTCCCCCCTCACCCCCAAACCCCCCCACCCAGACACAGGACCTCAGGAAAGGAGACACAACCCCATCCCTACAATTTTAATAGATCAATCGGATGCCGTATCTATAGTAGCCATCCAACCCCCCCAAACCTTGTCAAATTTAGTCAGTGCCCCCCTACTCAAATAAGTAGCTTTATAAAAGGGTATTGCTTTATTGACCAGCGCCTTCCACGCGTCAACAGTAGGAGCTACAGAACACTTCCATGATAGGATGATGCGCTTTTTAGCAAGGGGTCCCACTGGGGGAAAAAGGCTGCTGTAGGCTCTTCATCTTTATATTTAATTTTCAACATGGTGCTTGACTTAAGGTTAATGTTGACCTAATACGATTATTAAACCAGGGAAATACGTTTTCGTAAGGACTTCATGATGCTAGCAGAGTTAGGGTCTCCTTCTGCCACACTGCTTTAGAAAGTAACTTCTTTACTCCGGACGGGGATAAAAAAGACGCAGCCCGCAGTGTTTGTATTTTGTTTCCATAAATCATATTACAGGTGTCTTACTCATGCAAAATGGACTGTTTACGGATTATCCACACCAGACAGGTCCTCGCCGTTCTCTTTGAAGCCGGCTGTGTTTTGAAGGTATTCAGGCACTGAAAGGATTACATTGCACTTCACCTGCGGGCAGTCGGAGCGCCTGGGCTTCTGGTCGGCTCTCCAGAATCGCTAATTAACTGCAAGCGCCTGGGTCAGATGTTGGCTGCGGTGATTTAATTACCGGGTCGACATTATACAGAGTCTGTCAGCGGTGCGGAGTCGCAGGCTCCACGCTGGATGGATGTGTCAGGAAAACTGAACAGTCAACCGCATTTCTGCCGCCAACCTTCCTGAAGGTTCATTATGTGACGCCAATATGGACGGGAGAATCGGCAGATGAATCTGGAACGGGAGGAAATATGAGATTCGGACAATAGGGAATTAAAAGGACAATTGGATAACGAAGCTGGAAAGGGCTGATAAAAATTGCCTGATTTGCTGGCGTTCTGCAACATCTGTGATTGCCGTAATGCTTTATGGTCGAAGGATCGCTGAAATGTATGGTTTTTAGGTACACCGGTAACCCCTTGGTGACCAGAGGTCATTGATCCCTAGATGCCCAGGCCAAGTTTAGCAGCATTACCATGGGAGTGTTACCTTACCAATAATTTTATGGCTTAAATCATGTTCTTTACAAATTTTAAGGACAATTTTTTTTTCTGTTTTCTGTCTTTATTATAGGCAAACATTCTTCAAACTTTTTAGTATGAGGGCCGTATTATACACCTGTAGCGGGGTGTTCAATTTAGGGGAAGTTTCTGAGTGGTAACCAGGCTCAGACACATTAAATTGATAGGATTCATGGACCATTTTTGTTCTCAGGGGTTAATGCTGGTGATGTGTTCCCTGTGGCCGGTGGGTGGCGCTGCCATTCTGGGCCAGGGTTGAACCGCGAGCGCAGTGCTGTGCCTTTTGTGTCCCCTCCCGGCAGCCGTACAGTGGGGCGGGGAACATGCTGTGCATGCCAGGAGAGGGTATAAAAGGGGCGGACATCTTCTGAGACGGGGGTCTTCGTCTGTCCACGCCCAGGCACCTTCAGCCTGGGTGTGTGTGTGGTTCGTCATCTCCGGGTGCCCTAGGCCCGGAGGCCTTGTTCCGGTTCCACCTCAGGCACCTTTAGCCTGGGGTGAGGTACTACCTCACCACTCCTGTTTGCCTGGGCATAGAGGCCCAGGAGTTGCAGTAACGGCCTGCAGCCCAGCAGCCTTCGGCTGGGGTCCGCAAGGGATCGAGGAGTCCAGGGTGCCGCCTTGCGAGGGGACCCGCACCCTAAGAGAAGGGAGGACCTGTTCCGAAGGACCGGTGCTGTGGACACGGTGAAGGAAGGGGTCTGTTGACTCTCTGGGGGGATCTCTTCTCCCTGAAAGGGGCTATGTCCTAGGAAGGAAATCAATATTCACTCGGTCAGTGGCAGTGACCATATTCACCAGGTCAGTGGCAGTGACCATATTCACCCGGTCAGTGGCAGTGACCCTGTTCGCCAGGTCACTGGCAGTGACCCTATTCACTAGGTCTGTGGCAGAGACCAACCTCATGGTCTGTGGCAGAGACCATGCGCCAAAACTGTTTGAGAATCTGAACAGTCCTAAGAGTTTGAGCTACGTTTGTGCCTGGACCTCCTCCACACCTTAAAGCTGTCCTGTGTCTTTGCTCCAACCTTTCGTCTATCCAAGAGAATATGTGTTGTGCAAGTGGAAAATAAAGATTGAGTTGGACTTTCAGCTGGTGTGGACATTTACGTTCCTGGGGAAGTCAAGGACTTGCATCTACACACTGTAGACGTCAGAATCATTCTCAGGAGGACTTTATAATCTGGCTGCAGACAAGGCCCAAAAACAACACTGCCTAACCTCTTAACACAGGAGGGTACGGGCTTGTGGTGCAGTGTGCCCCTTTCTCCTGAGAGGAGGCGAAGCAGACAAGGAGAAGGGGATGTGTGCGCTACACACCATATTGCCAAAAGTATTGGGACGCCTGCCTTTAGTTTACACACACATAAACGTTAATGACATCCCATTAAAGTTCAATTCCTGACTAATGTAGGGTGACCAGACATCCCCGGTTTCCGGGGACAGTCCCCGGATTGAGGACACTGTCCCCGGACAAAGTCTGTCCCCGGTTTTGTCCCCAGATTGAATTTGAACAGGGGCTAGGGCAATTTCATAGACAGTCAGTGCAGAATTTAAAATAAAAAATCAGAATTACACACCCCGCTCCGCTGCTCCTTCTAGTTTAGGGGGTGTATTTTTTTTCCATTATCTGTGCCCCTTTCTGATGATCATATGCTGGCCGGAATATTTCTTCAGTTTCGGGTGCATGCCCATTCAGCTCCTCTCACATGTTCTTCTGCCTTGGCTCAAGTCCCGGCCAGCCGCCTGACTGCTTTTCTACTTGCCTACCCTGGTGGAGTGATCTTTCTATGCTCCCCACCCAGTAGTAGCCGTGGCACGGGGAGTAAGACTTGACAGGCTGTGAGGTGGGCGGCGACGGGCAGAGAGTTGCTGATTGCCGCCATTACTAGTAAAAAAAAAATATGTCCCTGGATTTCATTTTAAAATTCTGGTCACCTTATACCAAGGAGTCAGGGGGGAAGAAAAAGCACATCATAAGGATTATAACTTTAAAGAACTTCCGTCTAACGCTCTCCCAACTGAGCTATTTCGGTCTGTTGCCGATAATCCAAAAGGAACTGTATGAAAACTTTATAAATTGCTGTTGACAGTGGACGAACTGGAGATACCCCCATTTATAAAGAAATGGGAAAGGGAACTGGGAACACACAGGGATAAAAGAACTATAGAGAGAATAATAAAATTGACATACTCGTCTTCTATGGACAACAGGACCGCAGAGATGAATTATTAGTGTATTACAGGTGGGTACGCCACACCGATAAATTGAGTAAATTCCAAGTGGAGCAGAATGCAGAATGCTGGAGAGGATGTGGAGAAAGGGGAACAATGGCCCACTTGTGGTGGCAGTGCCCTAAAATCCAAAAATACTGGGAAAAAATCCTGGAAATGATAAAAGCAATTACTGAGAAGGAGATTAAAAAAGATCCATGGACAGTCTTATTCCATGGAGAAGAGGGAGGAATAAAGCAGTATAAAGAGTCACTGATCCCACATCTACTAAACGCGGCCAAAAGGTTGATCCCAAAAAAATGTCGAGAAGTGGAAAGTCCATCTGTATGAGAGTGGATTGACTCTGTGGAAGAAACATACGGTAAGGAGGGACTGAAGTATGGCGTAGACTTGCAGGGATATGCAATTAGCGGACCTCCAGCTGTTGCAGAACTACAAGTCCCATTAGGCATAGCAAGACTCTGACAGCCACAAGCATGACACCCAGAGGCATGATGGGACTTGTAGTTTTGCAACAGCTGGAGGTCCGCTAATTGCATATCCCTAGCGTAGAGGAAGAAAAAAAAAGGATTTAAAAACAAGTGGGAATGTTGGAAAGAATTTAAGAAAACATGGAGTTATGCAGAAAATCTGAGAAGATAGAGGAAAATCGGTAGAAAATAAGAGGTAGAAGGGGTGAGGGGGGGTATATAGTGGAGGGGGGGACGGGAGGGTGAAATAGAGATTTTAGAAATGTGAGTATAAGGAGAAGAGCCAAGAGTTTCTGTAGTACTCATGTTTATTTTTGTCTATGCATTGTCTTGGCTGGATAAATGGAAATGTACTGATGTAACATAACTGGAATCTTCATAAAATAAAATAAAGAATTAAAAAATAAAATAAAAAAATAATAACTTTAAAGAACTCTACACGCAGAAAGAATGTTTGGACATTTTGGTTGAAGGCATCACCTCGGTGAGGATTCAACTAGAAGACCAGGTGGTGGAACGGGTAGGGGTAGTGGTGACTCACTGCCCAGTCAACCTAGCAGTGCCTATTGTACTGGGCATGAATGTCCCGCTTGTTGGCCAAATATAAACACTCGGACCAGTGAGCAAGTGGTTGCAGCCTGTGTGCCGTGTGGCTCCAAATACTCCATGTCTACGAGGCCAAGCACAGAGCCACCAAGAAGCAACCAGAGGGGTAGTAGGGGTAGTCTGTACAGTGCACCCCCAAGCAAAAGCTGGTCCTAGCACCCTTACAAGAAGTGTACTGGTCGCTCCCTGTTGGGGCACACAATGAATTACAGGGGGTCACCATTATGGTCGAACCTCAAAATGATCTGGTGATGTCTGGAGAGTGGGCTGGTGAGCCGAACTCTATCCATGGTCCAATAAAGAAGAATACTGGTGCAACTTGCATGTACAGTATATATGTAGCACACGGACCCTTTTCCCTACCTTTGGCTCACTTGCAGGAAAAAGGCACACCGTACTATATGCCCGTACTCTCCTGGTTGAGGAGGTTGAGCGGGGTTATGTATTTGGGTCCCACAGCTAGGTTCTTCCGTCAGTTGGTTCTCATCTCCTAGGATATAGGGACAAGTCTCTGTTTTCCCTCTAAGTAATTCCAATATCCACGCCACTCTAAACTCCAACGTTGAGTTTATTTTCTCAATGTTCAGCAGATAGGAAAGGGTGGATGAGAGACAGGACAGCAAGGTTTTGGGAGGTAGGTCCAGGCACAAGTAGATATTACAATCGCTACTCTATCCCAGAGTAGGTTTAGCTCACCCGGATAGGCTCCTGCAAAGTGGATCCTAGCAGCCGAAGTGATGCTCGGACGATTAATCAGGTTCTTTTCCTAGATACGATCGGGAGACTCTCTGCCACAGAATCTATCAGCCCCCGAACTTCTCAGCTTTTGGTATATAAGGACAGGTGCCAGCAGCAGCACATTGCTAGGCCCTTGGTGGATGAATCCCTCCAGAAAGTTACCGGGCCCCTTCCTCCACTGTGAACTTTCACCGGTCCATCAGAAAGGTCCTCCCCCGGGCTCCTCTTCTTAGAAGCGGGCTCTCTCACGAGGGACACCCTGGGATTCCTCTTCCCAGAAGTGGGCTCCAGCTAAAGGTGCTGGGCCCAGTGTTGAAGATGCAGCCCTAGGACTAAAGGTGCCTGGGACTGATGCACACGTGGCCCCATGGACTCCGACTCCTCTCCTCCTCCAAAGACCCCTCCCAGGCGGCGTCTGCCCCTTATGTATCCTCTCCCAGCATGCACAGCAGGCCAACCACGCCCACTGTACCGCTGCCGAGAGAGGACACCCCAAGGCACAGCACTAGAACTGATAGTTCAACCCTGACCCGTCATGGCAGTGCCACCTACAGGCAGGGGAGGGCTGGTAGCCTTAGGCCTGGGGGGCAAGTCCAGTCAAGTGGCCCACTGAACCACTGAATCAGCTCACCATCCATGGCCCACCTGGTTTTTCAATGCAGCCTCACCAGTGCTTATCAGTGCAGCCAACTCTAGTGCCCATCAATGAAGCCTGATCACTGGTGCAGGTTACATGGGGTGTATGGTGGGGGAGATGGGGGGTCAGCTAGGGGTGTCAGGGTCTGTCACCTCAGCGATCTCAGCTCAGCAGGTCCTTGCACGCCACGGTCTCCTGGGGGGTAACGCTCCTGATCCTGGGGTCAAGTTGCAGCCAGCGACCAGCCCTGCAGCCCTGCGTTCCGACTCCCTGGCACGCCCTGCCTCTGTCTGCTTCCAAGAATCCAGTCCCAGGGAGTTGTAGTTTCCTCTGCGCTGCTGTGTTTTCCACCCACCGGAAGCTTGAGCGCGGACTACAACTCCCAGAATGCAACAGCTAGTGGTCGGCTGCCATGGCCGTGCCCCCGGCCCGACTTCCTAGACCAGAATAAAAAAGAAAATGGTAGCGGGCAGCGGCTGCTGGCCATTTTGAACATAAGTTAGGGCGGCCTGTGAGGCAATTGCCACCCTGCCCCCCTGGCCCAGCCCTCCCCTGCACAGGCTACAGGGAACTGCACACCAGTATACCACCTGGAGAAATAAAATAGCACAACCTATAAATGAGAACGGTCTGAGCCAGGGCCGATCCTAGATATGGTGCGAGGGGTGCAGTTCACCCAGGCGCCACAGACGTGGGGGCGCTCAAGCGCCAGAGTGCTCCCCTCCCTCCTCCTCCTTCTTGCTGGTATTCAGAGGTCGCTCACCGCTGCTATTTCATCCCGCCCAAGCCCATCCCCCATCCATCCTCCTGTCAGAGGAGATCGGAGCGGGTGCCCTGGGCGGATTTCTCCCCCTCCCTCTGTGCATAATATGAGAGCCTCGCATTGCCACGGCCACCCAATCTGCTCCCTCCCCCTGCATCCTCATTGGCAGGGAGGAGAGCGACTTCAGGAAGGGCTCCACCAGAAAGGGGGGGGGGGACAAACCTCCCTCTATGTCAGTAACCTGAGAAATCAGTCTGTAGATTCTGAGATGACTGGTGGCTGCAGCTCTGTAAAGTGTCTGTGACAGTGACACTTACACAGCCCAGCGAACACACCACCTCCCCCCCCTCCTCACTGACGGGAGATCAGTGAGGAATACAGCTCCTCCCACCTCTGCTCCTCCAGTGACTTCCCGTCTCCGGCGTACAGCTGTATCTGGAGAAGGATGTGTGGGCGGGAAATATGAAAACAGCAGCTGCAGATTCCTCTGTGAGACTGAAGGATTTCTGCTTCCAGCCTGGAAATGTGAGTGAGTGTGGAGGGGAGCGCAGTGGAGGAACTATTTTCTTATTTTCGGGGCACATGAACATCATGCCGCCCCACTATTCTATTAGTCCCGGCTGGCGGAGTTATATTGCAATTCTCCGTTCGGCTCCCGGCTGCAATCCTAGCAAGATGTGAAGAAGTTGAGGGCTGACAGAGAAGAGCAGGAGGACAGCGTGGCTGCACTGGACACAGTGAGTGGGGATTAGAGGATAGAATACTCACTGTGTCCTATTATGTATTTCACAGCACAGCAGGTTATCAGCATTTCAATTATCACACAGGTAGCAGTAGCACTGTAAGCAGGTGCTCTATCATGTCTCTATGTCACATTGCTTTTGGGTGCTGACTTTGTTATGGCTGTTAACTTATTGCTGTACTTACTGTATGTAACAGCCATAACAAAGTCAGCACCCAAAATTTAATGTGACATAGAGACATGATAGAGACATGATAGAGACATGATAGAGACATGATAGAGACATGATAGAGACATGATAGAGCCATGATAGAGACATGATAGAGACATGATAGAGACATGATAGAGACATGATAGAGACATGATAGAGACATGATAGAGCTCCTGCTTACAGTGCTGCCTGTGTGATAATTGTAATGCTGATGATAATAAGAAACGGTGTAATGCTAATTTACACTTCATTTTAACTGCTTCCCGTCCAGCGATGTACCAGTACGTCGCTGGATTGGAAGGGTGATATCTCGGTCATCACTACAGCAATGATCAAGATATCATTTTTTAACACCAGGAATTCTGCACAAAGTAAAAGTAGTCCTAGTGGCTAAGAAGCCCCTGTATTACTTTTACAGGCAGTGGAAGGGGGTTCCACCACCACCACCTTTACTGCTAGATGTGACCATTAGCATCTGGTTACTGGGACACAGTGAGAGGGATGGATGTCATTCCGCCCACCGTGTGATGTCAGAAACTGGAAGTGATGAGGATTTTATCACTTTCTGTTTCGGGCTCATTTAATGACACCATTACCGGCTTGAACAAGTATCTGATCAAACTGATCTCGGTTTGATCTTATGCTTTGGAGGCCAGAGGACAGATATGGGGTCTAAAAGACCCCAGATCCCTCCATAAAGAGGACATGTCATGGCCCATGCTATCACAAGGGATGTTGTTCATCTCTTGTGAAAGCAAAAATGAAAAAAAAAAAAATTAAAGATACAGTGTAAGATTTGTTTTTCTGTGTAATAAAATAAATAAAATACAATTTAAAAGAAATTTAAACTGCCCCAACTCCTTCATGCTTATTAATTGCAAAGACATTCACTAACTTTCACTTAGGCTGGTAATATACAGTACAAATTTCTTTCCAGCAACCACAGATTGCAGGAAAGAAACTTGCATGATTCCCCCATGCAGTCTCTGACCATCTCCTGTAATATGTCTGCAGTTTCTGACCATCTCCTGTAATATGTCTGCAGTCTCTGACCATCTCCTGTAGTATGTTTGCAGTCTCTGACCATCTCCTGTACTATATCTGCAGTCTCTGACCATCTCCTGTAATATGTCTGCAGTCTCTGACCGTCTCCTGTAATATGTCTGCAGTCTCTGACTGTCTCCTGTATTATATCTGCAGTCTCTGACCGTCTCCTGTATTATATCTGCAGTCTCTGACCGTCTCCTGTATTAAATCTGCAGTCTCTGACCGTCTCCTGTAATATGTCTGCACTCTCTGACCATCTCCTGTAATATGTCTGCACTCTCTGACCATCTCCTGTAATATGTCTGCACTCTCTGACCATCTCCTGTAATATGTCTGCACTCTCTGACCATCTCCTGTAATATGTCTGCACTCTCTGACCATCTCCTGTAATATGTCTGCACTCTCTGACCATCTCCTGTAATATGTCTGCACTCTCTGACCGTCTCCTGTACTATATCTGCACTCTCTGACCATCTCCTGTAATATGTCTGCACTCTCTGACCATCTCCTGTAATATGTCTGCACTCTCTGACCGTCTCTTGTATCATGTCTGCACTCTTTGACCATCACCTGTAATATGTCTGCACTCTCTGTCTCCTGTAATATGTCTGCACTCTCTGACCGTCTCTTGTACTATGTCTGGGGGCTCTTCCTAACAGACTCTCTAACAGAAGCCCTCTCTGTGTGCATCAGAGAGACTCCCCTCCAGGTCTCATTAGTGTACGCTCTTCCTGTATTTTCTTTATTGTTAAAGGATCATTGGAGGATCCCTGGGTAACGACGACTTCTTAGGGGAGCATCTCTGTGTTTGAGTCGTTGCCATAGAAACATGTGTAAGGGGAGGAGTTTGTAAGATAACCACGCCCACGTGGGGGCGCCAGAAATATTTCTGCACCCAGGCGCCTGTGACCCTAGGATCGGCCCTGGTCTGAGCCCAACTACTATCTCAGACCAGCCCCTAAATTTGGGTATATAGCACCCCTAAATGGGGTGGGCGCTACATATATAAACTCAAAAGTCCCGTGCGACCATTCCCCTTTAATTAAAATTTGTATTTCTCCCAAACACAACATGTAAAAACAAGCAGTGCCCTGGTACAAATAACTTTTCCTATTGCAGGGTTAATAATTTTTATTCCCCCCTGGAATCTTGCTTCAAGTGAATGAGGAAAAATGTTTCATAAATTATAGGGACAGAGTCAATTGTTACAATGTAGCTCTGAAATTTATGTCCTTGTTTTAAAATAAATTATTCTGAATTTGCCTTCAAAAATCAACCTGAGATTTTTGTTTTTATTTGACGTATGAGCAAAATCCTGGCAGGAGCCAAGGTATATTGTGTGTCAAGATGAAAGACCAAGCTGTGTTCATTAGCAATGTGGTCTGATTCATTTTAACAGACAAATATACAAAACCCCCATGCAACGTTGCCAAAAAATCCTCTTCCACCCACATTCTCATCCTGTGCCCCCCACCTTCCCAAATTTCAATGCAGGAACCAGAATGTGAAATAAATCCTAAGATCTGCAAAGTTGGTATAATAAGGCCCACACTGACAGACGTACTCCAACCCTCAACAAACATCCACCAAGATATTAGGAAAGAGATAATAATGATGCGGCCTTATTTGGTTTCTTATCTAGACACAGGCAGCCATCCAATTAAATTTCTTTCATTATGTATCTTCTAGACAGGAGTCTGTGATTATGGCAAGGGGTCCGCCAGCTTGAAGGTTGTTAGAGGGATCATGGGAGGTTGGGAAGCAATGCTACAGTTGGTATCATTTGGCTTTTGTTGATGCGTCTGGCTCAAAATTTATTTATTCGGAGGTAAAAACCACCCACCGTTCTTTTTCTTTCATGGATCACATCCAGAATAATCCATTGTGTTAACTGAACACCTTATGGAATGGATCAGTGTTGCTCAACCTTTTCTCAGTCACTCTACCCTTCAGAGGTATGCCAATTTTGGGGTAAAACTGAGATAGTTATGAAGTATTATGAAGATAGAAAATTGCCGACAACTCCAATCCATATAAAATGATTTATTGGCACATATAGGAAATACAAAAACAGACGCGTTTCGGCTGAACAGCCTTGGTCACTGTGCAGTGACCAAGGCTGTTCAGCCGAAACGCGTTTGCTTATTGCATTTCCTATATGTGCCAATAAATCATTTTATATGGATTGGAGTTGCCGGAAGTTTTCTATCTTCATTTGCTGTTCGAGTGTTGTCTCCATAGCCTGAGCAGCCTTCCAGCCTGTCATTACGGAATTCCCCCGTTCAGAGCGCTGCACCGTCTTGTTTGCATATTGCATCAGTATCATGGTTGCCCCTAAAGGGATAATTGTATCTGTAAGACTAGATGCCTTGAGCACCACGCCCCCCACCCCTTACATCACATATCAAGAGCCCCCCACCATTAGAAATCAAGAGTCCCTCACCCTCCCTTACATCTCAGTGAAACCCCCCTTACCTTGTGCTGCTGTTGGGAATAAACAGGGGGTGGAGCTGGGAAGCAGAAAGTGCACGGTCTGGAGGAGGACCAGAGGAGGGCTGCAGACCAGGGGAAGTGGAGATTAACGGTGCTGCGGCTGCACAGAGAGGTGCAGGATCTGGTTGAGGAGTTCTGTTCTCTCTGTTGCCGATTTCTAAGACAAGGTGATGGCAGAGATGAGGTGAGGGTTCCACAGCTGCAGGAGAGGTGCGAGGTCCACATGAAATGACCTGGTGGGCTGGATTTGGCCCACAGGCTTTGTGTTTGATACGTGGGGTACCCCAGTCTAAGCTGTAAAAAACAGAAACAAAGGAAAAAAAAAGTGTTCCTCCCAAAATCCACACCAGAATCTTATCCTAGATAGGGGTTCTGGTATGGATTTTAAAGGGGGACCCTTTGGTAGACTTTCCCCAATAGTATTCTAAATAGTTCATGTCATCGTTCGGTAAGGGTTCTTGTGGGGAGTTTACATATGTCTATATGCAACATTTCTTATGCTATGTACATTTTTATAATGCAGCATGTCTTTCTTTGATTGTCCGTGGTATGTGGATATCTTTTGTTGTACAAATTTCTATGGAAATAATTTCAATAAAATGAGATTGAAGTAAAGGAGGAACCCATGCAGAAAACAAATTGCTTGGGCCCCTCCATAATCCCTACAAGACCATTATCCTTTAGGAGGGTCTGAAATACATTTTAGGGTGACCCCACGCAAAAAAACAAAACAAATAAAAAAATAAAGTAGTTGGGTCCTCCTCCAATATCTATATAAGTCCTTTATTCAGCCATGAAGTCTTGCTGGCCAGGAAAATGTGTGTGTGTGTGTGGGGGGGCAGAGAGCTTGTCGTCCCCTTCCAAACCATTCCAGGACATATTTTCTCAAAATGGGTAATGCCATGCCAGGTGGGCCCCCTGGAAAGACATATTATTATAATGTGGACGGATAGAAGAGCTTCATCCCCATATCCCTGGCCTAATGGTTGAGGTGCATACGGGGGGGGGGGGGCAGAATCTGGAAGCCTTCTTAAAAATAAAAGGGCTCCCAAAAACGCCCCCCACCACACATTAATAAGTGAAGGGTTCATAGTATTTTTGGACATCATGGGACATTATTTTATGAACACCAAGGGACATTATTATTATTATTTTAATAAAGGACTTTATGTGTACTGTGAGTATGTTTATTTACTTTGTATCTTTTTTGTGAATGAGTAACCACGAGTACTATGCACGCCTTTCTCATTGTATTAGAAAAAGGGGTGGATATTTGGGGGTCCCCTTATTTTAAAAGAGAGATTTCATATTCCAATAAGTCCCCCCCCGAAGACCCCATTATTCGCCGGGCCAGAAATGTGGATAAGAGGCTCTTGACCTAATCAGCATGGGGACAAGGTGGTTTGGGCCCCCCAGGCAGTGTACCTTACCCCATGTTGAGGACATGTTGCCTGGTATAGCTTGCTTCCCATTTCCCCTTTCAGGGCCAGCTAGGCTGTATGCTCATATAAGGGTCTGGAATAGATTTTGGTGGAACCCTACACATTTTTTTTTCATTGGGTCCAGTCACCCTTATAATCCACACCAGACCCTCATCTTGGATATAGGTCTGGAATAGATAATGGGTGCAGGCACAGCCGAGTCCTTAACAACCAGACGTTACCTGGCCCCATTCACTTACATGGCTAAAAATCCCCGGAAATGTAAGCAAAGGGGTAGTGATAGTTAACAAAAATGGCGTAGTGCCCCCCCCCCCATTCATACCAAGACCTTCAAACCTGGTACGAATTTTAAGGAGGTCACCATGCAAAAAAAAAAAATCATGTTTGGTCAACAATGTCACTGGGATGCCCAAATATGGTTATTGACGCCACCTGGAAGACCCAAGGCCTTTGTATCTATGGGCTGCCATACAGCAGGAATGAAGCAACAGGACCAGGCGTGCATCAGAGTTTTTTTTTTCTTTAGTCATTGCGGCAGGCATTGTGATTGACATGGATCTACTTCACTGGATGATGTGGTTGACGGTGGATTTACATCATGAGACGTTTTTTTAAATTAAAATTATTTGTCAAAAACTGTCTTTTGTGTTTTTTTACTATTTACATTTATTTTGGTGAATGAGTAGGAATACTTTGTACATTCACATTCAGTGGCAGTAACTGGGAGCCCCTTTATTGTTAAAGGGGGCTTCCCGATTCTGGTAAGCCCCCCCCCACTCACAGACCCCCACGACCAGTGCGCCAGGGTGTGTGAAGAGTAGCTTGTCCTCATCAACATGGGGACAAGGTGCTTTAATAGTGATGACATCAAGGGGGGTAAAATAAGGTATTTAACCACTTGTCCTCTGGAAGGTTTTACCCCCTTCATGACCAGGACATTTTTTGCTATTCAACACTGCGCTACTTTAACTAACAATTGCGCGGTCATGCTACACTGTAACCAAATTACATTTATATCTTTTTCACACAAATAGAACTTTCTTTGGGTGGAATTTTATCACCACTGGGTTTTTTATCCTAAAAACAAAAAATTACCAAACATTTTGTAAAAAACAATATTTCCTACTTTCTGTTTTAAAAAATATCCAATAAAATCCAATTTCTTTACACATTTAGGCCAAAATGTATTCTACTACATATCTTTGGTAAAAACCAAACTGTGTTTTTGGGTAAGGTTTAACCACTTAACGACCGCTCACTGTATATGTACGTCGGCAGAATGGCACCGACAGGCACAATCACGTACAGTGTACGTGATTGCCTTTGTACAGTTGGGGGGTCCGATCGGACCCCCCTCCTATACAGTGAGCGGTCGGTATTCGTTGGGGAGCGATCCGACATGAGGGGGCGGCCATTCGATTCCGGCCACCCCCCCGCGATCGCTCCCGGCGAATGGAAATGCTCCCTCTGCTGTGTAATGTAAACACAGGCAGAGGAAGCAGGAGGAAGTGATGTCATCTCTCATGCGGCGCTCACATATACCGAGCGCCGTACAAGAGAAGACACACAGGTCAGTACACTAACACTACACTGACACCAGGACACATAGGCACACAAATCGCCCCCCCAGATCACCCCCCAGCCCCCAGTCACAGTGTCACTGATTGCAGTGACCATTTATTTACTGATCACTGCAATCAGTGACATTTGTGACTGTAAAAGTGTCACTACATTTAGTTTTAGGTCCAGTGTAGCCCCCTAACCCCCCTAATAAAGGTTTAACCCCCTGATCACCCCCCAGATAACCCTTTCACCCCCTAGCACCGCCGTCGCTAAGCGATCATTTTTCTGATCGCTGTCTTAGCGTCGGTGATGCAGATCGGTAGCCAGTTATTTTTTTTAGGTTCGCCGCAGGTTTTTATAGCGTCGGGTACCCCCATAAATTATCTAATAAAGGTTTAACCCCCTTGATCGCCCCAAGGTAACCCTTTCACCCCCTATCACCACTGTCGCTAAGCGATCATTTTTCTGATCGTTGTCTTAGCGTCGGTGATGCAGATCGGTAGCCAGTAAAAATTTTTAGGTTCGCCGCAGGTTTTTATAGCGTCAGGTACCCCCATATATTATCTAATAAAGGTTTTAACCCCCTGATTGCCCCTAGTTAACCCTTTCACCAGTGATCACCATATAAGTGTTACGGGTGACGCTGGTTAGTTAGTTTGCTTTTTATAGTGTCAGGGCACCCGCCGTATATATAACCCAATAAAGGTTTAACCCCCTGATCGCCCGGCGGGTGATATCAATTAGGTTTTAGCGTCAGAGAGTGTCTGCGTCACACCCCAGGCAGCGTCAGGTTAGTGCCAGTAGCGCTAACACCCACGCGTGAAGCATACACCTCCCTTAGTGGTATAGTATCTGAACAGATCAAAATCTGATCTGATCAGATCTATACTAGCGTCCCCAGCAGTTTAGGGTTCCCAAAAACGCAGTGTTAGCGGGATCAGCCCAGATACATGCTAGCACCTGTGTTTTGCCCCTCCGTCCAGCCCAGGCCACCCAAGTGCAGTATCGATCAATCACTGTCACTTACAAAACAAAAACACACATAACTGCAGCATTCGCAGAGACAGGCCTGATCCCTGCGACTCCAGTGCTGTAGGAGGTGATTTCACCACCACAGTTAAAAAAAAACACATATATGCCGAAGCATTGGGGCAGCAGGGGCGGAGGTGCGATTTTGCTCCTAATGCCACGTACATACGGTCGAAATTCCGACGGAGGCTTGCCCGTGGAAAAGTCCAACCATGTGTGTGCGGCATAACTTTTTTGCGGGAGGATGCCCCCATGCTTCGGCATATATAAATGGTGCATGTATGCCCATCATTAGAAGTGGGTGGATGAAGGGAGGTATTCTAATGGTGGGCATACCCACCAATCAATCTCTTTTTTTCGTTCAGCCAATAGGCTGCATGAAAAAAAAAGATTACAATACATGTCCAACAAGGACCAGCAACGTACTGGTATGTTGCTGGACTTTGAATGTTTATACCAGAATGATGCCTGCGGGTTTAGGTATCATCTTGGTATTATTCTTTTCAGCCAGCGGCCGGCTTTCATGTAAAAGCAATCCTAGTGGCTAATTAGCCTCTGGACTGCTTTTACAAGCAGTGGGAGGGAATGTCCCCCCCCGGATATAAAAAGCGCCATTGGGAAATTGGGAAAGCATTTTATCACACCGATCTTGGTGTGGTCAGATGCTTTGAGGGCAGAGGAAAGATCTAGCGTCTGGAAGACCCCATTTTTTTCAAAAAAGAGTACCTGTCACTACCTATTGCTATCATAGGGGATATTTACATTCCCTGAGATAACAATAAAAATGATAAAAAATAAATAAATATGGAAAGAACAATTTAAAAATAAAATAAAAAAGCAAAATTAATAATAATAAAAAAAAAAGCACCCCTGTCCTGCCCTGCTCTTGCCCATTGGCGAACGCAAGCGTCGGTCTGGCGTCATATGTAAACAGCAATTGCACCATGCATGTGAGGTATCACCGCTAAGGTCAGATCGAGGGCAGTAATTTTAGCAGTAGACCTCCTCTGTAAATCTACTGGGGTAACCTGTAAAGGCTTTTAAAGGCTTTTAAAAATGTATGTAGTTTGTCGCCAATGCGCGTTTGTGCGAAATTTTAAAGCATGTCGTGTTTGGTATCTATGTACTCGGCCTAAGATCATCTTTTTTATTTCATCAAACATTTGGGCAATATAGTGTGTTTTAGTGCATTAAAATTAAAAAAAGTGTATTTTTTCCCCAAAAATGCGTTTGAAAAATCGCTGCGCAAATACTGTATAGAAAAAAAAAATGCAACACCCACCATTTTAATCTGTAGGGCCTTTGCTTTAAAAATATATATAATGTTTGGGGGTTCAACATAATTTTCTTGCAAAAAAAAATATGTTTTCATGTAAACAAAAAGTGTCAAAAAGGGCTTTGTCTTCAAGTGGTTAGAAGAGTGGATGTAAGCTTCCTAATGTTGTGTATAAAATGCCAGAACAGTTCAAACCCCCCCCCAAATGACCCCATTTTGGAAAGTAGACACCCCAAGATATATACTGAGAGGCATGTCGAGTCCATGGAATATTTTATATGTTGACACAAGTTGCGGAAAAAAGACAATTAATTTTATTTTTTTATTTTTTTTGCACAAAGTTGTCACTAAATGATATATTGCTCAAACATGCCATGGGCATATGTGGAATTACACCCCAAAATACATTCTATTACTTCTCCTGAGTACGGGGATACCACATGTGTGAGACTTTTTGGGAGCCTAGCCGCGTACGGGACCCCAAAAACCAAGCACCGCCTTCAGGCTTTCTAAGGGTGTAAATTTTTGATTTCACTTCTCACTGCCTATCACAGTTTCGGAGGCCATGGAATGCCCAGATGGCACAAAACCCTCCCAAATTACCCCATTTTGGAAAGTAGACACCCCAAGCTATTTGCTGAGAGGTATTGTGAGTATTTTGCAGATCTCGCTTTTTGTCACAAAGTTTTGAAAATTGAAAAAAATAAAAATAAAAAAAATATATTTACTTTCTTCATTTTCAAAAACAAATGAGAGCTGTAAAATACTCACCATGCCTCTCAGCAAATAGCTTGGGGTGTCTACTTTCCAAAATGGGGTCATTTGGGGGGGTTTTGTGCTATTTTGGCATTTTATGGCCTTCGAAACTGTGATAGGTAGTGAGGAGTGAAATCAAAAATTTGTGCCTAGAAATCCTGAAGGCGGTGCTTGGTTTTCGGGGTCCCGTATGCGGCTAGGCTCCCAAAAAGTCCCACACATGTGGTATTCCCGTACTCAGGAGAAGCAGCAAAATGTATTTTGGGGTGTAATTCCACATATAACCATGGCATGTGTGAGCAATATATCATTTAGTGACAACTTTTTGTAATTTTTTTTTTTTTTTTTTAGTCATTATTCAATCACTTGAGACAAAAAAAAAAAATTCAATGGGCTCAACATGCCTCTCAGCAATTTCCTTGGGATGTCTACTTTCCAAAATGGGGTCATTTGGGGGGGTTTTGTACTGCCCTGCCATTTTAGCACCTCAAGAAATGAGATAGGCAGTCATAAATAGGGATGAGCTTTGAGTTCGAGTCGAACTCATGTTCGACTCGAACATTGCCTGTTCGCCCGTTCGCCGAACAGCGAACAAATTGGGGTGTTCGCGGCAAATTCGAAAAATCTATGGGAGAAATCTAAAGTGCTAATTATAAAGGCTTATATGCAAGTTATTGTCCTAAAAAGTGTTTGGGGACCTGGGTCCTGCCCCAGGGGACATGTATCAATGCAAAAAGAAGTTTTAAAAACGGCCTTTTTTTGGGAGCAGTGATTTTAATAATGCATAAAATGAAAAAATAAAAGTGAAATATTCCTTTAAATTTTGTACCTGGGGGGTGTGTATGATATGCATGTAAAGTGGTGCATGTTTCCCGTGCTTAGAACTGTCCCTGCAAAAAATGTCATTTTTGAAAGAAAAAAATGCATTTAAAACTGACTCGCGGCTATTAATGAATTGTCGGCTCCCGGCAATACATACAAAAGTCATTGATAAAAAAAAAAAGCGTGGGGGTTCCCCAGAATTCAATTACCAGGCCCTTCAGGTCTGGAATGGATATTAAGGGGAACCCCGCCGCAAATTAAAAAAAAATTGACGTGGGGTTCCCCCAAATATCCATTCCAGGCCCTTCAGATCTGGCATGGATTTTAAGGGGAACTCCACCCCAAATTTAAAAAAAAAATGGCGTGGAGTCCCCCTAAAAATCCATACCAGACCCCTTATCCGAGCACGCAACCTGGCCGGCCGCAGGGGAAAAGGGGGGGACGAGAGAGCGGCCCCCTCCCTCCTGAACCGTACCAGGCCACATGCCCTCAACATGGGGAGGATGTCCCCATGTTGATGGGGACAAGGGCCTCATCCCCAAAACCCTTGCCCGGTGGTTGTGGGGGTCTGCGGGCGGGGGGCTTATCGGAATCTGGAAGACCCCTTTAACAAAGGGGACCCCCAGATCCCGCCCCCCCTATGTGAATTGGTAAGGGGTACATTGTACCCCTACCATTTCACGAAGAAAGCGTAAAAAAATGTTTAAAAAAACACACAAACACCTTGAAAAAGTCCTTTATTTAAAAAAAAAAAAAACATTCCAGCGGTGAAATCCAGTGTCCCGTGGCGATCCCGATGTCCAGCGCTGTCCTTCATTGGTTGTGCCTGAGCGGACCTGATGGGGAACTCCCTCTCAGTATTTTAAATGTATAGACCCGCCCCTTCTAAAGTTCCCCATCAGGTCCGCTCAGCGGACCAGATGCGGAACATGAGAAGGGGCGGGTCTATACATGTATTACCAAAGTGAGAGCAGTTCCCCATCAGGTCCGCCCCCTCGGTATGTCGGACCCGCCTACGTCATTGGCTTGAGCGGGGAACTTCCTTCACTGTGTAATTTAAATTTACATAGTGAAGGAAGTTCCCCGCTCAAGCCAATGACGTAGGCGGGTCCGACATACCGAGGGGGCGGACCTGATGGGGAACTGCTCTCACTTTGGTAATACATGTGTAGCGATACCCTCAACTTAAGAGAGCCGCAAGTTTTGATTTGGGCCCTGAGTACAGCTTCCCCAACCCCCCGGCAATCTGCTCTTCTCGCTCTGGCACAGTTAACCCACAGCAATTTCACATAAACAATCACTTATGCTTTAAATGTGGGTGTGTGGATTGATAACTCAGACTCATAGACAATGTTGTAAATAATAACTGACTTTACTGCTAGTGGTAAGATAAAAGGGAATAGCATGCATGTAACATTTGGTTCACAACACATAAGCAGGTCCCTGCAGTTATAAATCACAATACTGTGTGCGTGTGTACCAGCAATGGAAAGGGGACGGAACGCCACGTGGGGCGACCGTTACCTAAACACCCTGTGGTGTGATAACTAACTTATAACTATCTAACGGATCAGGCCTGATCCCTAACCATGAAACTCAGTCTTAGAAGAAACACAAATCTTCACCGGCACAGGATCTGTAAAGGTGGTGCACTTGAAGTATTTAAATCCATGTATTTGTAATCCAATAGGGGGGGGGGGGTAATTCTCCCTCACCAGAGGTGTTAGGCCTCGGAAGTCTAGTAGGCACAAAGTATAAAAGTAACAGTTTAAAGATGAGCTTTCGCTCGCTCACCACTCCAGAACACTTCCCTCAGTCCGGAACTTCCACCGGCTGTGTCGGTCCTCGTCCACAGCGGCTTCTGCGATCGGATCCCCGATCCAGATAACTTTAGAAGAGATGAGTCTGGACGCCACCCAGGCTCGCAAAGGGGGTGGAAGGCTCTTTGGTTCGCTCCACAGGCCCCAGGCTTCAGGCCTGGAACAGCACAGATCCGCACAGGTGTATCTCTCTCTGCCTCCCCGTGTCCAAAGAGAAAGAGCTAGGCCTCGCCCCCTCCTTATATTCCTTCCCCCCCGACTCCCCTCTCTCTGGAATTTCCTGTCTCTGATTAAAGGGGAACACCCCGCTACACATGTATAGACCCGCCCCTTCTCATGTTCCGCATCTTGTCCGCTGAGCGGACCTGATGGGGAACTTTAGAAGGGGCGGGTCTATACATTTAAAATACTGAGAGGGAGTTCCCCATCAGGTCCGCTCAGGCACAACCAATGAAGGACAGCGCTGGACATCGGGATCGCCGCGGGACACTGGATTTCACCGCTGGAATGTTTTTTTGTTTTTAAATAAAGGACTTTTTCAAGGTGTTTGTGTGTTTTTTTAAACATTTTTTTACGCTTTCTTTGTGAAATGGTAGGAGTACAATGTACCCCTTACCAATTCACATAGGGGGGCCGGGATCTGGGGGTCCCCTTTGTTAAAGGGGTCTTCCAGATTCCGATAAGCCCCCCGCCCGCAGACCCCCACAACCACCGGGCAAGGGTTGTGGGGATGAGGCCCTTGTCCCCATCAACATGGGGACATCCTCCCTATGTTGAGGGCATGTGGCTTGGTACGGTTCAGGAGGGGGGGGCGCTCTCTCGTCCCCCCCTTTTCCCCTGCGGCCGGTCAGGTTGCGTGCTCGGATAAGGGGTCTGGTATGGATTTTTAGGGGGACTCCACGCCATTTTTTTTTTAAATTTGGGGTGGAGTTCCCCTTAAAATCCATGCCAGATCTGAAGGGCCTGGAATGGATATTTGGGGGAACCCCACGTCAATTTTTTTTTAAATTTGCGGCGGGGTTCCCCTTAATATCCATTCCAGACCTGAAGGGCCTGGTAATTGAATTCTGGGGAACCCCCACGCTTTTTTTTTTTTTTATCAATGACTTTTGTATGTATTGCCGGGAGCCGACAATTCATTAATAGCCGCGAGTCAGTTTTAAATGCATTTTTTTCTTTCAAAAATGACATTTTTTGCAGGGACAGTTCTAAGCACGGGAAACATGCGCCACTTCACATGCATATCATACACACCCCCCAGGTACGAAATTTAAAGGAATATTTCACTTAAATTTTTTCATTTTAAGCATTATTAAAATCACTGCTCCCGAAAAAACGGCCGTTTTTAAAACTTATTTTTGCATTGATACATGTCCCCTGGGGCAGGACCCAGGTCCCCAAACACTTTTTAGGACAATAACTTGCATATTAGCCTTTATAATTAACACTTTAGATTTCGAACGTTCGAGTCCATTGTATTTAATAGGGTTCTAAAGTTTACACGAACATTTTGTCTGTTCGCAGGTTCTGGTGCGAACCGAACAGGGGGGTGTTCGGCTCATCCCTGGTCATAAACTAAAAGCTGTGTAAATTCCAGAAAATGTACCCTAGTTTGTAGACGCTATAACTTTTGCGCAAACCAATAAATATACGCTTATTGACATTTTTTTTACTAAAGACATGTGGCTGAATACATTTTGGCCTAAATGTATGACTAAAATTGAGTTTATTCGATTTTTCTTATAACAAAAAGTAGAAAATATAATTTTTTTCAAAATTTTCGGTCTATTTCCGTTTATATCGCAAAAAATAAAAATCGCAGAGGCAATCAAATACCATTAAAAGAAAGCTCTATTTGTGGGAAGAAAAGGACGCAAATTTCGTTTGGGTACAACATTGCATGTCCGCACAATTTACAGTTAAATCAGCGCAGTGCAAAATTCTGAAATCACCTCTGGTCCTCTAGCTACCAAATGGTCCGGGGCTTAAGTGGTTAATGAAGACTTGGCACACCGCTGTCTTCAAGAGAGCACTGCTACAGCTGGCAGTCTCTCCCCTTGTCTTTCCCTACACCATAATGATCTACTCACTGTCTCTCCCTGCTATCTCCGCTGCCTCTTCGGCATGAATTCCTTCAACTGCCTCCTGTGGTGGGATCCTTCCAGGCTAGCCTCCTGAGCTCCAGTTCGAGAACCCTCCCCCAGGGCCACCAACAGCCTCCTTCAGCACTGCTTTTCCATCTTCCACCCGACTTCCCTGCTAGTATGGCTCATGTCAAAGGGCTTCTTTACCTTCCTACCAGGCCCCCAAACTGGAGATTGCCTAAAAGTCCCTAAATATTCAAGGCAACCCCTTCTAGATTCTGCCCACTATTTTCTAGAACGTTCTCTAACATTCTAGAAATGGGGGAGGCACCAGAGAGCTGCCAGGATGAGTCATCAAGCCCTGGCCTCTAATAACCCTGATCCAGATCCAGTGTATCCAGTTTATCTCTGGGCCAAGCTATAGTTTGCCTACTCTCACTTCTAGTAAAACACACTAGAGAGTACTGCACAAGTGCTCTGGGTATCCCATACCTTTCCTGCATGAGTTCTGCCGAGTGGTCATACGGAGCCTTTCAAATTTAGATTTTGAGACACTTTTTCAAGTCAGCTTATTAGCCTGTTACTTCACGTGAAATGCACGGTGTCAGGTTTCTACTCGGAAAAAAGTCCTTCCTGTCGAGGTGGCAGTGCACAACATTCTGGGTGAGGTTGGGAATATTCGGGGGTCTTGAGAGGGACAGGTGGTGGCCAGGGGCCTGGTCAAAGGCTTGGAGGAATGTCTCTGGGTGTCTGGCTTTTCTTTCTGTTCTTTCACGTTCCCTAGATTTTTATAAGATCAGATTTAAAAAAAAAGGCTTCATGGATGGGTTAAGTGTGTAATCGTTTCTTAGCCTGAGGCTGTGTTTATGTTGAAATAGGGTTATGTTTTTGCACAATCTAGTTGTTTACAAGTGTAGCGGGGTCCTAAATTTAAGGGTAGTGTTTGAGTGGTATTTATGCTCAAACACCTTGATTGTTAGGACTATCCACTATTTTTTGTCCACAGGTGAAGTATCAGTGTACAGTTCCCTGTGGCCTATAGGTGGCGCTGCCATGGTGGGCCAGGGTTGAACCGCTGATACAGTGCTGTGCCTTGTGTGTCCCCTCTCGGCGACCGTGCAGTGGGAGTGGTTAGCCTGCTGTGTATGCTGTGTTTGGCTGGAGCCTACTAAGGATCGAGGAATATCAGGGTGCCGCCTTGTGAGGGGACCCGCATCTTAGACGAGGAGGCCGGGGAAAGACCGTTCCGAGGGACTGGTGAGAAGTCACGGTGAAGGAAGGGGCCCGGTAACTCTCTGGAGGGATGTCTTCTCCTTAACACCAGGTCTGTGGCAGAGACCAAGTTCACCAGGTCTGTGGCAGAGACCAAGTTCACCAGGTCTGTGGCAGAGACCAAGTTCATCAGTTGTGCAGAGACTGTATATCTAGTTAGAGTGCCATTCTGGCTGCTAGTCCCCTCTATAGGGAGACTATCCAAATGGGCTGAGTCTGCTTGAGAAGCCGAGCAGTGAAGTGTATTTCGTTTGTGCCTGGACCTCTCCCACACCTTATGCTGTCCTGTTCTCCCCCCAACCTTTCTGTCTAGAGACTGTGCTTTAAGAGAAATAAACTCTACGTTGGAGTTACAGCTGGTGTGGACCTTGGAGTTATTGGGGGAAAGAGAGACTTGTCTTTATTGAGCATAAAGATGGGAACCATTCTCTGGAGAACCTTGCTGTGGAGACCTGTTTCATAAACACCGCTCAACCTCTTCACACAGGAGGGTACGGGCATGTGGCGTGGTGTGCCCTCTCTTCCTGCGAGGAGCCAAAGGCAGGTAGGAGGGGGTGAGTGCGCTACCCGTGTAATAAAATGATGTTTCTTTGTATATAGTTCTATTCATGTTATTTTAGGAAAAGACCTTTTCTTTTCTGTTATTTGCTGATGTTTGCTTGTTTGTTTTTGTCTGTTTATGTGTAGCACTACCCCCGTAGGAGCTGCTGGTTATTATTTTGGGTCATTTGTCATCACCCCTACCCACAGTTCACCAGGTCAAAAAAAATTAGAGTCTATACTGGGCCTTGTGCCCACGGATGTATGCACCACTCACTTAGTTCCTTTTCCAATGCTTTTTATTAAACAATTTGAGCAGTAGAGGGATGGAGGGTTAGGGGAAAGTTCAGATACTTTGTGCAGATCACTGAGGAACTTGAGATCCCGGAGACAAGTACACTTCAGTCAACGGATCTTGCTCACCCGGATAGGCCTCTCTCACTGACCTAGCAGCTGGAATGATGCACGGACAAAAGTCTGCCACAGATTTGATGAGAAAAATAGTTGAACAATCCTCTGCCACAGGATTTAGTAAGGCCCGGTTCACATAGGGGCGACTCCTCAGGCGACTCGGTCGCCTGAGGAGTCGTGTCCCGGTCTGTGCTATGGAACCGTTCGAATAGGAGCGACCTGAGTCGCTCCGACTTAGAGAAAGGTTCCTGTACTACTTTTGGGGGCAACGCAGGGCGTCTTGCATTGACTTCTATACAGAAGTCATTATGCAAATCGCCTCGGCAGGCGTCTCAAGTCGTCTTGAGATCGCGCTGCCGAGGTCGCCCCCGAAAGTCGTGCCGCCCCTGTGTGAACCGGGCCTAATGGTAGCGAACACAGCAACACAGTATCAAAAGTTCCTTTAAGCCATCCAGCGGTACTGCGAGGTAGATTGGTTAGTATGCATCCTCCAATTGAGTCACCAGGCTCCTCTTGAGATACCAGCCTTTCGCTCGGTCCTCTCCAAGATGAGTCCTCCCCCGGATCCTTCAATTGCGCGGCTTCTTCCCGCAGGACAGACAGCATAGGACCACCTCTGAACCAGTAGGCCCCAGACAGCTTCTGGGCCTACTTGCAGTCACGTAGCCTCGGGCCAGCAGGGCCCAGAGGCAGAAGAGGAGTTGTCACATACCTTAGGCCAGGCGGGCCATGAGGTGAGAGAGAGAGAAAGATGGCTTCTGCCCCTTAAGTTTCCTCTCCCAGAATGCACAGCGGGGAGACCACTCCCACTGGGCTGTTTCTGGGGAAAAGGACACCCAATACACCTCAGCCTGTTGCCCTGCCATCACTGGCCTGTGGTGACAACGACGCCTACAGGCGACAGTGCGGAACTGCACGCAACACAGCCAATGCTGGAGCAGAGGCTATTTTAGCCATAATATTGAATCTGAACTATGTACAGAACAGATAACCCACTTAATTTACATGCGAGCGCCTGGTCAACAGGAGCAGGGCGCTACACACTTCCCCCACTACAAAAGACGATGTCCTCAGCGTCTGGAAAAAATGGCTCTCAAACCTGAGAGTCAGTATCTGAACCACAAAACTTGGATGGGAGCGGGAAGGGTAAGGAAATAAGAAAGTTATAGACTTTAAAACATGAAAACATTTTTATAATTTTTTTGTAGGTTTTGTATATATGTAAATAAGTTTTTATTATGTTGTATGTTTGTAAGATTTTTAGTAAACAAAAATGTACACAAGTGTATGTGTGCTGCTTTTACTCATAGATCAGCTGCCTGGAGTCTCTCCTTGCATTCAGATCTTAGGCTTCTTTCACACGGGACGGATCCGTGATGATCCGCCCCGTGAACCTCCGCTTGCTCAGCGGGGATCGCTCCGTTGATCCCCGCTGAGCCGGCTGATGACTGGGCGGTCCCCGCACACTGTGCAGGGACCGCCCTGTCAGATCTCCGCTCTCCCCTATGGGGGATCGGATGAACACGGACCGTCTGTCCGTGTTCATCCGATCCGCTCCGCAGACGGATAGAAAAATAGAAATTTTTCTATCCTGAAAAACGGAGTGTAGCGGACACGGGTGAGATCGGGTGTCAGCGGACGTTCATCCGCTGACATCCGCTGTCCCATAGGGATACATGTATGTCCGTTTTTCATCCGAAAACGGATGGGTGAAAAACGGACATACGGTCCGCCCGTGTGAAAGGGGCCTAAATGGTAACTGATTGCAGGGAGAAATACAGCCAGATCTGTTTGTTGTGATTGGCCACAGCTGATCATCCGGTATAGAGCTAAAATGATTGGCTGTAACCTTCTGACAAAATTGCGCTGTGTCCAATCACAGCGCAGGTCAGCGTGTGTGCGCAGGGCCGCCATCAGGGGGGTACAGGCAGTACACCTGTAAGGGGCCCGGATGCCCCCCCCCCATTTTTTTTTTGTAAGGGGCCCGGAGGTCCCCAGGGGCCGGAGTTCCCCAGGGCCCCGAATGTCAACCCCCTTTTTTGTATTTTTTTTTATAATTTTTTTTATTATTAATTTTTTTAGTAACATTTTTTTTATTTATTTATTTTATTTTATTTTTTTATTTTTTTTGTAAGGGGCCCAGAGGTCCCTAGAGGCCCGGAGGTCCCCAGGGCCCCGGATGGAAACCTCCCTTTTTTTTTTTTTTTTTTTATAAAAAAAAAATTATTATAAATTTTTTTATTAAATTTTTTTTTTTTTTTTTGTAAGGGGCCCAGAGGTCCCCAGAGGCCCGAAGGTCCCCAGGGCCCCGGATGGAAACCTCCCTCTTTTTTTTTATAAAAATGATTATTATTATTATTTTTTTATAATCATTTTTTTTTTTGCAAGGGGCCCAGGAGGTCCCCAGGGCCCTGGATGGCAACCCCCCTTTTTTGTGTTCGTCAGCACCCAAACCCCCTGCTTCTCAATTCGTGGCACCCCCCCCCGCTTCTCAATTTGCGGCAGCCCCCCCACTTCTGAATTTGCGGCGGCAGCACCCCCCCCCGGTTCGTTCTCCTCTGCTCCAGGGGGGGCCCCATGTCTGAAGCTGTGTAAGGGGCCCCAAAATTCCTGATGGCGGCCCTGTGTGTGCGCCACTAAACCAGGGAGTAAATGTACTGCTGGACGCTTTCCAGACCACCCACCGCATATATACTGCGGCAGGGCGGCCCGACTGTGCCAAATCGCGTACCTAGACGTGACTTCGTGCACAAGGTTTGAGGCGCACGCCGGCGACGACCCGCTTCCGTTGTGATTGGACACAGCGGGAGCCAATCAGTGGGTCCAGTGGCCGCAATGTCTGTCGGCCACCCGCGGTCATTCAAAGGAAAGGCAGAACGGCGGTCTGCCTATGTAAACAAGGCAGACCGCCGTTCTGTGAAGAAGGAAAATGGAGATCTTGTGTTTCTGCTAAGTAGAAACATGGATCTCTGTTTTCCTCTAGTCACAGCATCCCCCACACAGTTGGAAAGCACTCCCTAGGAGCACACTTAACCCTTTGATCACCCCTGATGTTAAACCCTTCCCTGCCAGTGTCATTTATACAGTGCATTTTTTTTAGCACTGATCACTCTGTTGGTGTCATGGTCCCCAAAAGGTGTCACAGTGGGGTTGATTTACTAAAGGTAAATATACTGTGCAGTTTGCAAAGTGCAGTTGCTCCAGAGCTTAGTAAACAAGGTAAGGCTTCACTTTGCAAAGAGTACCCAATCACGTGCAATGAAAAAAAAAAATGTGTTTTTGCTGGCACATGATTGGATAGCCTAGTACACACGGCCGAGATTCTCGTCAGGAAAAAACCCGTTGTTTTTCCTGATGAGATTCTTGACAAGAATCTTGTGCCGGCCGAGTGTACACACACTCCATTCCAAAGAACCGCCGTTCTTTTGAATGGAACGAACGCGGTGACGTCATCGACTACGACGAGCGTGCGTTCGTCACATTCGATGCCGTCGCCGCCATCTTTCTACACCCTACCTATGCCTAGGAAGCTATCGCGCATGCGTCAAAGTCATTTCGAGCATGCGCGGGCTTACCGGAGGACAGGTAAGCTTGTTGCCGCATACACACACACACAGTTTTCTCATCGGGAAACAGGCCGATGAGAATCCCGACGAGAAAATAGAGAGCAGGTTCTCTATTTTTCTCGTCGAGATTCCCGGCAGTTTTCCTGCAGAGAAACCATACACACCAACGGTTTTCTCATCAGGAAAGCTCTCCCAGCAGTTTTCTTGTCGTTTCTTGCTGAGAAAACCAGTCATGTGTACGAGGCCGATGATTGAAGTCAGCAAAGTTTTTGCTCATTTACTAAACTCTGGAACAACTGCACTTTGCAACGTGCACAGTCTTTTTCCCTTCAGTAAATCAACCCCATAGTGTCAGATTTGTCCAACGCAATGTTACAGCCCCGCTAAAAATTGCTGATCGCCGCCATTACTAGTAAAAAAAAAAAATCCATATGTAGCGGCCTCAGCCCATCTCCTTTGTCTAGGGGTATGTCACACGACAGGGTGAGATGCGCTACGGCCCATGTCCTCCCCATAGCTGTGGGTGAGGTGAAGGCCAGTATCAGTATCTTCCTCGGGCCAATGTGTTTTAGTTATGAAACTCAGTCCTGCTGTGCTGGCACCCTCCTTTGCTCCCATTAACCAGAGTCCACACACCGATCACAGTCCAACTCTTGTTTTATTGCAAGATCCACAACAAACAGTGCTTCAGTAGCCAACTGGTTGGAACGTTATAACAGCCTGATACGGTGGGATGAGCAGGTCGAGGCACTATCCTGATTTCAATCTAAACCACTGTGGTTTCACCAGCGGTTATCGTAGCCTTGATTAGTACAGAACATAGAACTTGTGAGTCTCTACCAGCAACTCAAAAGAACATATTTAGGAGTACCTTCGCTGCGCTGTGGCCCCTATCAGGGGAAGATGTCCCTCTAAGGGAGTTACCGGAGGCCCATCCGCCACTGGGTTGATGCTGCTCCGGACTCTCCGGACGGGTGACCTCCCCGGCCTCCTCACCTCAGATGCGGGTCCCGTCCACCTCGTGGACCCTCGGATCACTTCGCCCTTGCGGGACCCAGTCGAAGTCACTGGGCCCCAGGCCTACGATTTAGTACCTCACCCCAGGCTGAAGGTGCCTGGGATGGACTCCAACTCCATTTCCGGTCAGGCCTAGGGCGCCTGAGCCGGAACTCCGAACCGCCCGCACCCAGGCCTAAGGTGCCTGGGTGCGTGAAGAGAAGATCCTCGAAGACCTTGTGGTGAGGGCATCTCCCCCTTTTATCTCCTTCCATCGACACCACGGCAGGTTCCCCGCCCCAGCCGTACCATCTCCGGAAAGGGACAAAAAGGGTAGCACTGTGGCAGTGATTCTACCTCGAGCCTGTGGGTACCCCACCACCCACAGGCCAAGGAGAATAATACACCACCCAATCCTCCACAAACACAAAGGGGTCCAAAACCTCTCACAATTACACACCTGGGTCACACTACCCCCCAGGTGTACCCCAACTAAATTTAAAGACCCCGCTACACATATATATATATATATATATATATATATATATATATACTTCATAGTTTGTAGACACTATAACTTTTGCGCAAACCAATCAATCTACACTTATTGTGATTTTTTTTTTACCAAAAACATGTTGCAGAATACATATTATTCTAAATTAATGAAGAAATTCGATTTTTTACATTTTTTATTGTGTATGTTTTATAGCAGAAAGTAAAAAATATTGTTTTTTTTCTTTTTTCAATATTGTCGCTCTTTTTTTGTTTATATTGCAAAAAATAAAAACCGCAGAGGTGATCGAATACCACCAAAAGAAAGCTCTATTTGTGGGGAAAAAAGAGACTTCAATTTAGTTTGTGTACAGCGGCACACGACAGCGCGCAATTGTATGTCAGTTAAGCCCTGTACACACAATAGGTTTTACCAATGAAAACAGTCCGATGGACTTTTTTCATCGGACAAACCGATCGTGTATGGGCCCCATCGGTCTTTTTTCCATCGGTGTGAAAAAATAGAACATGTTTTAAATTTATCCGATGGTTAAAAAACTGATAGCAAATTACTATCGTCTGTGGGGAACTCCATTGAATAAAAAACCCACGCATGCTCAGAATCAAGTCGACGCATGCTCAGAAGCATTGAACTTCATTTTTCTCGGCTCATCTGAGTGTTTTACGTCACCGCATTTGGAACGGTCGGTTTTTTGACTGATGGTGTGTAGGCAAGACTGATGAAAGTCAGCTTCATTGGTTTTCCGATGGAAAAATCTATTGGTTAAAAAACCATAGGAAATCCGATCGTGTGTACAGGGCTTTAAAATAACGCAGTGCCGCATTGCAAAAAAAAATGGCCTGGTCAGGAAGGGGGTAAAACCTCCCGGGGCTGAAGTGGTTAACCAAAATGAAAAGTTTTATTAAATAAATTCATTAGCATATTGATGAAGGGGGGGATGTGAGGAACCAGGGAAGGTAAGATATAAGCAGATCAAACTTCAACTTTAATTTCGCCTTCCCCATTGACTCCAATACATTTTGCCAAACTGTCAAAACTCCTGAAATCTCTTTCTTTCTGGGAAACGGAAAGCCTCAATTTACGATCATCCCTATTGCTGAAGCTCCGGCACCGACAACATCCACGTCACTTATTAGAAGACTGTCGCGCCGCGCCGCGTCCCCTGACTCGGCGTTAAGCCGCACCATACATACCCAAATGATGTGGCTTCATAAACATCGCCGGACTCGTTATAAAGCCCACATTAGCTTTATTGCTTTTACTAGACATGATTATGTAGATTATAGGCTGGAATCACTTATGCAGGCGTCGCGTTTCCACCATGTTCCAAATGGAAAAGCACAAGTAATTGAGGTGGCAGCTTGTCAAAAGTTAAGGGCGCCGTACCGCCATCCAGCCACGACATAATGCAAATGTAACATTTGAACACTGAACACTCATGACAGTCGCGCTGAGAACCTCCAACTGGGAACCTGTTTGCCTTTTCTTTTTTTTTTTTTTTTCTTCGTTTTAATTTTATTTTTCTCTTTTCCTCTGTCACTAAAATGACAGCTCTGGTCTTGATTATAAAAGTACAATAATTGGCGGTGCTTGGCGGATAATTGCACCTTAATCGTACCACCTTTGCGAAAGAAAAATACGCTTTTTGGCGTTAGACATCTCGTCGTCGCTTTAGGTGATGGAAATAAGAAAAGCAGCAGAAGCATGGTGAGGGGGGGATTTCAGGGCAATTATCCATTCATCTCATTACAGAAACATATACAGTAAATGAAAGCAAACAAAGGATGCAATGCATTACCGTCTTTATGGGGAATGCAGATTGTATTTTCGCCAACATCTAAAAGTGTGTATGTAAAAGAGAGATTGCAAAATGCAGTATGTATTTCAACATTGCCCAAGCTGAGTTATTGTGGTAAGATCTGCTGGTAATTTTTATGTGATGTTTAAATTTACACGTTTGCTGTTCCATATTTTTATGACTGTACTTCATTAGCAGTTGTTTTGAGGTAAGCAACACAGCAAGGTCATTTCCCGCCCCCTGCCTGTAATTGGACAATGACAATTTGCTCGCAAACTCCCTCTGCTCACTCCACCTGTCAGCATGTTGCTTGTCGGCACTTGGGAATGCAGCACACCTGATTGGCACTTTGCGCAGCAATCAGTGGCACTGAAATCAATTCAAATTCAGGTATTATAATAAACACCTAAATATATTCTATTATATATATATATATATATATATATATATATATATATAGCGGCCTCACCCCTCTCTCCCCTTCTCATTCTCGAATTTGAGCGGAGACTGCGAGCCAGGCCTTCTCATCCAACATCAGTGCCTGACCTCACAAATGTGCTTCTGGAAGAATGGTCAAACATTCCCATAGACACACTCCTAAACCTTGTGGACGGCCTTCCCAGAAGAGTTGAAGCTGTTATAGCTGCAAAGGGTGGGCCAACTCAATATTGAACCCTACAGACCAAGACTAGGATGCCAATACAGTTCATGTGTGTGTAAAATCCCAATACTTTTGGTAATATAGTGTATATATATTTTTCTTTAATATATTTTTTTATATTTATTAGAAAACCAAAGATAAAGAAAAAAGGATTTTAAAGGGGCCATTCTTAACCCCAAAGAAGTGACTACTACTGTTTATATAAAGTACAAAGATAATTTTATTCATTCCAAAACTTCCTTAGAAATATTTACATCCATAAAAACATTTCAATGCAGTTACATATTGCATGTAGGAGGCTTTCCTAAGAAAGGCGCTCATTCTGCTAAGCCATAGCCCATATGGACAATTATATTCAGTGTACATTTGGTATAATGGCTGTATTAGGCCAGAATGCAGAAGACAATTGGGCACTGGTCTCTACTAGTGATGAGCCGAACACCCCCGGGTTCGGTTCGCACCAGAACCCGCGAACGGACCGAAAGTTCGCACAAACTTTAGAACCCTATTAAATACAATGGATGCGAACGTTCGAAATCTAAAGTGCTATTTATAACGACTAATATGCATGTTATTGTCCTAAAAAGGGTTTGGGAACCCGGGTTCTGCACCAGGGGACATGTATCAATCCAATTTTTTTTTTAAAAAACGGCCGTTTTTAGGGAGCAGTCATTTTAATGATGCATAAAGTGAAAAAAAAAAGTCAAATATTCCTTTAAATATCGTACCTGGGGGGTGTCTAAAGTATGCCTGTGAAGTGCCACGTGTTTCCCGTGTTTAGAACTGTCCCTGCACAAAATTACATTTCTAAAGGAAAAAAAGCCATTTAAAACTGCTTGCGGCTTTAATGTAATGTCTGGTCCCGGTAAAATGGATGAAAATCTTTAAGAAAAATGGCATAGCTACCCCATCACAGCCCCCCCCCCCCTACCCCAGCCCATTACCAGCCCCTTTGGGTCTTGTATGGATATTAAGGGGAACCCCGCACACAAAATAAAAAAGGCCCTATATACTCTGAACAGCCGTATACAGGCGGTGCATACAAGACAGGGACTGTAGGTTTGTTCTTATGTAGAATCTATTTGTAATTTTGAACAGGTACATTGTTTAAGTGTAGCTCCAGCCAAGAAATCTATTTTTAAGCTTTTTGGAAAACATAGGGAAGGGTTATCACCCCTGTAACATTTGTTTTGCTGTCTGTGCAGTGTGCACCTGTTCAGAACAGTTCACCTCACTTTCCGTCCTAATGACAAATGTTTTTTGAAAATTTGGGGGTTTTATTGAAACAAGAATTGGTGATAAAGCATCAGTGGAGAGGAGACACTTTTTTTCCCATATTAACTCTTACAGGAGAGAATTTCTTTTCCTAGGGGTAGATTTCCTCTCACTTCCTGTTGTATCCTTCCGTTTGCAAGGAGGAGTCGTTTGTAAGTTGGATGTTTGAAAGTAGGGGCCTGCCGTATATACTCTGCAGAAATTTGCCCCTTACATGTTGGTGTTGCCTCAACACTGTGAGCCCTCACAGTTACTCTTGGTGGGCGCATGAATGGGCCCTGCTGTGAATTATTAGATCAAGAAATGTAATTGCATGCCCCTGTTATACAGGGGCAGAAATATTGGGCCTTTGGTGGTGGTGGTGGTGGTGGTGTTGACACAACACTGTAAGGGCTCACAGTTAGTCTTGGTGGGCGCAGGAATGGGCCCTGCTGTGAATTATTAGATCAAGAATTGTAATTACATGCCCCTGTTATACAGGGGCAGAAATATTGGGCCTTAGGCACTGGTGCCACAACACTGCAACCCCTCACAGATACTGTACTTGGAGCACAGCAATGAGCCCTGTTGCAAAGTATTGCATCAAAAATTGTAATTACACGCCCCTGTTAAACAGGGGCTGAAAAATTGGGCCTTAGCCACTGGTGCTGGTGCCACGACACTGCAACCTCTCCCAGATACTCTAGTTGGAGTGCAGGAATGAGCCCTGCTGCAAAGCATTGCATAAAAAATTGTAATAACACGCCCCTGTTAAACAGGGGCTGAAAAATTGGGCCTTAGCCACTGGTGGCGGCACCCAGAAACAAAAATGTTCTTCCAAGCTATCATCATCAATCGGATCATTGAGGAGGAGGAGGATAGTCAGTCAACATAACAGGACAGTCTCTCAACATCAGCATTAGTCTTGAAGGGATGTGACATTTGAAAATAAATTAGTCTGTTATATCAGCTTCAGGTGTTTGGTAGCTGGTGGTGATCCAAGACTGGTTCATCTTTATGAAGGTCAGTCGATCAACAGAGTCGATGGACAGGCGCACCCTGTGATCCGTGACAAATCCTCCAGCAGCACTGAATGTGCGTTCTGAAAGAACGCTGGATGCAGGACAGGCCAGTAGCTCAATTGCATACTGTGCAAGCTCTGGCCAGTGATTCATCCTCAAAACCCAGTAAGCCAGAGGATTTTCGGTGGGGAAGGTGTCCAAGTCTGACCTTGCCCCTAGGTATTCCTGCACCATGTTTATCAGACGCTGGCGATGGTTGCTGGAACCGATCATACCTTGGGGCTGCGGACTAAAGAATTGTCTGAACGCATCGGTCAGACGGCCACCTTCCCCACCGCTCCTTCTTTGACTGACCGAAGCCTCAGCAACTCGTTGTCCAGGACCAGGAGTTTGTAACCTCCCAGTCTCTGGGAACGCGTTGCACAGACCTTTCTGCAAGGCCTCCCGGAGTTGTCTCATCCTCTGCTCCCTCTGCGACGGTAAGATAAGGTCCGCAACCTTACCCTTGTACCGTGGATCAAGGAGAGTGGCCAGCCAGTAATGGTCGCTCTCCTTGATCTGAAGAATACGAGGATCCTTCCGCAGACTTTGCAGGATCAGGGAGGCCATGCAGCGTAGGTTAGCTGAGGCATTCGGTCCGGAGTCCTCTGGGTCACTAAGGACGACATGATCCGCAGCCACCTCCTCCCAGCCACGTACAAGTCCACTGGTTTCTTGGGACTGTAAATCATCCCTAAAAAACTGCTGCTGATGATGCTGAGTGCCAGGCTCCACCTCCATGCTGACACAATCCTCCTCCTCCTCCTCTTCTTCCTGTGCGATGGGTGGGACAGAAGGAACACTGTCTGGGTAAAGGGGGCCTTGAGAGGCAAGGAAGTCCTCCTCTTCCTGCCTCAAGTGCCCTGTCCATTATTCCACGCAGCGTTTGTTCCAACAGGTGGACAAGAGGTACAGTGTCACTGATGCATGCTCTGTCACTGCTCACCATCCTCGTGGCCTCCTCAAATGGTGCCAGGACAGTGCATGCATCCCTGATCATGCCCCACTGGCGTGGTGAAAAAAAAACGAGCTCCCCTGACCCTGTCCCGGTGCCGTAGTCGCACAGGTACTCATTGATGGCCCTCTGCTGCGTGTGCCGCCGCTGCAGCATGGCCAACGTTGAGTTCCACCTGGTGGGCATGTCACATATAAGGCGGTTCTTGGGCAGGTTCAACTCCTTTTGCAGCTCAGCCAGGCAAGCACTGGCATTATAAGATCTGCAGAAATGCACACAGACTTTCCTGGCCTGCCTCAGGACATCCTGTAAGCCCGGGTACCTGCCCAAGAACCGCTGCACCACCAGGTTGAGGACGTGAGCCACACAGGGCACATGGGTCAGTTGTCCCTGTCGGGGAGCGGAGAGGAGGTTGGTGCCATTGTCGCAAACTACCATTCCTGGCTTAAGCTGGCGTGGCGTCAACCACCTCTCGGCCTGTCCCTGCAGAGCAGACAGAACCTCTGCCCCAGTGTGGCTCCTGTCCCCCAAACACACCAGCGCAAGCACGGCATGGCATCTTTTTGCCTGCGTACTTGCGTAGCCCCTTGAACGCCTACGGAGCACCGCTGGTTCCGAGGACAAAGCACAGGAAGAGGCCATAGAGGAAGAAGAGGAGGGGGTGGAGGACAGAGGTGTGTCACAACCAGTAGTAGCATTTTGGAGGCGTGGCGGTGGAACAACCTCCAACACTACTGCACCTTGTCCTGCATCCTTCCCAGCTGCCAAAAGAGTGACCCAATGGGCCGTGAAAGAAAGGTAACGTCCCTGTCCATGCCTGCTGGACCATGAGTCAGCGGTAATATGCACCTTACCGCTAACCGCCCTGTCCAGCGAGGCCAAGACATTGCCTTCCACATGCCGGTAGAGAGCCGGAATCGCCTTCCGTGAGAAAAAGTGGCGTTTGGGAACCTGCCACTGAGGAACCGCACATTGCACAAACTCACGGAAGGGGGCCGAGTCTACCAACTGAAAAGGCAGCAGTTAAAGCGCTAGCAATTTAGCCAAGCTAGCATTCAACCGCTGGGCATGTGGATGGCTGGGAGTGAACTTCTTTCGACGGTCCAGCAGCTGGGGCAGGGAAATTTGCCTGCTAGAATCGGACGTCGGTGTACTGCTAGCAGAGTGCCCGCAAGTACTTGGCTGTGACACAACTAATTCTACACCTTCATTCCTCTCAGAGCAGGTTTCAGAGAGGACTGAAGGTATAGTGGGGTTGGAGATCCCAGCTGATGCGGTGCAAGAAGAGGTCCGCTTTGTTCTTTGGTGTGGGTCTTTAAGGTAGGCTTGCCAACGAGCTGCATGGCAGGTCAACATATGTCTGGTCAAGCATGTGGTGCCCAAGCGGGTGATGTTTTGGCCACGCGATATACGCTTGAGACATATGTTGCAAACAGCAGCTGTGCGATCTGATGCACTAGCCTCAAAAAAGGCCCACACCAAAGAACTTTTTGAATAACGGGCAGAGGCAGCGCCCTGCACAGGCGGAGCTCTGCGGTGTGATTCCGTCGGTGTGCTGCCCTTACGCTGGCATCCTGCCTCGTTGGAGATGTGCCTCCTCCTCATCCTCCTCCTCTCTCCTATTAGGCACCCACGTGGAGTCAGCGACCTCATCATCCCCTCCCTCCTCATCACTGGAGCCAATCTGGCAGTATGCTGCAGCTGCTGGAACATGACTGCCAGATTGGTGTCCTTCTTGAGCATCCCCTCTCTCTGCTCTCACGCTACTGCCTTCCTCTAGCTGGGTATCATCATCAGACTCTTTGAAACGCTGGGCATCCTCCTGGAGCATGAACCCAACACTGTGCTCAAACAGTTCGGGGGACTCCTCAGGAGGACATGGTTGGTCTAGGGAAGGAGTGACTGATGATGACATTGATACCAGGGAAGAGGACGCTTTGGCAGCTGCTTTGCCAGTACCCTGAGCCTGGGTGAGAGAGGATGAGGAGAATGAGGAGGGCTTGGTCATCCACTCTACCAAGTCTTCGGCATGATGCGGCTCAACACGTCCAGCTGCCGAAAAGAAGGACAAGCGTGTCCCATGGCCACGTGCTGATGGCGATGCACCGCGTCCACGACCAGCACTGTTGTCTCTAGACACAGAGCCTGCTTGCCCTCTTTTATTGGCTCCTGACTGTCTGCCTCTCCTTGTTTGCCTTCCAGACATTCTAATGGCCTGCAGGGAAATGGGAAAACCAGCAATAAGGCCTAGCTTCAGGAGTAGGGATGAGCTTCGTGTTCGAGTCGAACATACGTTCGACTCGAACATTGGCTGTTCGATCGTTCGACGAAGATCGAACGATTTGGGCCGTTCGCGCCAAATTCGAGTGACGCGAACGGCCCACAATGCACTACGCCATCGCAGTGTCATCCAGGCGCTGTGATTGGCCAAGCATGCACTGTGACCCCGCATGCTTGGCCAATCACAGCGCCGGCAGCGAGGAGAGCAATGATTGGCCACAGGCAGGATGCCTGTGGCCAATTATTGCTGAGGGTGTTTAGTACACGCCCCACACTATAAAAGGCCGCCAGCACGGCGGCCTAGTGTAGTGTGTTCCGGAGCAGGGATAGAGTAGCATAGGCAGGGACAGTGACTGTTATTTCTTTCTTGCTTAACCTGGATTCCTTTAGTTTAGGGAAAGAGAAGGATAGGTAGGGAGAGTGTCAGTGTGTTTTGTGCTTCTGCTATAGTGTGCTTAAAAAAAACATTTATTCTAGGGACAGAAAACTCTAGGTAGGGACAGTGTCAGTTTCTTTCACTCTGCAAGTCCTTGTTTCCAGGGACCTGTAAGGACAGTGAGTTAATTGTCCTTGTGCTATATTGTGCTTAAAAAAAAACATTTATTCTAGGGACAGAAAACTCTAGGTAGGGACAGTGTCAGTTTCTTTCACTCTGCAAGTCCTTGTTTCCAGGGACCTGTAAGGACAGTGAGTTAATTGTCCTTGTGCTATATTGTGATTAAAAAAAACATTTATTCTAGGGACAGAAAACTCTAGGTAGGGACAGTGTCAGTTTCTTTCACTCTGCAAGTCCTTGTTTCCAGGGACCTGTAAGGACAGTGAGTTAATTTTCCTTGTGCTATATTGTGATTAAAAAAAACATTTATTCTAGGGACAGAAAACTCTAGGTAGGGACAGTGTCAGTTTATTTCACTCTGCAAGTCCTTGTTTCCAGGGACCTGTAAGGACAGTGAGTTAATTGTCCTTGTGCTATATTGTGCTTAAAAAAAACATTTATTCTAGGGACAGAAAACTCTAGGTAGGGACAGTGTCAGTTTCTTTCACTCTGCAAGTCCTTGTTTCCAGGGACCTGTAATGACAGTGAGTTAATTTTCCTTGTGCTATATTGTGATTAAAAAAAACATTTATTCTAGGGACAGAAAACTCTAGGTAGGGACAGTGTCAGTTTCTTTCACTCTGCAAGTCCTTGTTTCCAGGGACCTGTAAGGACAGTGAGTTAATTTTCCTTGTGCTATATTGTGATTAAAAAAAACATTTATTCTAGGGACAGAAAACTCTAGGTAGGGACAGTGTCAGTTTATTTCACTCTGCAAGTCCTTGTTTCCAGGGACCTGTAAGGACAGTGAGTTAATTGTCCTTGTGCTATATTGTGCTTAAAAAAAACATTTATTCTAGGGACAGAAAACTCTAGGTAGGGACAGTGTCAGTTTCTTTCACTCTGCAAGTCCTTGTTTCCAGGGACCTGTAAGGACAGTGAGTTAATTTTCCTTGTGCTATATTGTGCTTAAAAAAAACATTTATTCTAGGGACAGAAAACTCTAGGTAGGGACAGTGTCAGTTTCTTTCACTCTGCAAGTCCTTGTTTCCAGGGACCTGTAAGGACAGTGAGTTAATTGTCCTTGTGCTATATTGTGCTTAAAAAAAAACATTTATTCTAGGGACAGAAAACTCTAGGTAGGGACAGTGTCAGTTTCTTTCACTCTGCAAGTCCTTGTTTCCAGGGACCTGTAAGGACAGTGAGTTAATTGTCCTTGTGCTATATTGTGATTAAAAAAAACATTTATTCTAGGGACAGAAAACTCTAGGTAGGGACAGTGTCAGTTTCTTTCACTCTGCAAGTCCTTGTTTCCAGGGACCTGTAAGGACAGTGAGTTAATTTTCCTTGTGCTATATTGTGATTAAAAAAAACATTTATTCTAGGGACAGAAAACTCTAGGTAGGGACAGTGTCAGTTTATTTCACTCTGCAAGTCCTTGTTTCCAGAGACCTGTAAGGACAGTGAGTTAATTGTCCTTGTGCTATATTGTGCTTAAAAAAAACATTTATTCTAGGGACAGAAAACTCTAGGTAGGGACAGTGTCAGTTTCTTTCACTCTGCAAGTCCTTGTTTCCAGGGACCTGTAAGGACAGTGAGTTAATTTTCCTTGTGCTATATTGTGATTAAAAAAAACATTTATTCTAGGGACAGAAAACTCTAGGTAGGGACAGTGTCAGTTTCTTTCACTCTGCAAGTCCTTGTTTCCAGGGACCTGTAAGGACAGTGAGTTAATTGTCCTTGTGCTATATTGTGATTAAAAAAAACATTTATTCTAGGGACAGAAAACTCTAGGTAGGGACAGTGTCAGTTTCTTTCACTCTGCAAGTCCTTGTTTCCAGGGACCTGTAAGGACAGTGAGTTAATTTTCCTTGTGCTATATTGTGATTAAAAAAAACATTTTTTCTAGGGACAGAAAACTGTAGGTAGGGAGAGTGTTTTTTTTCTTTCACTCTGCAAGTCCTTGTTTCCAGGGACCTGTAAGGACAGTGAGTTAATTGTCCTTGTGCTATATTGTGCTTAAAAAAAACATTTATTCTAGGGACAGAAAACTCTAGGTAGGGACAGTGTCAGTTTCTTTCACTCTGCAAGTCCTTGTTTCCAGGGACCTGTAAGGACAGTGAGTTAATTTTCCTTGTGCTATATTGTGATTAAAAAAAACATTTATTCTAGGGACAGAAAACTCTAGGTAGGGACAGTGTCAGTTTCTTTCACTCTGCAAGTCCTTGTTTCCAGGGACCTGTAAGGACAGTGAGTTAATTTTCCTTGTGCTATATTGTGATTAAAAAAAACATTTATTCTAGGGACAGAAAACTCTAGGTAGGGACAGTGTCAGTTTATTTCACTCTGCAAGTCCTTGTTTCCAGGGACCTGTAAGGACAGTGAGTTAATTTTCCTTGTGCTATATTGTGATTAAAAAAAACATTTATTCTAGGGACAGAAAACTCTAGGTAGGGACAGTGTCAGTTTCTTTCACTCTGCAAGTCCTTGTTTCCAGGGACCTGTAAGGACAGTGAGTTAATTTTCCTTGTGCTATATTGTGATTAAAAAAAACATTTATTCTAGGGACAGAAAACTCTAGGTAGGGACAGTGTCAGTTTCTTTCACTCTGCAAGTCCTTGTTTCCAGGGACCTGTAAGGACAGTGAGTTAATTTTCCTTGTGCTATATTGTGATTAAAAAAAACATTTTTTCTAGGGACAGAAAACTGTAGGTAGGGAGAGTGTTTTTTTTCTTTCACTCTGCAAGTCCTTGTTTCCAGGGACCTGTAAGGACAGTGAGTTAATTTTCCTTGTGCTATATTGTGATTAAAAAAAACATTTATTCTAGGGACAGAAAACTCTAGGTAGGGACAGTGTCAGTTTCTTTCACTCTGCAAGTCCTTGTTTCCAGGGACCTGTAAGGACAGTGAGTTAATTTTCCTTGTGCTATATTGTGATTAAAAAAAACATTTTTTCTAGGGACAGAAAACTGTAGGTAGGGAGAGTGTTTTTTTTCTTTCACTCTGCAAGTCCTTGTTTCCAGGGACCTGTAAGGACAGTGAGTTAATTGTCCTTGTGCTATATTGTGCTTAAAAAAAACATTTATTCTAGGGACAGAAAACTCTAGGTAGGGACAGTGTCAGTTTCTTTCACTCTGCAAGTCCTTGTTTCCAGGGACCTGTAAGGACAGTGAGTTAATTTTCCTTGTGCTATATTGTGATTAAAAAAAACATTTATTCTAGGGACAGAAAACTCTAGGTAGGGACAGTGTCAGTTTCTTTCACTCTGCAAGTCCTTGTTTCCAGGGACCTGTAAGGACAGTGAGTTAATTTTCCTTGTGCTATATTGTGATTAAAAAAAACATTTTTTCTAGGGACAGAAAACTGTAGGTAGGGAGAGTGTTTTTTTTCTTTCACTCTGCAAGTCCTTGTTTCCAGGGACCTGTAAGGACAGTGAGTTAATTTTCCTTGTGCTATATTGTGATTAAAAAAAACATTTTTTCTAGGGACAGAAAACTGTAGGTAGGGAGAGTGTTTTTTTTCTTTCACTCTGCAAGTCCTTGTTTCCAGGGACCTGTAAGGACAGTGAGTTAATTTTCCTTGTGCTATATTGTGATTAAAAAAAACATTTTTTCTAGGGACAGAAAACTGTAGGTAGGGAGAGTGTTTTTTTTCTTTCACTCTGCAAGTCCTTGTTTCCAGGGACCTGTAAGGACAGTGAGTTAATTGTCCTTGTGCTATATTGTGCTTAAAAAAAACATTTTTTCTAGGGACAGAAAACTGTAGGTAGGGAGAGTGTTTTTTTTTTTTCACTCTGCAAGTCCTTGTTTCCAGGGACCTGTAAGGACAGTGAGTTAATTTTCCTTGTGCTATATTGTGCTTAAAAAAAACATTTATTCTAGGGACAGAAAACTCTAGGTAGGGACAGTGTCAGTTTCTTTCACTCTGCAAGTCCTTGTTTCCAGGGACCTGTAAGGACAGTGAGTTAATTTTCCTTGTGCTATATTGTGATTAAAAAAAACATTTTTTCTAGGGACAGAAAACTGTAGGTAGGGAGAGTGTTTTTTTTCTTTCACTCTGCAAGTCCTTGTTTCCAGGGACCTGTAAGGACAGTGAGTTAATTTTCCTTGTGCTATATTGTGATTAAAAAAAACATTTTTTCTAGGGACAGAAAACTGTAGGTAGGGAGAGTGTTTTTTTTCTTTCACTCTGCAAGTCCTTGTTTCCAGGGACCTGTAAGGACAGTGAGTTAATTGTCCTTGTGCTATATTGTGCTTAAAAAAAACATTTTTTCTAGGGACAGAAAACTGTAGGTAGGGAGAGTGTTTTTTTTTTTTCACTCTGCAAGTCCTTGTTTCCAGGGACCTGTAAGGACAGTGAGTTAATTTTCCTTGTGCTATATTGTGCTTAAAAAAAACATTTATTCTAGGGACAGAAAACTCTAGGTAGGGACAGTGTTTTTTTTTTTTCACTCTGCAAGTCCTTGTTTCCAGGGACCTGTAAGGACAGTGAGTTAATTTTCCTTGTGCTATATTGTGCTTAAAAAAAACATTTATTCTAGGGACAGAAAACTCTAGGTAGGGACAGTGTCAGTTTCTTTCACTCTGCAAGTCCTTGTTTCCAGGGACCTGGAGAGACATTGAGCGAATTGTCCTTGTGCTATATTGTGATTAAAAAAAACATTTATTCTAGGGACAGAAAACTCTAGGTAGGGACAGTGTCAGTTTCTTTCACTGTGAAAGTCCTTGTTTCAAGGGACAGAGAAGGACACCTGAAGGTAGCCCTTATTGCTTTTTTCCCATCTCCCTGCAGGCCATCTATTAGAATGTCTGGAAGGCAAACAAGGAGAGGCAGACAGTCAGGAGGCAATAAAAGAGGGCAAGCAGGCTCTGTGTCTGGGGGCAACAGTGCTGGTCGTGGACGCGGTGCATTGTCATCAGCACATGGCCATGGGACACGCTTGTCCTTCTTTTCGGCAGCTGGACATGTTGAGCCACATCATGCCGAAGACTTGGTAGAGTGGATGACCAAGCCCTCCTCCTCCTCCTCATCCTCTCTCACCCAGGCTCAGGGTACTGGAAAAGCAGCTGCCAAAGCGTCGTCTTCCCTGGTATCAATGTCAGACAAATCATCAGTCACTCCTTCCCTAGACCCACCATGTCCTCCTCCTGAGGAGTCCCCCGAACTGTTTCAGCACAGTGTTGGGTACATGCTCCAGGAGGATGCCCAGCGTTTCGAAGGGTCTGATGATGAAACCCAGCTAGAGGAAGGCAGTAGCGTGAGAGCAGACAGAGGGGATGCTCAAGAAGGACACCAATCTGGCAGTCATGTTCCAGCAGCTGCAGCATACTGCCAGATTGGCTCCAGTGATGAGGAGGGAGGGGATGATGAGGTCAATGACTCCACGTGGGTGCCTAATAGGAGAGAGGAGGAGGAGGAGGATGAGGAGGAGGCACATCTCCAACGAGGCAGGATGCCCTTTGGTGGCCAGCGTAAGGGCAGTACACCGACGGAATCACACCGCAGAGCTCCGCCTGTGCAGGGCGCTGCCTCTGCCCGTCATTCAAAAAGTTCTTTGGTGTGGGCCTTTTTTGAGGCTAGTGCATCAGATCGCACAGCTGCTGTTTGCAACATATGTCTCAAGCGTATATCGCGTGGCCAAAACATCAGCCGCTTGGGTACCACATGCCTGACCAGACATATGTTGACCTGCCATGCAGCTCGTTGGCAAGCCTACCTCAAAGACCCACACCAAAGAACAAAGCGGACCTCTCCTTGCACCGCATCAGCTGGGATCTCCAACCCCACTATAACTTCAGTCCTCTCTGAAACATGCACTGAGAGGAATGAAGGTGTAGAATTAGGTGTGTCACAGCCAAGTACTTGCACCCACTCTGCTAGCAGTACACCGACGTCCGATTCTAGCAGGCAAATTTCCCTGCCCCAGCTGCTGGACCGTCGAAAGAAGTTCACTCCCAGCCATCCACATGCCCAGCGGTTGAATGCTAGCTTGGCTAAATTGCTAGCGCTTCAACTGCTGCCTTTTCAGTTGGTAGACTCGGCCCCCTTCCGTGAGTTTGTGCAATGTGCGGTTCCTCAGTGGCAGGTTCCCAAACGCCACTTTTTCTCACGGAAGGCTATTCCGGCTCTCTACCGGCATGTGGAAGGCAATGTCTTGGCCTCGCTGGACAGGGCGGTCAGCGGTAAGGTGCATATTACCGCTGACTCATGGTCCAGCAGGCATGGACAGGGACGTTACCTTTCTTTCACGGCCCATTGGGTCACTCTTTTGGCAGCTGGGAAGGATTCAGGACAAGGTGCAGTAGTGTTGGAGGTTGTCCCACCGCCACGCCTCCAAAATGCTACTACTGGTTGTGACACACCTCTCTCCTCCACCCCCTCCTCTTCTTCTTCCTCCATGGCCTCTTCCTGTGGTTTGTCCTATGAACCAGCGGTGCTCCGTAGCCGTTCACGGGGCTACGCAAGTACGCAGGCAAAAAGATGCCATGCCGTGCTTGCGCTGGTGTGTTTGGGGGACAGAAGCCACACTGGGGCAGAGGTCCTGTCTGCTCTGCAGGGCCAGGCCGAGAGGTGGTTGACGCCACGCCAGCTTAAGCCAGGAATGGTGGTTTGCGACAATGGCACCAACCTCCTCTCCGCCCTCCGACAGGGACAACTGACCCATGTGCCCTGTGTGGCTCACGTCCTTAACCTGGTGGTGCAGCGCTTCTTGGGCAGGTACCCGGGCTTACAGGATGTCCTGAGGCAGGCCAGGAAAGTCTGTGTGCATTTCCGCAGATCTTATAATGCCAGTGCTCGCCTGGCTGAGCTGCAAAAGGAGTTGAACCTGCCCAAGAACCGCCTTATATGTGACATGCCCACCAGGTGGAACTCAACGTTGGCCATGCTGCAGCGGCTGCACACGCAGCAGAGGGCCATCAATGAGTACCTGTGCGACTACGGCACCAGGACAGGGTCAGGGGAGCTTGGTTTTTTTTCTCCACGCCAGTGGGGCATGATCAGGGATGCATGCACTGTCCTGGCACCATTTGAGGAGGCCACGAGGATGGTGAGCAGTGACAGTGCATGCATCAGTGACACTGTACCTCTTGTCCACCTGTTGGAGCACACGCTGCGTGGAATAATGGACAGGGCACTTGAGGCAGAACAGAGGCAGGAAGAGGAGGACTTCCTTGCCTCTCAAGGCCCCCTTTACCCAGACAGTGTTCCTTCTGTCCCACCCATCGCACAGGAAGAGGAGGAGGAGGAGGAGGAGGAGGAGGAGGAGGAGGATTGTGTCAGCATGGAGGTGGAGGCTGGCACTCAGCATCATCAGCAGCAGTCTTTTAGGGATGATTTACAGTCCCAAGAAACCAGTGGACTTGTACGTGGCTGGGAGGAGGTGGCTGCGGATCATGTCGTCCTTAGTGACCCAGAGGACTCCGGAGCGAATGCCTCAGCAAACCTACGCTGCATGGCCTCCCTGATCCTGCAAAGTCTGCGGAAGGATCCTCGTATTCTTCGGATCAAGGAGAGGGACCATTACTGGCTGGCCACTCTCCTTGATCCACGGTACAAGGGTAAGGTTGCGGACCTTATGTTACCGTCGCAGAGGGAGCAGAGGATGAGACAACTCCGGGAGGCCTTGCAGAAAGGTCTGTGCAACGCGTTCCCAGAGACTGGGAGGTTGCAAACTCCTGGTCCTGGACAACGAGTTGCTGAGGCTTCGGCCAGTCAAAGAAGGAGCGGTGGGGAAGGTGGCCGTCTGACCGATGCGTTCAGACAATTCTTTAGTCCGCAGCCCCAAAGTATGATCGGTTCCAGCAACCATCGCCAGCGTCTGATAAACATGGTGCAGGAATATCTAGGGGCAAGGTCAGACTTGGACACCTTCCCCACCGAAAATCCTCTGGCTTACTGGGTCTTGAGGATGGATCACTGGCCAGAGCTTGCACAGTATGCAATTGAGCTACTGGCCTGTCCTGCATCCAGCGTTCTTTCGGAACGCACATTCAGTGCTGCTGGAGGATTTGTCACGGATCACAGGGTGCGCCTGTCCACCGACTCGGTTGATCGACTGACTTTCATCAAGATGAACCAGTCTTGGATCACCACCAGCTACCACACACCTGATGCTGATATAACAGACTAATTGATTTTAAAATGTCACATCCCTTCAAGACTGATGCTGATGCTGAGTGCCTGTGCTGTTATGTTGACTGGCTATCCTCCTCCTCCGAGTCCTCAATGATACGATTGATGATGATAGCTTGGAAGATCATTTTTGTTTATGGGTGCCGCCACCAGTGCCTAACGCCCAATTTTTCAGCCCCTGTTTAACAGTGGCGTGTAATTACAATTTTTGAAGCAATACTTTGCAACAGGGCTCATTGCTGTGCTCCAAGTACAGTATCTGTGAGGAGTTGCAGTGTTGTGCCACCAGTGCCTAAGGCCCAATTTTTCAGCCCCTGTTTAACAGGGGCGTGTCATTACAATTTTTGAAGCAATACTTTGCAACAGGGCTCATTGCTGTGCTCCAAGTACAGTATCTGTGAAGGGTTGCAGTGTTGTGCCACCAGTGCCTAAGGCCCAATTTTTCAGCCCCTGTTCAACAGGGGCATGTAATTACAATTCTTGATCTAATAATTCACAGCAGGGCCCATTGCTGCACCCACCAAGAGTAACTGTCAGGGCTTACAGTGTTGTGGCACCAGCACCACCATCAAAGGCCCAATTTTTACTACCACTGTTCAACAATTATATGTAATTAAAATTCCTGATATAATAGTTGACAGCAGGGCGTTCCAGCACCAACCAAGAGTAACTGTGAGTGCTTACAGTGTTGTGCCAACACCAACAACTAAGGGGCCTATTTCTGCAGAGTATATACGGCAGGTCCCTACTTTCAAACATCCAACTTACAAACGACTCCTACTTGCAAACGCAAGAAGACAACAGGAAGTGAGAGGAAATCTACCACTAGGAAGGAAAATTCTCTCCTGTAAGAATAAATATGGGAGAAAGGTGTCTCCTCTGTACTGATGCTTTATCAGCAATCCTTGTTTCAAGAAAAACACCACATTTCAAAAACAGTTGTCATTAGGACGGAAAGTGAGGTGAAATGTTCTGAACAGGGGCACAGACAGCAAAACAAATGTTACAGGGGTGATAACCCTTACCTATGTTTTCCAAAAAGTTTAAAAATAGATTTTTGGTCTGGAGCTACACTTCAACAATGTACCTGTTCAAAATTACAAACAGATTCTACATAAGAACAAACCTACAGTCCCTGTCTTGTATGCACCGCCTGTATACGGCTGTTCAGAGTATATAGGGCCTTTTTTATTTTATGTGCGGGGTTCCCCTTAATATCCATACAAGACCCAAAGGGGCTGGTAATGGGCTGGGGTAGGGGGGGTGGTCATGGGGTAGCTATGCCATTTTTCTTAAAGATTTTCATCCATATTACCGGGACCAGACATTACATTAAAGCCGCAAGCAGTTTTAAATGGCTTTTTTTTCCTTTAGAAGTGTCATTTTGTGCAGGGACAGTTCTAAACACGGGAAACACGTGGCACTTCACAGGCATACTTTAGACACCCCCCAGGTACGATATTTAAAGGAATATTTGACTTTTTTTTTTTCACTTTATGCATCATTAAAATGACTGCTCCCGGAAAACGACCGTTTTTAAAACTTATTTTTGCATTGATACATGTCCCCTGGTGCAGAACCCGGGTTCCCAAACCCTTTTTAGGACAATAACATGCATAATAGTTGTTATAATTAGCACTTTAGAATTCGAACGTTCGCATCCATTGTATTTAATAGGGTTCTAATGTTCGTTCGAACTTTCGGTCCGTTCGCGGGTTCTGGTGCGAACCGAACCCGGGGGTGTTCGGCTCATCACTATTCAGGAGTATTTTTTGCAGGAATCACACTACGCCTGCTGTAGGTGCTGCAAATGCCTGTTGGTGTAACACACCAGGAAAAAGCAGCAATAACGGCTAAGTTCAGGTGTAATATGGTCAGGAGGCACACTCCGCCCGCTGTAAGTGCCGCAAAATCCTGTTGGTGTAATACACCAGGAAAAAGCAGCAATACAGGCTAAGTTCAGGTGTAATATGGTCAGGAGGCACACTCAGCCCGCTGTAAGTGTCGCAAAATCCTGTTGGTGTAATACACCAGGAAAAAGCAGCAATACAGGCTAAGTTCAGGTGTAATATGGTCAGGAGGCACACTCCGCCCGCTGTAAGTGCCGCAAAATCCTGTTGGAGTAACACACCAGGAAAAAGCAGCAATACAGGCTAAGTTCAGGTGTAATATGATCAGGAGGCACACTCTGCCCGCTGTAAGTGCCGCAAAATCCTGTTGGTGTAATACACCAGGAAAAAGCAGCAATACAGGCTAAGTTCAGGTGTAATATGGTCAGGAGGCACACTCTGCCCGCTGTAAGTGCCGCAAAATCCTGTTGGGGTAACACACCAGGAAAAAGCAGCAATACAGGCTAAGTTCAGGTGTAATATGATCAGGAGGCACACTCTGCCCGCTGTAAGTGCCGCAAAATCCTGTTGGGGTAACACACCAGGAAAAAGCAGCAATACGGGCTAACTTCAGGTGTATAATGTGCAGGAGGCTTAGCAACAATGACACTGTCACTGTCCCCTGCCTATCCTTCTCTCTCCCTGCACACAAGGTTTATCAAAGTATATGACACTGACACTCTCCCTGCCTATCCTTCTCTCTCCCTGCACACAAGGTTTAGCAAAGAATATGACACTGACACTGTCCCCTGCCTATCCTTCTCTCTCCCTGCACACAAGGTTTATCAAAGTATATGACACTGACACTCTCCCTGCCTATCCTTCTCTCTCCCTACACACAAGGTTTAGCAAAGAATAGATTTGACACTGTCCCTGCCTATCCTTCACTTTCCCTGCTCCGGAACACACTACACGAGGCCGCCGCGCTGGCGGCCTTTTATAGTGTGGGGCGTGTACTAAACCCCCTCAGCTATAATTGGCCACAGGCATCCTGCCTGTGGCCAATCATTGCTCTCCTCGCTGCCGGCGCTGTGATTGGCCAAGCATGCAGGGTCACAGTGCATGCTTGGCCAATCACAGCGCCGGGATTACACTGCGATGGCGCAGTGTATTGTGGGCCGTTCGCGTCACTCGAATTTGGCGCGAACGGCCCAAATCGTTCGTTGTTCGCCGAACGCGCGAACAGCCGATGTTCGAGTCGAACCTATGTTCGACTCGAACACCGAGCTCATCCCTAGTCTCTACGCATTTCACCTTTTACTAGCTTCCTTGGAAAACTAGACATATGACTTAGGATCTGGTGACACTGAATCCCAATGGGAAAGACATTCCAGGTCGCCTCAGAGAATTTAATAGGCACATTGTAAAAATGGCTAGTAGGAATCCCAGGAGGGCAGTGCAAAACACTGTTCCAATGGGAAGAAATTGTACCAGAGAATATCTCCATATCTTCATAGGTAAACCCTCCCCCCACAAAGGCCAAAAGGCAGGCAACACAGTATACTTGCAATATTTTAAAATACGTAGGCCGGTCCAACAGCGTGCCTCCACAATCCCCTAGTGCAGTGCTCCATGTTTATATATATATATATATATATATATATATATATATATATATATATATATATATATATATATATATATACTTAATATAGCATTTAGATATTAAATGCTAAATTCACTTTAATAAGAATACATTGAAGGGCTGTATTCTCTATTGTATTCATATTTAATCAATGCCACTAAAAATAATATGTACATGATTAAAAAAGTAATTAAAAATGTGAACATAAAGTAAATTAATGCAGCATTAGAGCAAGTAAGTGCCTTTTTTCCTTTATTCTCCTGAAGCATGTACTTTACATAGCATGCATGCATTTAAAATGGAAAAATATATCTGATATTAGGTCTACTTTACACTGAAGTTTAATCTACTTATATTTTGCCTTCTCTGGTTCCTCCTTCCACCCCCCTCCCCCTCATAAACATGCTAATGACATTTTTAAATTTTAAATAAAATGTAATTTAATTTAATTTAAATAAAATATTTTTGTTTTTGATATATATTTATTTTTGATTTGGTGATGTCATTGCTGGGTCTCTCTACTGCTCTATGTAACGAAGGCAGATCTTGATTGGTGGGAGGGGCTGACAGGGTGCTGTACATGGCTTCCTGAAAACATCCCGCCACCCGGCCTCATTACTCCTCTCAGGAACCCTCAGTCATGATGCAAGCTGATTGCCACCATTACTAGTATTAATGGCTAACAGAGGACAGAATTAGAAATAGACTTGGAAAACTCAACATTAATAAGTCACCGGGACTGTATGGCTTCCACCTGAGGGTCCTTAGGAAACTCAGTCAAGTAATTGCCAGACCATAGTTCCTAATTTTTACTGACAGTCTACTGACTGGAATGGTACCAGCTGATTGGAGAAAAGCCAATGTAGCACCAATATTTAAAAAAAGGGCCCAAAATACATCCCTGGGAATTACAGACCAGTTAGCCTAACATCAATAGTATGCAAGCTCTTGGAGGGGATGATAAGGAATTATATACAAGATTATAGTAATGAAAACGGTATCATTAGCAGTAATCAGCATGGATTCATGAAGAATCGTTCTTGCCAAACCAATCTATTAACCTTCAATGAGGAGGTGAGTTGCCATCTAGAAAATGGAAGGCACATAGACGTGGTATATCTGGATCTGCATTTGACACAGTTCCCCATAAACGTTTACTATACAAAGTTAGGTCCGTTGGTATGGACCAAAGGGGGGGGGGGGGACTTATGGATTGAAAACGGGTTACAAGGGCAAGTTCAGAGGGTGGTGATAAATGGGGAGTACTCGGAATGGTCAGGGGTGGGTAGTGGGGTCCCCCAGGGTTCTGTGCTGGGACCAATTCTATTTAATTTGTTAGTAAACAACCTGGAGGATGGGGTAAACAGTGCAATCTCTGTATTTGCGGACAATACTAAGCTAAGCAGGGCAATAACTTCTCTGCAGGATTTGGAAACCTTGCAAGAAGATCTGAACAAATTAATGGGGTGGGCAACTACCGGTACATGGCAAATGAGTTTCAATGAGGAAAAATTTAAAATAATGCATTTTGGTGGCAAAAATATGAATGCAATCTATACACTGGGGGGGAGAACCTCAGGGGGAATCAAGGATGGAAAAGGACCTGGGGGTCCTAGTAGATGATAGGCAAGCTTTAAACATCTCACGGAGCACTGTTCAATCCATCATCCCGAAATGTAAAGCGTATGGCACAACTGGAAACCTACAAAGACATGGCCGTCCACCCAAACTGACAGGCCGGGCAAGGAAAACATTCATCAGAGAAGCAGCCAAGAGGCCCATGGTAACTCCGGAGGAGCTTCAGAGATCCACAGTTTAGGTAGGAGAATCTGTCCACAGGACAACTATTAGTCGTACACTTTTCAAAAATCTGGCCTTTATGGAAGAGTGGCAAGAAGAAAGCCATTGTTGAAAGAAGGCCATAAGAAGTCCTGTTTGCAGTTTGTGAGAAGCCATGTGGGGGACACAGCAAACACATAGAAGAAGGTGCTCTGGTCAGATGAGACCAAAATTTAACTTTTTGGGGTAAAAGCAAAACGCAATGTGTGGTGGAAAATTAACATTGCACATCTCTCTGAACACACCATCCCCACCGTGAAACATGGTGGTGGCAGCATCATGTTGCGGGGATGCTTTTCTTCAGCAGGGACAGGGAAGCTGATCAGAGTTGTTAGGAAGATGGATGGAGCCAAATACAGGGCAATCTTAGAAGAAAACCTGCTAGAGTCTGCAAAAGACTTGAGACCGTGGCGGAGGTTCACCTTCCAGCAGGACAACGACCCGAAACATACAGCCAGAGCTACAATGGAATGGTTTAGATCAAAGCATATTTAGGTGTTAGAATGGCCCAGTCAAAGTGCAGACCTAAATCCAATTGAGAATCTGTGGCAAGACTTAAATTTGCTGTTTACAGACGCTCTCCATCCAATCTGACAGAGCTTGAGCTATTTTGCAAAGAAGAATGGGCAAACATGTCCCTCTCTAGATGTGGCAAGCTGGTAGAGACACCCCTAAAAAGACTTGCAGCTGTAGTTGCAGAGAAAGGGGGTTCTACACAGTATTGACTGAGGGGGGCGCCATACAAATGTACCCCACACTTTTCACATATTTGTAAAAAAATAAAATAAAACCATTTATCATTTTCCTTCCACTTCACAATTATGTGCCACTTTGTGTTGGTCTATCACATAAAATCCCAATAAAATACATTTACGTTTTTGGTTGTAACATGACAAAATGTGGAAAATGTCAAGGGGTATGAATACTTTTTCAAGGCACTGTAAATCATATCGTGATTTTCCTTTTTATGATTATTATTGTCTTTCTATAGATAATTTTGCTCTCTAAAAATACTCCTGAAGAAGCGGATAGTACCTCGAAACATGTTGAGAAGATACAGATAAGCTCTATATGATAGACCATTCGATTGGTATCACTATGTAATTATCCATTAAAGAGAGAGCGGTTTTAGTACCTTTGTCATGGCACAATACTGTGTATGTTTTTTTTTAAATGATGTAATAAAATAATGTTTTTAGACTATTCATGTGTTTGTCGTCCATGTAGGTACAATTAAAGTCCATGCAGCCTCCAAATTCAACTTTTCCATATAATGATCCTAGGACGACAGTACTTTTAAGTGTTAAATATCTATTGGTACACAAGTAACATTTACCACCAAAAGAAAGCTCTATTTGTGTGAAAAAAATGATAAAATGTTAATTTGGGTACAGTGTTGCATGACTACGCAATTACCAGTTAAAGTAGCACAGTGCTGAATAGCAAAAAATGGCCTGGTCCTGAAGGGGGGGTTAAACCTTCTGGAGGGCAAGTGGTTAAATGTATCTAATCGTGTTGAGTTGCAGTAATGTACAGATGCATCTCAACAAATAGAATATCATCAAAAAGTTCATTGATTTCAGTAATTCAATTCAAAAAGTGAAAGTCATATACAGTATTCTATAGATTCATTACACACAGAGTGATATATTTCAAGCATTTCTTTCTTTTGATTTTGATGAATATGGCTTACAGCTAGTGACAACCTAAAATTCAGTATCTCAGAAAATTAGAATATTGTGAAAAGGTTCAATATTGTAGACTCATGGTGTCACACTCTAATCAGCCAATTAACTTAAAACACCTGTAAAAGGTTTCCTGAGCCCTTCAATGTTCTCTCAGTCTGGTTCAGTAGGTTACACAATCATGGGGAAGATGCTGACTTGACAGTTGTCCACAAGACAGTCATTGGCACCTTCCACAAGGAGGGTAAGTCACAAAAGGTCATTCCTAAAGAAGTTGGCTGTTCACAGAGTGCTGTATCCAAGCATCTCCATAAAGCTGGTCAGCAGAGGGAAGCATGAAGTGCTCTAGAATTTCCCGCTAGAGGGCTGCGCTGACTTTGGACTTGATAAAACACAGTGGACAGACGCCAGCAGATGACATGTCTCAATACAGAAGGAATAGGAGGGCCCTGCTGGTGGAGCTTTCAATCTAAAGGGACGGGGGAGGTGGTACAAAAGATAATAGCTGCGGGGGATGATCTGATGGAGGTGACTCGGGTACAGTTCTTAGATGGTGGTGGGATTGGCTTCCCTGAATAACTGAGGAAGGGGGTCTGGTCTGATGCAGCCACTCAGGCACCTCCATCCCTAAAAGAGAACAGAAGAATAGGGATGAGCTTCGTGTTCGAGTCGAACATACGTTCGACTCGAACATCGGCTGTTCGATCGTTCGACGAAGATCGAACGATTTGGGCCGTTCGCGCCAAATTCGAGTGACGCGAACGGCCCACAATGCACTACGCCATCGCAGTGTCATCCAGGCGCTGTGATTGGCCAAGCATGCACTGTGACCCCGCATGCTTGGCCAATCACAGCGCCGGCAGCGAGGAGAGCAATGATTGGCCACAGGCAGGATGCCTGTGGCCAATTATTGCTGAGGGTGTTTAGTACACGCCCCACACTATAAAAGGCCGCCAGCACGGCGGCCTAGTGTAGTGTGTTCCGGAGCAGGGAAAGAGCAGCATAGGCAGGGACAGTGACATTTTTTTCTTTCTTGCTTAACCTGGATTCCTTTAGTTTAGGGAAAGAGAAGGATAGGTAGGGAGAGTGTCAGTGTGTTTTACTGTTCGAGTCCTTGTTTCTAGGGACAGGGAAGGACAGTGAGTGAATTCTCCTTGTGCTATAGTGTGCTTTAAAAAAACATTTTTTCTAGGGACAGAAAACTCTAGGTAGGGAGAGTGTCAGTTTCTTTCACTGTGCAAGTCCTTGTTTCTAGGGACAGGGAAGGACAGTGAGTGAATTCTCCTTGTGCTATAGTGTGCTTTAAAAAAACATTTTTTCTAGGGACAGAAAACTCTAGGTAGGGAGAGTGTCAGTTTCTTTCACTGTGCAAGTCCTTGTTTCTAGGGACAGGGAAGGACAGTGAGTGAATTCTCCTTGTGCTATAGTGTGCTTTAAAAAAACATTTTTTCTAGGGACAGAAAACTCTAGGTAGGGAGAGTGTCAGTTTCTTTCACTGTGCAAGTCCTTGTTTCTAGGGACAGGGAAGGACAGTGAGTGAATTCTCCTTGTGCTATAGTGTGCTTTAAAAAAACATTTTTTCTAGGGACAGAAAACTCTAGGTAGGGAGAGTGTCAGTTTCTTTCACTGTGCAAGTCCTTGTTTCTAGGGACAGGGAAGGACAGTGAGTGAATTCTCCTTGTGCTATAGTGTGCTTTAAAAAAACATTTTTTCTAGGGACAGAAAACTCTAGGTAGGGAGAGTGTCAGTTTCTTTCACTGTGCAAGTCCTTGTTTCTAGGGACAGGGAAGGACAGTGAGTGAATTCTCCTTGTGCTATAGTGTGCTTTAAAAAAACATTTTTTCTAGGGACAGAAAACTCTAGGTAGGGAGAGTGTCAGTTTCTTTCACTGTGCAAGTCCTTGTTTCTAGGGACAGGGAAGGACAGTGAGTGAATTCTCCTTGTGCTATAGTGTGCTTTAAAAAAACATTTTTTCTAGGGACAGAAAACTCTAGGTAGGGAGAGTGTCAGTTTCTTTCACTGTGCAAGTCCTTGTTTCTAGGGACAGGGAAGGACAGTGAGTGAATTCTCCTTGTGCTATAGTGTGCTTTAAAAAAACATTTTTTCTAGGGACAGAAAACTCTAGGTAGGGAGAGTGTCAGTTTCTTTCACTGTGCAAGTCCTTGTTTCTAGGGACAGGGAAGGACAGTGAGTGAATTCTCCTTGTGCTATAGTGTGCTTTAAAAAAACTTTTTTTCTAGGGACAGAAAACTCTAGGTAGGGAGAGTGTCAGTTTCTTTCACTGTGCAAGTCCTTGTTTCTAGGGACAGGGAAGGACAGTGAGTGAATTCTCCTTGTGCTATAGTGTGCTTTAAAAAAACATTTTTTCTAGGGACAGAAAACTCTAGGTAGGGAGAGTGTCAGTTTCTTTCACTGTGCGAGTCCTTGTTTCTAGGGACAAAGAAGGAAAGTGAGGGGAATTCTCCTTGTGCTATAGTGTGCTAAAGCATTCCTCATCAACCATCTTTGAAATCCTTGTTTTTTGGACAGTCAGGGAAATTGTCGTTGTGCTATTCTGTGCAAAAGCAATCATCCTCAACCATATTTAGAAATCCTTAAGTAAAGGGACAGAGAAGGACACCTGAAGGTAGCCCTTATTGCTTTTTTCCCATCTCCCTGCAGGCCATCTATTAGAATGTCTGGAAGGCAAACAAGGAGAGGCAGACAGTCAGGAGGCAATAAAAGAGGGCAAGCAGGCTCTGTGTCTGGGGGCAACAGTGCTGGTCGTGGACGCGGTGCATTGTCATCAGCACATGGCCATGGGACACGCTTGTCCTTCTTTTCGGCAGCTGGACATGTTGAGCCACATCATGCCGAAGACTTGGTAGAGTGGATGACCAAGCCCTCCTCCTCCTCCTCCTCCTCTCTCACCCAGGCTCAGGGTACTGGCAAAGCAGCTGCCAAAGCGTCCTCTTCCCTGGTATCAATGTCAGACTCATCATCAGTCACTCCTTCCCTAGACCCACCATGTCCTCCTCCTGAGGAGTCCCCCGAACTGTTTGAGCACAGTGTTGGGTACATGCTCCAGGAGGATGCCCAGCGTTTCGAAGGGTCTGATGATGAAACCCAGCTACAGGAAGGCAGTAGGGTGAGAGCAGACAGAGGGGATGCTCAAGAAGGACACCAATCTGGCAGTCATGTTCCAGCAGCTGCAGCATACTGCCAGATTGGCTCCAGTGATGAGGAGGGAGGGGATGATGAGGTCACTGACTCCACGTGGGTGCCTAATAGGAGAGAGGAGGAGGAGGAGGATGAGGAGGAGGCACATCTCCAACGAGGCAGGATGCCCTTTGGTGGCCAGCGTAAGGGCAGTACACCGACGGAATCACACCGCAGAGCTCCGCCTGTGCAGGGCGCTGCCTCTGTCCGTCATTCAAAAAGTTCCTTGGTGTGGGCCTTTTTTGAGGCTAGTGCATCAGATCGCACAGCTGCTGTTTGCAACATATGTCTCAAGCGTATATCGCGTGGCCAAAACATCAGCCGCTTGGGTACTAGGGATGAGCCGAACACCCCCGGGTTCGGTTCGCACCAGAACCTTCGAACGGACCGAAAGTTCGCGCGAATTTTCGAACCCTATTCGTTATAATGGACGCGAACGTTCGAAATCAAAATTGCTAATTACAACGGCCAATATGCATGTTAATGTCATAAAACAGGTTTGGGGACCCGGGTCCTGCCCCAGGGGACATATATCAATGCAAAAAGAAATTTTAAAAACTAAAGTTTTTTCGGGAGCAGTCATTTTAATGATGCATAAAGTGAAAAAAAAAAAAGTGAAATTTTCCTTTAAATATGGTACCTGGGGGGTGTCTAAAGTATGCCTGTGAAGTGGCATGTGTTTCCCGTGTTTAGAACTGTCCTTGCACAAAATGACATTTGTAAAGGAAAAAAAGAAGCCATTTAAAACCACTTGCGGCTTTAATGTCATGTCTTGTCCTGGCCGCCATATGGCTGAAAATCCTTGAGAAAAATGGCATGGCTACCCCATCACCCCCCCCCCCACCCCAGCCCCTTTGGGTCTTGTATGGATACTAAGGGAGACCCCGCACCCAAAATAAAACCCTATACCTACAACCCTATATACTCTGAACAGCAGTATATAGGTGGTGCAAACAAGACATGGACTGTAGGTTTGTTCTTAAGTAGAATCTGAACAGGTACATTATGAAGTGTAGCTACATCCCAAAAAAATCAATTTTTAAGCTTTTTGGAGAACATAGGGAGGGGTTATCACCCCTGTAACATTTGCTGTCTTTGCACATCTGTTCAGAACATGTCACCTCACTTTCCGTCCCAATGACAAATGTTTTTGCAAAAGTGGGGTTTTAATTGAAACAAGGATTGGTGATAAAGCATCAGTAGAGAGGAGATACCTTTTTCCCAAATTAAATCTAACAGGATAGAATTTTCCTTCCTAGGGGTAGATTTCCTCTCACTTCCTGTTTTCTCTTGCCGTTTGCAAGTAGGAGTCGTTTGTAAGTTGGATGTTTGAAAGTAGGGGCCTGCCGTATATACTCTGCAGAAATTTGCCCTATTAGATGTTGGTGTAGCCACAAGACTGGTGGGCACAGGAATGGGCCCTGCTGTGAGTTAATAGATCAAGATTTGTACTTGCATGCACCTGTTGAACCGGGCAGAAAAATTGGGCCTTTGGTGGTGGTGGTGGTGGTGGTGGACGGTGTTGCCACAAGACTGTAAGCCCTCACAGTTACTCTTGGTGGGTGCAGGAATGGGCCCTGCTGTGAGTTATTAGATCAAGATTTGTAATTGCATGCACCTGTTGAACAGGGCAGAAAAATTGGGCCTTTGGTGGTGGTGGTGGTGGTGGACGGTGTTGCCACAAGACTGTAGGCCCTCATAGTTACTCTTGGTGGGCGCAGGAATGGGCCCTGCTGTGAACTATTAGATCAAGATTTGTAATTACACGCCCCTGTTAAACAGGGGCTGAAAAATTGTGCCTTAGGCATTGGTGCTGGTGCCACAACACTGCAACCCCTCACAGATACTGTACTTGGAGCACAGCAGTCACACCTGTTGCGAAGCATCTTTTTAAAAAATTGTAATTACACGCCCCTGTTATACAGGGGCTGAAAAATTGTGCCTTAGGCACTGGTGCTGGTGCCACAACACTGCAACCCCTCACAGATACTGTACTCTGAGCACAGCAATGAGACCTGTTGCAAAGCATTGCCTAAAAATTGTAATTACACGCCCCAACAGGGGCTGAAAAATTGTGCCTTAGGCACTGGTGCTGGTGCCACAACACTGCAACCCCTCACAGATACTGTACTCTGAGCACAGCAGTCACACCTGTTGCGAAGCATCTTTTTAAAAAATTGTAATTACACGCCCCTGTTATACAGGGGCTGAAAAATTGTGCCTTAGGCACTGGTGTGGTGGCATGGATCATTGAGGAGGAGGAAGAGGATAGTCAGTGAACATAACAGGACAGTCACTCAGCATCAGCATAGGCAGTCTTGAAGGGATGTGACATTATAAATTATTCCGTTATATCCGCTTCAGGTGTCTGGTAGCTGGTGGTGATCCAAGACTGATTCATTTTTATGAAGGTCAGTCGATCAACCGAGTCGGTGGACAGGCGCACCCTATGATCGGTGACAAATCCTCCAGCAGCACTGAATGTGCGTTCGGAAAGAACGCTGGATGCAGGACAGGCCAGTAGCTCAATTGCATACTGTGCAAGCTCTGGCCAGTGATCCATCCTCAGGACCCAGTAAGCCAGAGGATTTTCGGTGGGAAAGGTGTCCAAGTCTGACCTTGCCCCTAGGTATTCCTGCACCATGTATATCAGACGCTGGCGATGGTTGCTGGAACCGATCATACCTTGGGGCTGCGGACTAAAAAATTGTCTGAACGCATCGGTCAGACGTCCACCTTCCCCACCGCTCCTTCTGCTACTGACCGAAGCCTCAGCAACTCGTCGTCCAGGACCAGGAGTTTGTAACCTCCCAGTTTCTGGGAACGCGTTGCACAGACCTTTCTGCAAGGCCTCCCTGAGATGTCTCATCCTCTGCTCCCTCTGCGACGGCAAGATAAGGTCCGCAACCTTACCCTTGTACCGTGGATCAAGGAGAGTGGCCAGCCAGTAATGGTCACTCTCCTTGATCCGAAGAACACGAGGATCCTTCCGCAGGCTTTGCAGGATCAGGGAGGCCATGCAGCGTAGGTTAGCTGAGGCATTCGGTCCGGAGTCTTCTGGGTCACTGAGGATGACATGATCGCCAGCCACCTCCTCCCAGCCACGTACAAGTCCACTGGTTTGTTGGGACTGTACATCATCCCTAAAAGACTGCTGCTGCTGATGCTGAGTGCCAGGCTCCATCTCCATGCTCACACAATCCTCCTCCTCCTCCTCCTCCTCCTCCTCTTCCTGTGTGATGGGTGGGACAGAAGGAACATTGTCTGGATAAAGGGGGCCTTGAGAGACAAGGAAGTCCTCCTCTTCCTGCCTCTGTTCTGCCTCAAGTGCCCTGTCCATTATCCCACGCAGCGTATGCTCCAACAGGTGGACAAGAGGTACAGTGTCACTGATGCATGCACTGTCACTGCTCACCATCCTCGTGGCCTCCTCAAATGGTGAGAGGACAGTGCATGCATCCCTGATCATGCTCCACTGGCGTGGGGAAAAAAAGCCAAGCTCCCCTGACCCTGTCCTGGTGCCGTAGTCGCAAAGGTACTCATTGATGGCCCTCTGCTGCGTGTGCAGTCGCTGCAGCATGGCCAACGTTGAGTTCCACCTGGTGGGCATGTCACATATTAGGCGGTTCTTGGGCAGGTTCAGCTCCTTTTGCAGCTCAGTCAGCCGAGCACTGGCATTATAAGATCGGCGGAAATGCACACAGACTTTCCTGGCCTGCCTCAGGACATCCTGTAAGCCTGGGAACCTGCCCAAGAACCGCTGCACCACCAGGTTGAGGACGTGAGCCATACAGGGCACATGGGTGAGCTGCCCCTGTCGCAGGGCGGAGAGGAGGTTGGTGCCATTATCAGAAACGACCATTCCTGGCTTAAGCTGGCGTGGCGTCAACCACCTCTCGGCCTGCCCCTGCAGAGCTGCCAGAACCTCTGGCCCAGTGTGGCTCCTGTCCCCCAAACACACCAGCGCAAGCACGGCATGGCATCTTTTTGCCTGCGTACTCGCGTAGCCCCTTGTACGCCTACGGAGCACCGCTGGTTCCGAGGACAGAGCACTCAAAGAGGACATGGAGGAAGAAGAAGAGGAGGGGGTGGAGGAGAGAGGTGTGTCACAACCAGTAGTAGCATTTTGGAGGCGTGGTGGCGGAACAACCTCCAACACTACTGCACCTTGTCCTGCATCCCTCCCAGCTGCCAATAGAGTGACCCAATGGGCCGTGAAAGAAAGATAACGTCCCTGTCCATGCCTGCTGGACCATGAGTCAGCGGTAATATGCACCTTACCGCTGACCGCCCTGTCCAGCGAGGCATGGACATTGCCTTCCACATGCCAGTAGAGAGACGGAATCGCCTTCCGTGAGAAAAAGTGGCGTTTGGGAACCTGCCACTGAGGAGAAGAAAATATAGGAGCTCTGTTTGCTGCCACTAACACACTAGAAGTCCTATGGGTGCTGCTGAGAAGAAAATATGGGAGCTCTGTTTGCTGCCACTAACACACTAGAAGTCCTATGGGTGCTTCTGAGAAGAAAATATAGGAGCTCTGTGTGATGCCACTAACACACTAGAAGTCCTATGGGTGCTTCTGAGATGAAAATATAGGAACTCTGTGTGATGCCACTAACACATTAGAAGTCCTATGGGTGCTGCTAAGAAGAAAATATAGGAGCTCTGTTTGCTGCCACTAACACACTAGAAGTCCTATGGGTGCTTCTGAGAAGAAAATATAGGAGCTCTGTGTGATGCCACTAACACACTAGAAGTCCTATGGGTGCTTCTGAGATGAAAATATAGGAGCTCTGTGTGATGCCACTAACACACTAGAAGTCCTATGGGTGCTGCTGAGAAGAAAATATAGGAGCTCTGTTTGCTGCCACTAACACACTAGAAGTCCTATGGGTGCTTCTGAGATGAAAATATAGGAGCTCTGTGTGATGCCACTAACACACTAGAAGTCCTATGGGTGCTGCTGAGAAGAAAATATAGGAGCTCTGTTTGCTGCCACTAACACACTAGAAGTCCTATGGGTGCTGCTGAGAAGAAAATATAGGAGCTCTGTGTGATGCCACTAACACACTAGAAGTCCTATGGGTGCTGCTGAGAAGAAAATATAGGAGCTCTGTGTGATGCCACTAACACACTAGAAGTCCTATGGGTGCTGCTGAGAAGAAAATATAGGAGCTCTGTTTGCTGCCACTAACACACTAGAAGTCCTATGGGTGCTGCTGAGAAGAAAATATAGGAGCTCTGTGTGATGCCACTAACACACTAGAAGTCCTATGGGTGCTTCTGAGATGAAAATATAGGAACTCTGTGTGATACCACTAACACACTAGAAGTCCTATGGGTGCTTCTGAGAAGAAAATATAGGAGCTCTGTTTGCTGCCACTAACACACTAGAAGTCCTATGGGTGCTGCTGAGAAGAAAATATAGGAGCTCTGTGTGATGCCACTAACACACTAGAAGTCCTATGGGTGCTGCTGAGAAGAAAATATAGGAGCTCTGTTTGCTGCCACTAACACACTAGAAGTCCTATGGGTGCTGCTGAGAAGAAAATATAGGAGCTCTGTGTGATGCCACTAACACACTAGAAGTCCTATGGGTGCTTCTGAGATGAAAATATAGGAGCTCTGTGTGATGCCACTAACACACTAGAAGTCCTATGGGTGCTGCTGAGAAGAAAATATAGGAGCTCTGTGTGATGCCACTAACACACTAGAAGTCCTATGGGTGCTTCTGAGATGAAAATATAGGAACTCTGTGTGATACCACTAACACACTAGAAGTCCTATGGGTGCTGCTGAGAAGAAAATATAGGAGCTCTGTGTGATGCCACTAACACACTAGAAGTCCTATGGGTGCTGCTGAGAAGAAAATATAGGAGCTCTGTGTGATGCCACTAACACACTAGAAGTCCTATGGGTGCTTCTGAGATGAAAATATAGGAACTCTGTGTGATGCCACTAACACACTAGAAGTCCTATGGGTGCTGCTGAGAAGAAAATATAGGAGCTCTGTTTGCTGCCACTAACACACTAGAAGTCCTATGGGTGCTTCTGAGAAGAAAATATAGGAGCTCTGTGTGATGCCACTAACACACTAGAAGTCCTATGGGTGCTTCTGAGATGAAAATATAGGAACTCTGTGTGATGCCACTAACACATTAGAAGTCCTATGGGTGCTGCTAAGAAGAAAATATAGGAGCTCTGTTTGCTGCCACTAACACACTAGAAGTCCTATGGGTGCTTCTGAGAAGAAAATATAGGAGCTCTGTGTGATGCCACTAACACACTAGAAGTCCTATGGGTGCTTCTGAGATGAAAATATAGGAGCTCTGTGTGATGCCACTAACACACTAGAAGTCCTATGGGTGCTGCTGAGAAGAAAATATAGGAGCTCTGTGTGATGCCACTAACACATTAGAAGTCCTATGGGTGCTGCTGAGAAGAAAATATAGGAGCTCTGTTTGCTGCCACTAACACACTAGAAGTCCTATGGGTGCTGCTGAGAAGAAAATATAGGAGCTCTGTGTGATGCCACTAACACACTAGAAGTCCTATGGGTGCTGCTGAGAAGAAAATATAGGAGCTCTGTTTGCTGCCACTAACACACTAGAAGTCCTATGGGTGCTGCTGAGAAGAAAATATAGGAGCTCTGTTTGCTGCCACTAACACACTAGAAGTCCTATGGGTGCTGCTGAGAAGAAAATATAGGAGCTCTGTGTGATGCCACTAACACACTAGAAGTCCTATGGGTGCTGCTGAGAAGAAAATATAGGAGCTCTGTTTGCTGCCACTAACACGCTAGAAGTCCTATGGGTGCTGCTGAGAAGAAAATATAGGAGCTCTGTTTGCTGCCACTAACACACTAGAAGTCCTATGGGTGCTGTTGGGGTGCAATGCTGTGCTAACAGCACTGCGGTTGGTACTACTGCAATACTGTACTAACAGTAAGCACGCACCAGACTAATCCCCAGCAGCAGCTAATAACACGCTAACTGTGCAATCAGCAGCAATGAACGATCAATGACTTAGGTAGCAATGGTTTAGCAAAGAAATAGCCAATGGTTTAGCAAAGAAGAGCAAATCTTTCAGTATCAAGCAAAGACAGAATCAGCAGACTGATCTCTCCTAAAGCCGGAACTCATGTGACCGGGGCCGATGGCGTGGCGGCCTTTTAAATGGTGGGGCATGTACTAAAGCCCCTGAGCTGTAATTGGCTACAGGCGTCCTGCCTGTAGCCAATTATTGCTCTCCGAGTTTCGGGCGCTGTGATTGGCCAAGCATGCGGGGTCACAGTGCATGCTTGGCCAATCATCAGCCAGCAATGCACTGCGCCGGCCGCGCCGGCCGCAATGCATTGCGGGGCCGCTCGCATCACACGAATGTGATGCGAACGGCCCAAATAGTTCTGGGCTCGACGAGCGAGCGAACGCCCGGTGCTCGATTCGAACATGGGTTCGAATCGAGCACCGGGCCCATCCCTATTGGGTACCACATGCCTGACCAGACATATGTTGACCTGCCATGCAGCTCGTTGGCAAGCCTACCTCAAAGACCCACACCAAAGAACAAAGCGGACCTCTCCTTGCACCGCATCAGCTGGGATCTCCAACCCCACTATAACTTCAGTCCTCTCTGAAACATGCACTGAGAGGAATGAAGGTGTAGAATTAGGTGTGTCACAGCCAAGTACTTGTGGCCACTCTGCTAGCAGTACACCGACGTCCGATTCTAGCAGGCAAATTTCCCTGCCCCAGCTGCTGGACCGTCGAAAGAAGTTCACTCCCAGCCATCCACATGCCCAGCGGTTGAATGCTAGCTTGGCTAAATTGCTAGCGCTTCAACTGCTGCCTTTTCAGTTGGTAGACTCGGCCCCCTTCCGTGAGTTTGTGCAATGTGCGGTTCCTCAGTGGCAGGTTCCCAAACGCCACTTTTTCTCACGGAAGGCTATTCCGGCTCTCTACCGGCATGTGGAAGGCAATGTCTTGGCCTCGCTGGACAGGGCGGTCAGCGGTAAGGTGCATATTACCGCTGACTCATGGTCCAGCAGGCATGGACAGGGACGTTACCTTTCTTTCACGGCCCATTGGGTCACTCTTTTGGCAGCTGGGAAGGATGCAGGACAAGGTGCAGTAGTGTTGGAGGTTGTCCCACCGCCACGCCTCCAAAATGCTACTACTGGTTGTGACACACCTCTCTCCTCCACCCCCTCCTCTTCTTCTTCCTCCATGGCCTCTTCCTGTGGTTTGTCCTATGAACCAGCGGTGCTCCGTAGCCGTTCACGGGGCTACGCAAGTACGCAGGCAAAAAGATGCCATGCCGTGCTTGCGCTGGTGTGTTTGGGGGACAGAAGCCACACTGGGGCAGAGGTCCTGTCTGCTCTGCAGGGCCAGGCTGAGAGGTGGTTGACGCCACGCCAGCTTAAGCCAGGAATGGTGGTTTGCGACAATGGCACCAACCTCCTCTCCGCCCTTCGACAGGGACAACTGACCCATGTGCCCTGTGTGGCTCACGTCCTTAACCTGGTGGTGCAGCGGTTCTTGGGCAGGTACCCGGGCTTACAGGATGTCCTGAGGCAGGCCAGGAAAGTCTGTGTGCATTTCCGCAGATCTTATAATGCCAGTGCTCGCCTGGCTGAGCTGCAAAAGGAGTTGAACCTGCCCAAGAACCGCCTTATATGTGACATGCCCACCAGGTGGAACTCAAAGTTGGCCATGCTGCAGCGGCTGCACACGCAGCAAAGGGCCATCAATGAGTACCTGTGCGACTACGGCACCAGGACAGGGTCAGGGGAGCTTGGTTTTTTTTCTCCACGCCAGTGGGGCATGATCAGGGATGCATGCACTGTCCTGGCACCATTTGAGGAGGCCACGAGGATGGTGAGCAGTGACAGTGCATGCATCAGTGTCACTGTACCTCTTGTCCACCTGTTGGAGCACACGCTGCGTGGAATAATGGACAGGGCACTTGAGGCAGAACAGAGGCAGGAAGAGGAGGACTTCCTTGCCTCTCAAGGCCCCCTTTACCCAGACAGTGTTCCTTCTGTCCCACCCATCGCACAGGAAGAGGAGGAGGAGGAGGAGGATTGTGTCAGCATGGAGGTGGAGGCTGGCACTCAGCATCATCAGCAGCAGTCTTTTAGGGATGATTTACAGTCCCAAGAAACCAGTGGACTTGTACGTGGCTGGGAGGAGGTGACTGCGGATCATTTCGTCCTTAGTGACCCAGAGGACTCCGGAGCGAATGCCTCAGCAAACCTACGCTGCATGGCCTCCCTGATCCTGCAAAGTCTGCGGAAGGATCCTCGTATTCTTCGGATCAAGGAGAGGGACCATTACTGGCTGGCCACTCTCCTTGATCCACGGTACAAGGGTAAGGTTGCGGACCTTATGTTACCGTCGCAGAGGGAGCAGAGGATGAGACAACTCCGGGAGGCCTTGCAGAAAGGTCTGTGCAACGCGTTCCCAGAGACTGGGAGGTTACAAACTCCTGGTCCTGGACAACGAGTTGCTGAGGCTTCGGCCAGTCAAAGAAGGAGCGGTGGGGAAGGTGGCCGTCTGACCGATGCGTTCAGACAATTCTTTAGTCCGCAGCCCCAAAGTATGATCGGTTCCAGCAACCATCGCCAGCGTCTGATAAACATGGTGCAGGAATATCTAGGGGCAAGGTCAGACTTGGACACCTTCCCCACCGAAAATCCTCTGGCTTACTGGGTCTTGAGGATGGATCACTGGCCAGAGCTTGCACAGTATGCAATTGAGCTACTGGCCTGTCCTGCATCCAGCGTTCTTTCGGAACGCACATTCAGTGCTGCTGGAGGATTTGTCACGGATCACAGGGTGCGCCTGTCCACCGACTCGGTTGATCGACTGACTTTCATCAAGATGAACCAGTCTTGGATCACCACCAGCTACCACACACCTGATGCTGATATAACAGACTAATTGATTTTAACATGTCACATCCCTTCAAGACTGATGCTGATGCTGAGTGCCTGTGCTGTTATGTTGACTGGCTATCCTCCTCCTCCGAGTCCTCAATGATACGATTGATGATGATAGCTTGGAAGATCATTTTTGTTTATGGGTGCCGCCACCAGTGGCTAAGGCCCAATTTTTCAGCCCCTGTTTTACAGGGGCGTGTAATTACAATTTTTTTAGCAATAATTTGCCATAGGGCTCATTGCTGTGCTCCAAGTACAGTATCTGTGAGGGGTTGGAGTGTTGTGGCACCAGTGCCTAAGGCCCAATTTTTCAGCCCCTGTTTAACAGGGGCGTGTCATTACAATTTTTGAAGCAATACTTTGCAACAGGGCTCATTGCTGTGCTCCAAGTACAGTATCTGTGAGGGGTTGGAGTGTTGTGCCACCAGTGCCTAAGGCCCAATTTTTCAGCCCCTGTTTAACAGGGGCGTGTCATTACAATTTTTGAAGCAATACTTTGCAACAGGGCTCATTGCTGTGCTCCAAGTACAGTATCTGTGAGGGGTTGTAGTGTTGTGCCACCAGTGCCTAAGGCCCAATTTTTCAGCCCCTGTTCAACAGGGGCATGCAATTACAATTCTTGATGTAATAATTCACAGCAGGGCCCATTGCTGCACCCACCAAGAGTAACTCTGAGGGCTTACAGTGTTGTGGCAACGCCACCACCACCACCACCACGAAAGGCCCAATTTTTCAGCCCCTGTTCAAAAGGGGCATGTAATTACAATTCTTGATCTAATAATTCACAGCAGGGCCCATTCCTGCACCCACCAAGAGTAACTCTGAGGGCTTACAGTGTTGTGGCAACACCACCACCACCCCCACCACCACGAAAGGCCCAATTTTTCAGCCCCTGTTCAACAGGGGCATGCAATTACAATTCTTGATCTAATAATTCACAGCAGGGCCCATTGCTGCACCCACCAAGAGTAACTGTCAGGGCTTACAGTGTTGTGGCACCAGCACCACCATCAAAGCCCCAATTTTTACTACCACTGTTCAACAATTATATGTAATTAAAATTCCTGATATAATAGTTGACAGCAGGGCGTTCCAGCACCAACCAAGAGTAACTGTGAGTGCTTACAGTGTTGTGCCAACACCAACAACTAAGGGGCCTATTTCTGCAGAGTATATACGGCAGGTCCCTACTTTCAAACATCCAACTTACAAACGACTCCTACTTGCAAACGCAAGAAGACAACAGGAAGTGAGAGGAAATCTACCCCTAGGAAGGAAAATTCTCTCCTGTAAGAATAAATATGGGAGAAAGGTGTCTCCTCTGTACTGATGCTTTATCAGCAATCCTTGTTTCAAGAAAAACACCACATTTCAAAAACAGTTGACATTGGGACGGAAAGTGAGGTGAAATGTTCTGAACAGGGGCACAGACAGCAAAACAAATGTTACAGGGGTGATAACCCTTACCTATGTTTTCCAAAAAGTTTAAAAATAGATTTTTGGGCTGGAGCTACACTTCAACAATGTACCTGTTCAAAATTACAAACAGATTCTACATAAGAACAAACCTACAGTCCCTGTCTTGTATGCACCGCCTGTATACGGCTGTTCAGAGTATATAGGGCCTTTTTTATTTTATGTGCGGGGTTCCCCTTAATATCCATACAAGACCCAAAGGGGCTGGTAATGGGCTGGGGTAGGGGGGGGGGGGGGGTCATGGGGTAGCTATGCCATTTTTCTTAAAGATTTTCATCCATATTACCGGGACCAGACATTACATTAAAGCCGCAAGCAGTTTTAAATGGCTTTTTTTTCCTTTAGAAGTGTCATTTTGTGCAGGGACAGTTCTAAACACGGGAAACACGTGGCACTTCACAGGCATACTTTAGACACCCCCCAGGTACGATATTTAAAGGAATATTTGACTTTTTTTTTTTCACTTTATGCATCATTAAAATGACTGCTCCCGAAAAACGACCGTTTTAAAAACTTCTTTTTGCATTGATACATGTCCCCTGGTGCAGAACCCGGGTTCCCAAACCCTTTTTAGGACAATAACATGCATAATAGTTGTTATAATTAGCACTTTAGAATTCGAACGTTCGCATCCATTGTATTTAATAGGGTTCTAATGTTCGTACGAACTTTCGGTCCGTTCGCGGGTTCTGGTGCGAACCGAACCCGGGGGTGTTCGGCTCATCACTACAGAAGAAGCACAAAAGTGCAGGTCGCCCTGGGACTTTGAGTGAGGTACTAGAGTTGGGCGCATATTCACAAAAAATGCATAGATAAAAACAATTTATTGATAACAGATGTTGTAAAAACAAAGCGGAGACAACAATAATTGTGCGTCACCAGGCATAGTGGCCCATGTAGAACAACATAGGTACAACAATTGAAATACATAGCATATATGGTACATCCATGAACAATGATGATAATATAAAAGGCTGAGCCAGTGGGTGCATGCACAAAGGCAAATTAGCTAGAAACAGGCGGTCTTGTGTGTAACCAGTAGTAGATGAATTGTGAAGAGCAGAGTCCTCAACAATGGCAGATATACAAAACGCATCATTGGTGCCCTACGCGTTTCACGAGATACCACTCGCTTCCTCAGGGGCTGATGCATGGTTGTTGTATCACTACCATGGGCTGAGTTGCCAGTCGCTGGTTGCCGAAAAGGCGCCATATGAGACATCCAGTTCGGGAGCTGAGGGAGCGAAGCTACACGGTGCCGCCCACGGGAGTCCAGATGCACAGCACAGTCTGTGGGAAGGTGTCTGTCCAGTGATCGCTTGAAAGAATGCATGAGTTGCACAAGATGTTGCTGCACTCGCACCATTTGCGACCACCAAGCCCGATCACCAGACCGCAAATGGTGCGGTCTGGTGATCGGGCTTGGTGGTCGCAAATGGTGCGAGTGCAGCAACATCTTGTGCAACTCATGCACATCATCATTGTTCATGGATGTACCATATATGCTATGTATTTCAATTGTTGTACCTATGTTGTTCTACATGGGCCACTATGCCTGGTGACGCACAATTATTGTTGTCTCTGCTTTGTTTTTACAGCATCTGTTATCAATAAATTGTTTTTATCTATGCATTTTTTGTGAATACTGTATGTGCCCAACTCTAGTACCTCACTCAAAGTCCCAGGGCGACCTGCACTTTTGTGCTTCTTCTGTTCCCTGAATAACTGATTTTTCAAGGATTGGCCAAAGGCGGACAGGGTAGGAGATGACCGGACATACTGGGGCAGCGAGTTCCAGAGGATCTGGAGAAGTCCTGGAGGTGAGCATGGGAGGTGGTAACAAGGAAGCTGCCACTGTCACGTACCTTACAGCGGAGCCCGTGAGGATGAGGGTGGCCTCTTGCACGGTCTCGGTCCAAGCACCCCTGGTGGTGGATACAGGGAGTGCAGGGGCACTAAAGGGTGCAGGTGCCTGCAGGTTAAAGCTGAAGCTTGGAGATACAGGAACTTCTGTAGAGAAGATGAAGAAGCCAGACACCAGATCCAATCAGGAAGAACCAGGTTGGGATAAACAGGAACAAGCAGAAGTTGGCAACAGACTGGCGGCGGGGTACACAATCAGAAGGCAGAGCCGTAGTCAAAAGTCCAAGCCGAGGTCAGCTCAATAAGCAGAGGCAGGTAGACAGACAAGGATAATCCTGGAGAATGGTCAGAGGAAGCCGGGTATTTCAGGAGCAGGGTCAATCAAGCAAGAAGCAACAGGAACACAGGAACAAGCTGAAGACGAATCAGTACTGATACTGGGCAGATTCTCTGTTTATATAGGGTGCCGTGCGCCAGGATTCGTGGAAGCATGCGTGTGCGCACTAGCGCACACGTTCGCATGGATGCGCCATTGCGCATTGCCCATTCTGAACCCTGTTCGTCTCACTCTAAGGTTCCGTGCATGCGCATTGGCGTAAGCGGAATGGAGATTAGCAGCTGCTGCATGAGGATGAGCATTTGCTGTGTGAGTTCTCTGACAGACACCTTGGCCTCTGTTTGGTCTGTGACTGCCATGGTGCTGCACATGTGATCAGTTTTGACACCGACACATGCCAGGAGTGTAGCTGTCACATTTTGATTAAGAGCACAAACAAATGTGAGAGTTACACTCCTGGCATGTGTTAAATTGATGGGTTTAGTTCCACTTTAAAGTGGTAGTAAACACTGTTTGGTGACTTTAACCTACAGCCCAGATGCTGCACATTTTCACTGGCAGTTGTACACTTGCAGAGCACTTGAAGTTCTTGTTGACACTTTTCCAATTTGTAGCAAATTTGGGTGGCAAGTCTCTAGCAAGAGCAAAGTTGCAATGGTGAGTCAACAGCAAGAGCTCTGCAAGTCTACCGCATGAAAATTCAGCCACAGTGACCCCTGTGGTGGGATGACTATAGCCAGTGGCGTTGCTAGGTGTGAAAAACACCAGGGGCTTCAGCCCGAAGTCCAAGGTCGGCGGCGGTGGCGGTGTTGGGGGCGGCAGGCGTAGGCTCGCTTGCTGGTTCCTGCCTGGCTCACCAGTGCCCATCCATGCTCACCACTAAACTGATCCCCCCTGACACATACACTGATCCCCCTGACACATACACTGATCCCCCTGACACATACACTGATCCCCCTGACAAATACACTAATCCCCCTGATCCTCCTGACACATACACTGATCCACCCTCCTGACACATACACTGATCCCACCTGACACATACACTGATCCCCCTGACACATACACTGATCCCCCCCTCCTAAAATATACACTGATCCCCATGATCCTCCTGACACATACACTGATCCCCCCTCCTGACACATACACTGACCCCCCCCCTCCTGACACATACACTGATCCCCCCCTCCTGACACATACACTGATCCCCCCTCCTGACACATACACTGATCCCCCCTCCTGACACATACACTGATCCCCCCTGACACCCACTTCCTTTCACAGTCCCCTCCTTTCTAGTATCCCGGTCCCCTTTACAGCCATCTTCTTTCTTTGCAACAAACACAGTTCCCTTTATGTCAGTGCCCCCTCCCTTACCTTACACAGCAGGGAGAAGACAGAGGATGCAGCATGTCTGAGCAAAAAGCGGGAGCTGTTCAACTTTCCATGTAACAGACAGACGATTGGTTGCTAGGACCGCCCCTAGCAACAAATCACAGGCTTTTTAACTTGAAAAGTTGGACAGCTCCTGCCTTCTGCTCGGACAATCTGTCTTCTACCTGCTTATTGTAAGGATGAAAGCGGCGGTGGGGGGAAGGAGGAGTTACACGGGAGAGAAGAGCACACCCAGGCAGGATGTTCAAGAGGTTCACTGTTGTCACCCTGCACATGCACTCCCTCCACCAGCGATACTCTGCAGCCTGCACTGGAACCGTGTATGTGCAGTAGTTGCAACGGGACCCGCCACCTTCCTCCCCAGCCAGTAGGGATGAGCCGAACACCCCCGGGTTCGGTTCGCACCAGAACCTTCGAACGGACCGAAAGTTCGCGCGAATTTTCGAACCCTATTCGTTATAATGGACGCGAACGTTCGAAATCAAAATTGCTAATTACAACGGCCAATATGCATGTTAATGTTATAAAACAGGTTTGGGGACCCGGGTCCTGCCCCAGGGGACATATATCAATGCAAAAAGAAATTTTAAAAACTAAAGTTTTTTCGGGAGCAGTCATTTTAATGATGCATAAAGTGAAAAAAAAAAAGTGAAATTTTCCTTTAAATATGGTACCTGGGGGGTGTCTAAAGTATGCCTGTGAAGTGGCATGTGTTTCCCGTGTTTAGAACTGTCCTTGCACAAAATGACATTTGTAAAGGAAAAAAAGAAGCCATTTAAAACCACTTGCGGCTTTAATGTCATGTCTTGTCCTGGCCGCCATATGGCTGAAAATCCTTGAGAAAAATGGCATGGCTACCCCATCACCCCCCCCCCCCACCCCAGCCCCTTTGGGTCTTGTATGGATACTAAGGGGGACCCCGCACCCAAAATAAAACCCTATACCTACAACCCTATATACTCTGAACAGCAGTATATAGGTGGTGCAAACAAGACATGGACTGTAGGTTTGTTCTTAAGTAGAATCTGAACAGGTACATTATGAAGTGTAGCTACATCCCAAAAAAATCAATTTTTAAGCTTTTTGGAGAACATAGGGAGGGGTTATCACCCCTGTAACATTTGCTGTCTTTGCACATCTGTTCAGAACATGTCACCTCACTTTCCGTCCCAATGACAAATGTTTTTGGAAAAGTGGGGTTTTAATTGAAACAAGGATTGGTGATAAAGCATCAGTAGAGAGGAGATACCTTTTTCCCAAATTAAATCTAACAGGATAGAATTTTCCTTCCTAGGGGTAGATTTCCTCTCACTTCCTGTTTTCTCTTGCCGTTTGCAAGTAGGAGTCGTTTGTAAGTTGGATGTTTGAAAGTAGGGGCCTGCCGTATATACTCTGCAGAAATTTGCCCTATTAGATGTTGGTGTAGCCACAAGACTGGTGGGCACAGGAATGGGCCCTGCTGTGAGTTAATAGATCAAGATTTGTACTTGCATGCACCTGTTGAACCGGGCAGAAAAATTGGGCCTTTGGTGGTGGTGGTGGACGGTGTTGCCACAAGACTGTAAGCCCTCACAGTTACTCTTGGTGGGTGCAGGAATGGGCCCTGCTGTGAGTTATTAGATCAAGATTTGTAATTGCATGCACCTGTTGAACAGGGCAGAAAAATTGGGCCTTTGGTGGTGGTGGTGGTGGTGGACGGTGTTGCCACAAGACTGTAGGCCCTCATAGTTACTCTTGGTGGGCGCAGGAATGGGCCCTGCTGTGAACTATTAGATCAAGATTTGTAATTACACGCCCCTGTTAAACAGGGGCTGAAAAATTGTGCCTTAGGCATTGGTGCTGGTGCCACAACACTGCAACCCCTCACAGATACTGTACTTGGAGCACAGCAGTCACACCTGTTGCGAAGCATCTTTTTAAAAAATTGTAATTACACGCCCCTGTTATACAGGGGCTGAAAAATTGTGCCTTAGGCACTGGTGCTGGTGCCACAACACTGCAACCCCTCACAGATACTGTACTCTGAGCACAGCAATGAGACCTGTTGCAAAGCATTGCCTAAAAATTGTAATTACACGCCCCAACAGGGGCTGAAAAATTGTGCCTTAGGCACTGGTGCTGGTGCCACAACACTGCAACCCCTCACAGATACTGTACTCTGAGCACAGCAGTCACACCTGTTGCGAAGCATCTTTTTAAAAAAATGTAATTACACGCCCCTGTTATACAGGGGCTGAAAAATTGTGCCTTAGGCACTGGTGCTGGTGCCACAACACTGCAACCCCTCACAGATACTGTACTCTGAGCACAGCAATGAGACCTGTTGCAAAGCATTGCCTAAAAATTGTAATTACACGCCCCAACAGGGGCTGAAAAATTGTGCCTTAGGCACTGGTGCTGGTGCCACAACACTGCAACCCCTCACAGATACTGTACTCTGAGCACAGCAGTCACACCTGTTGCGAAGCATCTTTTTAAAAAAATTTAATTACACGCCCCTGTTATACAGGGGCTGAAAAATTGTGCCTTAGGCACTGGTGCTGGTGCCACAACACTGCAACCCCTCACAGATACTGTACTCTGAGCACAGCAATGAGACCTGTTGCAAAGCATTGCCTAAAAATTGTAATTACACGCCCCAACAGGGGCTGAAAAATTGTGCCTTAGGCACTGGTGCTGGTGCCACAACACTGCAACCCCTCACAGATACTGTACTCTGAGCACAGCAGTCACACCTGTTGCGAAGCATCTTTTTAAAAAATTGTAATTACACGCCCCTGTTATACAGGGGCTGAAAAATTGTGCCTTAGGCACTGGTGTGGTGGCATGGATCATTGAGGAGGAGGAAGAGGATAGTCAGTGAACATAACAGGACAGTCACTCAGCATCAGCATAGGCAGTCTTGAAGGGATGTGACATTATAAATTATTCCGTTATATCCGCTTCAGGTGTCTGGTAGCTGGTGGTGATCCAAGACTGATTCATTTTTATGAAGGTCAGTCGATCAACCGAGTCGGTGGACAGGCGCACCCTATGATCGGTGACAAATCCTCCAGCAGCACTGAATGTGCGTTCGGAAAGAACGCTGGATGCAGGACAGGCCAGTAGCTCAATTGCATACTGTGCAAGCTCTGGCCAGTGATCCATCCTCAGGACCCAGTAAGCCAGAGGATTTTCGGTGGGAAAGGTGTCCAAGTCTGACCTTGCCCCTAGGTATTCCTGCACCATGTATATCAGACGCTGGCGATGGTTGCTGGAACCGATCATACCTTGGGGCTGCGGACTAAAAAATTGTCTGAACGCATCGGTCAGACGTCCACCTTCCCCACCGCTCCTTCTGCTACTGACCGAAGCCTCAGCAACTTGTCGTCCAGGACCAGGAGTTTGTAACCTCCCAGTTTCTGGGAACGCGTTGCACAGACCTTTCTGCAAGGCCTCCCTGAGATGTCTCATCCTCTGCTCCCTCTGCGACGGCAAGATAAGGTCCGCAACCTTACCCTTGTACCGTGGATCAAGGAGAGTGGCCAGCCAGTAATGGTCACTCTCCTTGATCCGAAGAACACAAGGATCCTTCCGCAGGCTTTGCAGGATCAGGGAGGCCATGCAGCGTAGGTTAGCTGAGGCATTCGGTCCGGAGTCTTCTGGGTCACTGAGGATGACATGATCGCCAGCCACCTCCTCCCAGCCACGTACAAGTCCACTGGTTTGTTGGGACTGTACATCATCCCTAAAAGACTGCTGCTGCTGATGCTGAGTGCCAGGCTCCACCTCCATGCTCACACAATCCTCCTCCTCCTCCTCCTCCTCCTCCTCTTCCTGTGTGATGGGTGGGACAGAAGGAACATTGTCTGGATAAAGGGGGCCTTGAGAGACAAGGAAGTCCTCCTCTTCCTGCCTCTGTTCTGCCTCAAGTGCCCTGTCCATTATCCCACGCAGCGTATGCTCCAACAGGTGGACAAGAGGTACAGTGTCACTGATGCATGCACTGTCACTGCTCACCATCCTCGTGGCCTCCTCAAATGGTGAGAGGACAGTGCATGCATCCCTGATCATGCTCCACTGGCGTGGGGAAAAAAAGCCAAGCTCCCCTGACCCTGTCCTGGTGCCGTAGTCGCAAAGGTACTCATTGATGGCCCTCTGCTGCGTGTGCAGTCGCTGCAGCATGGCCAACGTTGAGTTCCACCTGGTGGGCATGTCACATATTAGGCGGTTCTTGGGCAGGTTCAGCTCCTTTTGCAGCTCAGTCAGCCGAGCACTGGCATTATAAGATCGGCGGAAATGCACACAGACTTTCCTGGCCTGCCTCAGGACATCCTGTAAGCCTGGGAACCTGCCCAAGAACCGCTGCACCACCAGGTTGAGGACGTGAGCCATACAGGGCACATGGGTGAGCTGCCCCTGTCGCAGGGCGGAGAGGAGGTTGGTGCCATTATCAGAAACGACCATTCCTGGCTTAAGCTGGCGTGGCGTCAACCACCTCTCGGCCTGCCCCTGCAGAGCTGCCAGAACCTCTGGCCCAGTGTGGCTCCTGTCCCCCAAACACACCAGCGCAAGCACGGCATGGCATCTTTTTGCCTGCGTACTCGCGTAGCCCCTTGTACGCCTACGGAGCACCGCTGGTTCCGAGGACAGAGCACTCGAAGAGGACATGGAGGAAGAAGAAGAGGAGGGGGTGGAGGAGAGAGGTGTGTCACAACCAGTAGTAGCATTTTGGAGGCGTGGTGGCGGAACAACCTCCAACACTACTGCACCTTGTCCTGCATCCCTCCCAGCTACCAATAGAGTGACCCAATGGGCCGTGAAAGAAAGATAACGTCCCTGTCCATGCCTGCTGGACCATGAGTCAGCGGTAATATGCACCTTACCGCTGACCGCCCTGTCCAGCGAGGCATGGACATTGCCTTCCACATGCCAGTAGAGAGACGGAATCGCCTTCCGTGAGAAAAAGTGGCGTTTGGGAACCTGCCACTGAGGAACCGCACATTGAACAAACTCACGGAAGGGGGCCGAGTCTATCAACTGAAAAGGCAGCAGTTGAAGTGCTAGCAATTTAGCCAAGCTAGCATTCAACCGCTGGGCATGTGGATGGCTGGGAGTATACTTCTTTCGACGGTCCAGCAGCTGGGGCAGGGAAATTTGCCTGCTACAATCGGACGTCGGTGTACTGCAAGTACTTGGTTGTGACACACCTAATTCTACACCTTCAGTCCTCTCAGAGCAGCTTTCAGAGAGGACTGAAGATATAGTGGGGATGGAGATCCCAGCTGATGAGGAGCAAGGAGAGGTCCGCTTTGTTCTTTGGTGTGGGTCTTTTATGTGTGCTTGCCAACGAGCTGCATGGCAGGTCGACATATGTCTGCTCATGCTTGTGGTGCCCAAGCGGCTGATGTTTTGGCCACGCGAGATACGCTTGAGACAAATATTGCAAATAGCAGTGGTGCGATCTGATGCACTCGTCTCAAAAAAGGCCCACACCAAAGAACTTTTGTGATAACGTGCAGAGGCAGCGCCCTGCACAGGCGGAGCTCTGCGGTGTGGTACAGTTGCTGTGCTGGCCTCTAGCTGGCCTCCAGGGGGCATCCTGCCTCGTTGGACATGTGACGCTGCATCCTCCTCCTCCTCCTCCTCTCTCCCTTCAGGCACCCACGTGGAGTCAGTGACCTCATCATCCCCTCCCTCTTCACCACTAGAGCAAACCTGGCAGTAAGCTGCAGCTGGTGGAACACTACTGCCAGATTGCTGTCCTTCAGCATCCCCTCTCTCTGCGCGCACACTACTGACTTCCTCAAGCTGGGTATCATCATCCGAGCCTTCGAATCGTTGGGCATCCTCCTGGAGCATGTACCCAACACTGTGCTCAAACAGTTCGGGGGACTCCTCAGGAGGACATGGTGGGTCTAGGGAAGGGGTGGCTGATGATGCCATTGAGTACGCGTTGGCAGCTGCTCTGCCAGTACCCTGAGCCTGGGTGAGAGAGGATGAGGAGGATGAGGAGGGCTTGGTCATCCATTCTACCAAGCGTTCGGCATGATGCGGCTCCACATGTCCAGCTGCCGAAAACAAAGACAAGCGTGTCCCATGGCCACGTGCTGATGACGATGCACGACCACGTCCACGGCCAGCACTGTTGTCTCTAGAAACAGAGCCTGCCTGCCCTGTGTTCTTGCCTCGGCACGCTCTGCCTCTCGTTGGCGGTCTTCCAGCCATTGTAGTCGGTAGTGTATATAGTATAAAAAAATAGAACTCCTATGTGTGCTCACAACACACTGTAGGTCCTATGGGTGCTGACACTAACACACTATAGGTACTATGTGTGCTGCTGACAAGAAAATATAGGAGCTCTGTTTGCTGCCACTAACACACTAGAAGTCCTATGGGTGCTGCTGAGAAGAAAATATAGGAGCTCTGTTTGCTGCCACTAACACACTAGAAGTCCTATGGGTGCTGCTGAGAAGAAAATATAGGAGCTCTGTTTGCTGCCACTAACACACTAGAAGTCCTATGGGTGCTGCTGAGAAGAAAATATAGGAGCTCTGTTTGCTGCCACTAACACACTAGAAGTCCTATGGGTGCTGCTGAGAAGAAAATATAGGAGCTCTGTGTGATGCCACTAACACACTAGAAGTCCTATGGGTGCTGCTGAGAAGAAAATATAGGAGCTCTGTTTGCTGCCACTAACACACTAGAAGTCCTATGGGTGCTGCTGAGAAGAAAATATAGGAGCTCTGTGTGATGCCACTAACACACTAGAAGTCCTATGGGTGCTGCTGAGATGAAAATATAGGAACTCTGTGTGATGCCACTAACACATTAGAAGTCCTATGGGTGCTGCTGAGAAGAAAATATAGGAGCTCTGTTTGCTGCCACTAACACACTAGAAGTCCTATGGGTGCTGCTGAGAAGAAAATATAGGAGCTCTGTTTGCTGCCACTAACACACTAGAAGTCCTATGGGTGCTGCTGAGAAGAAAATATAGGAGCTCTGTGTGATGCCACTAACACACTAGAAGTCCTATGGGTGCTGCTGAGAAGAAAATATAGGAGCTCTGTTTGCTGCCACTAACACACTAGAAGTCCTATGGGTGCTTCTGAGAAGAAAATATAGGAGCTCTGTTTGCTGCCACTAACACACTAGAAGTCCTATGGGTGCTGCTGAGAAGAAAATATAGGAGCTCTGTTTGCTGCCACTAACACACTAGAAGTCCTATGGGTGCTTCTGAGAAGAAAATATAGGAGCTCTGTTTGCTGCCACTAACACACTAGAAGTCCTATGGGTGCTGCTGAGAAGAAAATATAGGAGCTCTGTTTGCTGCCACTAACACACTAGAAGTCCTATGGGTGCTGCTGAGAAGAAAATATAGGAGCTCTGTTTGCTGCCACTAACACACTAGAAGTCCTATGGGTGCTGCTGAGAAGAAAATATAGGAGCTCTGTTTGCTGCCACTAACACACTAGAAGTCCTATGGGTGCTGCTGAGAAGAAAATATAGGAGCTCTGTGTGATGCCACTAACACACTAGAAGTCCTATGGGTGCTGCTGAGAAGAAAATATAGGAGCTCTGTTTGCTGCCACTAACACACTAGAAGTCCTATGGGTGCTGTTGGGGTGCAATGCTGTGCTAACAGCACTGCGGTTGGTACTACTGCAATACTGTACTAACAGTAAGCACGCACCAGACTAATCCCCAGCAGCAGCTAATAACACACTAACTGTGCAATCAGCAGCAATGAACGATCAATGACTTAGGTAGCAATGGTTTAGCAAAGAAATAGCCAATGGTTTAGCAAAGAAGAGCAAATCTTTCAGTATCAAGCAAAGACAGAATCAGCAGACTAATCTCTCCTAAAGCCGGAACTCATGTGACCGGGGCCGATGGCGTGGCGGCCTTTTAAATGGTGGGGCGTGTACTAAAGCCCCTGAGCTGTAATTGGCTACAGCCGTCCTGCCTGTAGCCAATTATTGCTCTCCGAGTTTCGGGCGCTGTGATTGGCCAAGCATGCGGGGTCACAGTGCATGCTTGGCCAATCATCAGCCAGCAATGCACTGCGCCGGCCGCGCCGGCCGCAATGCATTGCGGGGCCGCTCGCATCACACGAATGTGATGCGAACGGCCCAAATAGTTCTGGGCTCGACGAGCGAGCGAACGCCCGATGCTCGATTCGAACATGGGTTCGAATCGAGCACCGGGCCCATCCCTACCAGCCAGTAGTGATGAGCCGAACACCCCCGGGTTCGGTTCGCACCAGAACCCGCGAACGGCCCGAAAGTTTGCACGAACTTTAGAACACTATTAAATACAATGGATGCGAACGTTTGAAATCTAAAGTGCTAATTATAACGCCTATTATGCATGTTATTGTCCTAAAAAGGGTTTGGGAACCCGGGTTCTGCACCAGGGGACATGTATCAATGCAAAAAGAAGTTTTAAAAACGGACGTTTTTCGGGAGCAGTCATTTTAATGATGCATAAAGTGAAAAAAAATAAGTCAAATATTCCTTTAAATATCGTACCTGGGGGGTGTCTAAAGTATGCCTGTGAAGTGCCACGTGTTTCCCGTGTTTAGAACTGTCCCTGCACAAAATTACATTTCTAAAGGAAAAAAAGCCATTTAAAACTGCTTGCGGCTTTAATGTAATGTCTGGTCCCGGTAATATGGATGAAAATCTTTAAGAAAAATGGCATAGCTACCCCATCACACCCCCTCCCCCCTACCCCAGCCCATTACCAGCCCCATTGGGTCTTGTATGGATATTAAGGGGAACCCCGCACACAAAATAAAAAAGGCCCTATATACTCTGAACAGCCGTATACAGGCGGTGCATACAAGACAGGGACTGTAGGTTTGTTCTTATGTAGAATCTGTTTGTAATTTTGAACAGGTACATTTTTTAAGTGTAGCTCCAGCCCAAAAATCAATTTTTAAGCTTTTTGGAAAACATAGGGAAGGGTTATCACCCCTGTAACATTTGTTTGTGCAGTGTGCACCTGTCCAGAACAGTTCACCTCACTTTCCGTCCTAATGACAAATGTTTTTTGAAAATTTGGGGTTTTTATTGAAACAAGAATTGATGATAAAGCATCAGTGGAGAGGAGACACTTTTTTTCCCATATTAACTCTTATAGGAGGGAATATGCCTTCCTAGGGGTAGATTTCCTCTCACTTCCTGTTGTATCCTTCCGTTTGCAAGGAGGAGTCGTTTGTAAGTTGGATGTTTGAAAGTAGGGGCCTGCCGTATATACTCAGCTGAAATTTGCCCCTTACATGTTGGTGTTGCCACAACACTGTGAGCCCTCACAGTTACTCTTGGTGGGCGCATGAATGGGCCCTGCTGTGAATTATTAGATCAAGAATTGTAATTGCATGCCCCTGTTGAACAGGGGCTGAAAAATTGGGCCTTTGGTGGTGGTGGTGGTGGTGTTGACACAACACTGTAAGGCCTCACAGTTACTCTTGGTGGGCGCAGGAATGGGCCCTGCTGTGAATTATTAGATCAAGAATTGTAATTACATGCCCCTGTTAAACAGGGGCAGAAAAATTGGGCCTTAGGCACTGGTGCCACAACACTGCAACCCCTCACATATACTGTACAATGAGCCCTGTTGCAAAGTATTGCATCAAAAATTGTAATTACACGCCCCTGTTAAACAGGGGCTGAAAAATTGGGCCTTAGCCACTAGTGCTGGTGCCACGACACTGCAACCTCTCCCAGATACTCTAGTTGGAGTGCAGGAATGAGCCCTGCTGCAAAGCATTGCATAAAAAATTGTAGAAACACGCCCCTGTTAAACAGGGGCTGAAAAATTGGGCCTTAGCCACTGGTGCCACGACACTGCAACCTCTCCCAGATACTCTAGTTGGAGTGCAGGAATGAGCCCTGCTGCAAAGCATTGCATAAAAAATTGTAATTACATGCCCCTGTTAAACAGGGGCTGAAAAATTGGGCCTTAGCCACTGGTGGCGGCACCCAGAAACAAAAATGTTCTTCCAAGCTATCATCATCAATCGGATCATTGAGGAGGAGGAGGATAGTCAGTCAACATAACAGGACAGTCTCTCAGCATCAGTCTTGAAGGGATGTGACATTTGAAAATAAATTAGTCTGTTATATCAGCTTCAGGTGTTTGGTAGCTGGTGGTGATCTAAGACTGGTTCATCTTTATGAAGGTCAGTTGATCAACCGAGTCGGTGGACAGGCGCACCCTGTGATCCGTGACAAATCCTCCAGCAGCACTGAATGTGCTTTCTGAAAAAACGCTGGATGCAGGACAGGCCAGTAGCTCAATTGCATACTGTGCAAGCTCTGGCCAGTGATCCATCCTCAAGACCCAGTAAGCCAGAGGATTTTCGGTGGGGAAGGTGTCCAAGTCTGACCTTGCCCCTAGGTATTCCTGCACCATGTATATCAGACGCTGGCGATGGTTGCTGGAACCGATCATACCTTGGGGCTGCGGACTAAAGAATTGTCTGAACGCATCGGTCAGACGGCCACCTTCCCCACCGCTCCTTCTTTGACTGACCGAAGCCTCAGCAACTCGTTGTCCAGAACCAGGAGTTTGTAACCTCCCAGTCTCTGGGAACGCGTTGCACAGACCTTTCTGCAAGGCCTCCCGGAGTTGTCTCATCCTCTGCTCCCTCTGCGACGGTAAGATAAGGTCCGCAACCTTACCCTTGTACCGTGGATCAAGGAGAGTGGCCAGCCAGTAATGGTTCCTCTCCTTGATCCGAAGAATACGAGAATCCTTCCGCAGACTTTGCAGGATCAGGGAGGCCATGCAGCGTAGGTTAGCTGAGGCATTCGGTCCGGAGTCCTCTGGGTCACTAAGGACGACATGATCCGCAGCCACCTCCTCCCAGCCACGTACAAGTCCACTGGTTTCTTGGGACTGTAAATCATCCCTAAAAGACTGCTGCTGATGATGCTGAGTGCCAGGCTCCACCTCCATGCTGACACAATCCTCCTCCTGCTCCTCCTCCTCTTCCTGTGCGATGGGTGGGACAGAAGGAACACTGTCTGGGTAAAGGGGGCCTTGAGAGGCAAGGAAGTCCTCCTCTTCCTGCCTCTGTTCTGCCTCAAGTGCCCTGTCCATTATTCCACGCAGCATATGTTCCAACAGGTGGACAAGAGGTACAGTGTCACTGATGCATGCACTGTCACTGCTCACCATCCTCGTGGCCTCCTCAAATGGTGCCAGGACAGTGCATGCATCCCTGATCATGCCCCACTGGCGTGGTGAAAAAAACCCGAGCTCCCCTGACCCTGTCCTGGTGCCGTAGTCGCACAGGTACTCATTGATGGCCCTCTGCTGCATGTGCAGCCGCTGCAGCATGGCCAACGTTGAGTTCCACCTGGTGGGCAGGTCACATATAAGGCGGTTCTTGGGCAGGTTCAACTCCTTTTGCAGCTTAGCCAGGCGAGCACTGGCATTATAAGATCTGCGGAAATGCACACAAACTTTCCTGGCCAGCCTCAGGACATCCTGTAAGCCCGGGTACCTGCCCAAGAACCGCTGCACCACCAGGTTAAGGACGTGAGCCACACAGGTCACATGGGTCAGTTGTCCCTGTCGGAGGGCGGAGAGGAGGTTGGTGCCATTGTCGCAAACCACCATTACTGGCTTAAGCTGGCGTGGCGTCAACCACCACTCGGCCTGCCCCTGCAGAGCAGACAGAACCTCTGCCCCAGTGTGGCTCCTGTCCCCCAAACACACCAGCGCAAGCACGGCATGGCATCTTTTTGCCTGCGTAGGTGCGTAGCCCCTTTGAACGCCTACGGAGCACCGCTGGTTCCGAGGACAAAGCACAGGAAGAGGCCATGGAGGAAGAAGAAGAGGAGGGGGTGGAGGAGAGAGGTGTGTCACAACTAGTAGTAGCATTTTGGAGGCATGGCGGCGGAACAACCTCCAACACTACTGCACCTTGTCCTGCATCCTTCCCAGCTGCCAAAAGAGTGACCCAATTGGCCGTGAAAGAAAGGTAACGTCCCTGTCCATGCCTGCTGGACCATGAGTCAGCGGTAATATGCACCTTACCGCTGACCGCCCTGTCCAGCGAGGCCAAGACATTGCCTTCCACATGCCGGTAGAGAGCCGGAATCGCCTTACGTGAAAAAAAGAGTCGTTTGGGAACCTGCCACTGAGGAACCGCACATTGCACAAATTCACGGAAGGGGGCCGAATCTACCAACTGAAAAGGCAGCAGTTGAAGCGCAAGCAATTTAGCCAAGCTAGCATTCAACTGCTGGGCATGTGGATGGCTGGGAGTGAACTTCTTTTGACGGTCCAGAAGCTGGGGTAGGGAAATTTGCCTGCTAGAATCGGACGTCGGTGTACTGCTAGCAGAGTGCCCGCAAGTACTTGGCTGTGACACACCTAATTCTACACCTTTATTCCTCTCAGTGCAGGTTTCAGAGAGGACTGAAGGTATAGTGGGGTTGGAGATCCCAGCTGATGTGGTGCAAGGAGAGGTCCGCTTTGTACTTTGGTGTGGGTCTTTAAGGTAGGCTTGCCAACGAGCTGCATGGCAGGTCAACATATGTCTGGTCAAGCATGTGGTGCCCAAGCGGGTGATGTTTTGGCCACGCGATATACGCTTGAGACATATGTTGCAAACAGCAGCTGTGCGATCTGATGTACTCGACTCAAAAAAGGCCCACACCAAAGAACTTTTTGAATAACGAGCAGAGGCAGCGCCCTGCACAGGCGGAGCTCTGCGGTGTGATTCCGTCGGTGTGCTGCCCTTAGGCTGGCCCCCCGAGGGCATCCTGCCTCGTTGGAGATGTGCCTCCTCCTCATCCTCCTCCTCCTCATCCTCTCTCCTATTAGGCACCCACGTGGAGTCAGTGACCTCATCATCCCCTCCCTCCTCATCACTGGAGCCAATCTGGCAGTATGCTGCAGCTGCTGGAACATGACTGCCAGATTGGTGTCCTTCTTGAGCATCCCCTCTCTCTGCTCTCACGCTACTGCCTTCCTCTAGCTGGGTATCATCATCAGACCCTTCGAAACGCTGGGCATCCTCCTGGAGCATGTATCGAACACTGTGCTCAAACAGTTCGGGGGACTCCTCAGGAGGACATGGTTGGTCTAGGGAAGGAGTGACTGATGATGACATTGATATAAGGGAAGAGGACGCTTTGGCAGCTGCTTTGCCAGTACCCTGAGCCTGGGTGAGAGAGGATGAGGAGGATGAGGAGGGCTTGGTCATCCACTCTACCAAGTCTTCTGCATGATGCGGCTCAACACGTCCAGCTGCCGAAAAGAAGGACAAGCGTGTCCCATGGCCACGTGCTGATGGCGATGCACCGCGTCCACGACCAGCACTGTTGTCTCTAGACACAGAGCCTGCTTGCCCTCTTTTATTGGCTCCTGACTGTCTGCCTCTCCTTGTTTGCCTTCCAGACATTCTAATGGCCTGCAGGGAGATGGGAAAACCAGCAATAAGGCCTAGCTTCAGGAGTATATTTTGCAGGAATCACACTACGCCTGCTGTAAGTGCTGCAAATGCCTGTTGGTGTAACACACCAGGAAAACACAGCAATACAGGCTAACTTCAGGTGTAATATGATCAGGAGGCACACTCTGCCCGCTGTAAGTGCTGCAAATGCCTGTTGGTGTAACACCAGGAAAACACAGCAATACAGGCTAACTTCAGGTGTATAATGTGCAGGAGGCACACTCCGCCCGCTGTAAGTGCTGCAAATGCCTGTTGGTGTAACACACCAGGAAAACACAGCAATACGGGCTAACTTCAGGTGTATAATGTGCAGGAGGCACACTCCGCCCGCTGTAAGTGCTGCAAATGCCTGTTGGTGTAACACACCAGGAAAACACAGCAATACGGGCTAACTTCAGGTGTAATATGATCAAGAGGCACACTCCGCCCGCTGTAAGTGCTGCAAATGCCTGTTGGTGTAACACCAGGAAAACACAGCAATACAGGCTAACTTCAGGTGTATAATGTGCAGGAGGCACACTCCGCCCGCTGTAAGTGCTGCAAATGCCTGTTGGTGTAATACCAGGAAAACACAGCAATACAGGCTAACTTCAGGTGTATAATGTGCAGGAGGCACACTCCGCCTGCTGTAAGTGCTGCAAATGCCTGTTGGTGTAACACACCAGGAAAACACAGCAATACGGGCTAACTTCAGGTGTATAATGTGCAGGAGGCTTAGCAACAATGACACTGACACTGTCCCCTGCCTATCCTTCTCTCTCCCTGCACACAAGGTTTATCAAAGAATATGACACTGACACTCTCCCTGCCTATCCTTCTCTCTCCCTGCACACAAGGTTTAGCAAAGAATATGACACTGACACTGTCCCCTGCCTATCCTTCTCTCTCCCTGCACACAAGGTTTAGCAAAGAATGTGACACTGACACTGTCCCCTGCCTATCCTTCTCTCTCCCTGCACACAAGGTTTAGCAAAGAATATGACACTGACACTCTCCCTGCCTATCCTTCTCTCTCCCTGCACACAAGGTTTAGCAAAGAATGTGACACTGACACTGTCCCCTGCCTATCCTTCTCTCTCCCTGCACACAAGGTTTAGCAAAGAATATGACACCGACACTCTCCCTGCCTATCCTTCTCTCTCCCTACACACAAGTTTGAGGTACAAATAGCACTGACACTGTCCCTGCCTATGTAACTCTTTTCCTGCGCCGGAACACACTACACAAGGCCGCCGCGCTGGCGGCCTTTTATAGTGTGGGGCGTGTGCTAAACCCCCTGAGCTATAATTGGCCACAGGCAACCTGCCTGTGGCCAATTATGGCTCTCCTAGCTGCCGGCGCTGTGATTGGCCAAGCATGCGGGGTCACAGTGCATGCTTGGCCAATCACAGCGCCGGGATTGCACTGCGATGGCGCAGTGTATTGTGGGCGGTTCGCGTCACTCGAATTTGGCACGAACGGCCCAAATCGTTCGATGCTCGCCGAACGGCCGAACGGCCGATGTTCGAGGCGAACTTATGTTCGACTCGAACACCGAGCTCATCCCTACCAGCCAGCAGTCAGAGTGTATACAGGCAGTGTTTGCTATGTACTGGACGAAGGAGCCCAGCACATCGGTATTGGGGCGTGCGGCTGCAGTGAGAGTGGAGCTGTCAAATCTAAGCACTGATGTCGGGGATGGGCAGGACCCCGCATATCGGCCCCGCCCATCCCCGACATCAGTGCTTCGTTTTGACAGCTCCACTCTCACTGCGGCTGCACACCCCCGCTTGCCCACCAATCACTGAATGTTTACACTCGGGGCTAATAATTCTACATGAGAAATAGGAGACTCTGGGCTTTTTGAGGACCCATTTGGGTGCTCCAGCCCCCCCTAGCCACCCCCTCCAGATGCCCCTGACTATGGCACAACATAACGGAACCAGAACTTGCAGAATGTTTGCAAATAAAATTGATCTGGAGTCATGCCATGCGGACATGCTGCATTTGTGCAACAAACTTGTGAAGCCTGGAAAGTCTAGTAATAGCTTAGCAAGTAATTTTCAAACTTGTAGCACAGTTGATTGCTATCTGGGAGGTAAGTTTATAGTAGACATGTACAATTGATTTAGTTTCCGAATTAGTTTTTTAACTATTTTCGACAAATTCGTAAATTCGTAAATATCCAAATTAACGAAAACCCATTTAACAAATTTTTCCGAATATTCGTAAATTGGAATATTCAAAAAATTAGCAAATTCTAAAATTTGAATATCCGAATATACGAAAATTCAGAAAATTTCGAAAATCCGAAGATTCGGAAATTCTAAAATAAACTAAAATTCAAAAGAGCGAAAATATGAACTAAACTTTGAAAATCTGAAATAATAACTAACTACTAATAACTTAACTATTAAATTATAGGTATTGGAATTTCCTTTCAAATTTGGCTGTTAGTGAACATAATGAATACGAATTTTCTGAAGTTACGAATTTTCCAAAATAATGAATGCCATATCTAAAAGAATAGAATGGAACAAATTAATAATAATAAATAACATTAATAATAAAAATGTTTTATTATTATTATTATTATTATTTATTATTAAATTTGTTCCGTTACATTTGTTTAGACATTTGTTATTTCGGATAATATTCGTATTCGTTACGTTCACTAACAGCCAAATTTGAAAGGAAATTCCAATACCTATATTCCATAGTTAGTTTTTATTAGTTAGTTATTTGTTTTAAATTTCCGGTTTTCAGGTTTTTACATTTTTCGAATTGATGAATTTTCCAATTTCCAGATTTCGGATTTTCGAATTTTTGAGTTTCCGAATTTCCAAATTTATGAATTTTCCAATTTCTGGATTTTGGATTTTCGAATTTTCGAATGTTCGAATTTCGAATTTCGAAATCTCAGAATTTTCCAATTTACGGGTTTTGTATTTTCGAATTTACAGATTTCGGATTTTCAAATGTTCGAATTTACAAATTTACGGATTTTTTATTTTTGAATTTCCGAATTCACAAATTTTCAAATTAACAAATTTACAATTTTACGATTATTTTTTTTCCATCCTCTGCACGTGTCCTCACCACATTTTCCCAACACCGCCGACAAATATTTACATCCTTCCCTTCACCTCCATTGGTGAAATCTGTATGTTTTAACAATACGTCAAAGAAAACGTTCATCCAAACAAGACTCCACCATCTTAATTATTAAAGAAAACTGTGAAACTTTTTTTTTTTTCACGTCTCCATCCAGAAAATGCAACTAGATGCCTTCAGATTGAATGTCAAGGAAAATACGTGATTCTCACCAGCTGTGTGTCGCTCATCTGCAAAGGGTTAAATGTCTTCTATTTCTAGCAGCTGTAAAAATCCGACCGGTAAATAGGCGAAGGAGACGGCAGATGTGCCTTGGAACGAGGTGTTCCAACTGTTAAATACTGCTCAATTTTTGAACAGCCCGCAAATCAAATAAACTTTGCCTTATTATAGTTTCTGAAGGAAATTTATTGTGGTTTTATATACTTTTTCTTTCTTTAGCCATTATTTATTAACCCCTTTCCCGTTGCTGCTTCCCGGGCCCTTTAAGAGCTTCTAGATGCCGGTAGGTGAAGGTGGGCATTTGCATCATGTGACCATTGTGATTGGCTGCCGTAGCGGTCACGTAATCGGAAAGTTTCCGATCGCAAAGTACTGTATGCATCTGGAGCTTTCCGATCCCCGTCAGCAATTGCGCTGGGAGCGCGCGCTCGTCACAGAAATGTTAACATTTAGGCTGCATATGTGTTCTTCATCAATTTAGGCCAATATGTATTCCACAAAAATGGAAGGATTCCCCCAAGGGTTTTTTTTTTTAGCAGCTGCAGTAGGTATTCTAATCAAGAGAGTTTATATAGTTCATAATATTGTAAAATCTTTATTGGACAAAATTAGTACAAGAATGGGAATAGGATTTAAAATATGAGTTCTGGCTACAGGTGTGTACAATCATGTTCCATTACAGCTGCCAATTATTACACAGTACAACTATCAATTGACAGTACATTACAAGAATGATATATCCACACGAACACCCCAACGCGTTTCAACTTTATTCGGTCATAGTCTTCTTCAGGGGTTTTTTTGGCTCTAAAAAGATATATCAAAACATCCATATGTTCAATACCTCATATTCTGTGAGCATTTGGGCATGTGATATATTTAGTAGACATCTGCGCCGTCAATAAATTTGTTTCATTTTGTTACCTTACGTTTCGTATTAGACGAAAATTCGTATTTCGTAATTCGTGTCGGAAATTAAATTTGGATTTGTTTCGTACGAAATACGAATTTTCGTTAGATTCGTTAACTTTTCGTAACAATTTCAAACATTCGTTATGATGAATTTAAAAAGCAAAAGATACCTTTCTTAATATGGCAGTCGTCGACTCATTATGCTCATTATGAGGGGCTCCCACCATCCCTGTGCTGTGCTGACTTCCTTCATGGGGCTGTACCCCTGCTGTGCTCATTATGAGGGGCTCCCACCATCCCTGTGCTGTGCTGACTTCCTGGGTTTGTAGTAGCCCGTTAATTCGTATTTCGTAATTTGTGTCCGAAATTCTATTTGGATTTGTACGAAATACGAAAGTTCGTTAGGTTCGTAACTTTTTGGAACAATTATGAACATTCATTATGAGGGGCTCCCACCATCCCTGTGCTGTGCTGACTTCCTCCTGGGGCTGTACCCCTGCTGTGCTCATTATGAGGGGCTCCCACCATCCCTGTGCTGTGCTCATTATGAGGGGCTCCCACCATCCCTGCGCTGTGCTCATTATGAGGGGCTCCCCCCATCCCTGTGCTGTGCTGACTTCCTCCTGGGGCTGTACCCCTGCTGTGCTTATTATGAGGGGCTTCCATCATCCCTGTGCTGTGCTGACTTCCTGGATTTTAACTTCATCATAACGAATAATCGTAATTATTATGACAATAATAAAATGATATTAACGAACATTCTTATTTTGGCCAATTCTGAATCTCCCATCGACTACCAGTACCAGTCTGAGCAGTTTCCCACTCCCGAAACGAAATTCGTCAATAAAATTTCGTATTTCGTATGTAGCGGGTATCAATATTTAGGGGAAGTGTCTGGGCGGTAGCATGGCCCAGATTTACTAATTACTAGGGTTTATGGCCATTTTGGTCCGTGGAAGATATCAATGGTGTCCAGTTCCCTGCGGCCCCTGGGTGGCGCTGTCGCCTTGGGCTGGGGTTGAACCACCATTGTAGAGCCGTGCCCTTTTTGTCCTCTCGCAGCAGTAGTACAGCGGGGCGCGGAACCCGCTGTGCCTGCTGGGAGAGGGTATAAAGAGGGCGACATCTTGCACACGAGGTCCGAGCACCAGGCACCTTCAGCCTGGGGGCTGCTGTCTGTTCGTCCGTGTCCAGGTGCCCTTGGCCTGGGCACGTGGAGTCGAGTTCCATCCCAGGCACCTTAAGCCTGGGGTGAGGTACTTTGCAAGAAGGCCTGGGGCCCAGTACCTTCCACTGGGTACCGCGAGGGATGAAGTATTCCTAGGGTGCCCCCGGAATTGGGTGCCCGAATCCAGGGCGTAAGGGACCAGAGATGTGACCCTCCCGAAGAGCTGGTAAAGCATAATGCCGGTGACGGTGTGGGGCTCTGGAGACCGTCCGGATGGATGTCTTTCCCTGACAGGGGCCATTTATCCTAATGGAGGTATTCTATGTTCTTATGGTCAGTGGCGGTGATCCAACTGAACCAGGTCGGTGGCAGAGACCTATCATCAAGGTCTGTGGCAGAGGCCTCTACGTTCACCAAGGTTTGTGTCAGAAACCAAATTTACAGTCGGTGGCAGCGACTGTGCGCCAAGCCTGTATGCGCTATACGGAACAGGAGAGAACTTTAATTCTTTGATTGTGCCTGGACCTTCTCCTTCCCACACCTGTCTGTTCTTCAAGTTCAACCAGTCTTCTCTTCTAGGACTATTTGTTGCTCAAACAGAATAAATAAGTGTTGGACTTTATTTGGTGTGGAACTCAAGTTACTGGGAGCTAAGCGCCCCTGCCTGCAACAGTGGCAATCATCCTCCACAAGAGAAGCTGAAGCTCTGGACGTAAACACAGACCCGAAGGTAAAAGGTTCAGCTCACACCTCTGCATAACACACATCAGAGGGCATGAGCTGGTGGTGTGTCCCCCCTATTCTTCTCCCTGGTACCCCTAGACGAGTCAGCCAGCCGCAAAGAGAGAAAGAGGGAGAAGCTAGTAAAGGGGGTGCCGCTACACGTATAAAATTCGTAAGAATAGAAATTCGTATTTCGGATGCTTCCGAATGTACGAATTTTCGGAAATTCGTACGAATTTTCAATTTGTAGGAAACAAATCGCACATGTCTAATATTTAGTAAATTGGTAATTCCCGCTCAAGAAATGGAACTCTATCCTATAGCCATTAATTGTTTAAAAAGATCCCAGCGGTCTAAAAATATCCACATGCCGCTCCCACCTCCTCAAGGTAAAACAATTTATGGCTATAGGACAGAGTTCCATTTCTTGAGTGGTAATTACCAATTTACTAAATAGTAATTACATAAAACGAAACATGGCAACAAGTAAACCAATGAAATGCGCCCCCCCCCCCCCCCCTCGTTCAAAGTCTGCATCCCCTTAGTTCTAGTTCATATATACTGTATATTGCCGCCTTTAGCATCAATGACATTGGTTATTCTTATGTCATAGTTGTCTATGAGGCCCCAAATTCTTGCAGGTGGTAGAGCTGCCCATTCGTCTTGGCAAAATGTCTCCAGATCATGCAAAGTCTTCGGTCATCTTGCATGAACCGCACGTTTAAGATCTCCCCAGAGCGGCTCGAAGATATTAAGGTCAGGAGACTGTGGTGGCCACTCCAGAACCTTCACCTTTTTCTGCTGTAACCACTGGAGGGTCTTCTTGGCCTTGTGCTTAGGGTCATTGTTGTGTTGAAAAGTCCAAGGGCATCCCATGAAGAATGCAAATTGTCTGCTAGTATTTTCTGATAACATGCAGCATTCATCTTGACATCAATTTTCACAAGATTCCCCGTGCCATTAGAGCCCACACATCTCTAAAACATCAGTGAGCCACCACCATGCTTTACAGTGGGGATGGTATTCTTGTCACTATAGGCCTTGTTGACCCCTTTCCAAACATAGCACTAATGGCTGTGACCATAAAGCTCTATTTTGGTTTTGTCACTCCAGATTGCAGTTTGCCAGAAGTCGTGAGGTGTGTCGAGGTGTTGTCAGGCATATTGTAACCAGGCTTTTTTGTGGCATTTTTTTTAGTAAAGGCTTCTTTCTGGGAACTCGACCATGCAGCTAATTGTTGTTCAAGTATCATCGTATTGTGCTCCTTGAAAGAACCACACCATCTTTTTTCAGAGCAGCCTGTATTTCTCCTGAGGTTAGCTGTGGGTTTTTCTTTGTATCCCGAAAAATTCTTCTGGTAGTTGTGGCTGCAATCTTTCTTGGTCTACCTGACCTTGGATTGGTGTACAGCGATCCCCAAATTTTCCACTTCTTAATAAGTGATTGAACAGTACTGGCTGGCATAGTCAAGGCTTTGGATATCTTATTATATCCTTTTCCATCTTTGTAAAGTTCCATTTCCTTGTTATGCACGTCTTTTGACAGTTCTTTTCTGTTCCCTATGGCTCAGTATCTAGCCTGCTCAGTGCCTCCACGTGAGAGCTAACAAACTCATTGACTATTTATACACAGACACTAACTGCAATTTAAAAAGCCACACATGTAAGAAATGTACCTTTAACTGCCATTACCAAGGCCAAACATTCCAGGGGGGGGGGGGAGAATTAAAAAAGAGCCATGCAACTATGTGATAATAAATGGCTTCATATCATCACTATCTTTAAATAAAAGACAGTTGTTTGGCATGTTCAGACATTTTTTCAATATCAATGCCAAAATTTCACAATTTTTGCCATGGGAGGCAAACTTTTGAGCACAACTGTGTAGTAAAAAAAAACACATATTTTTAATCCTGACTCGGTTTGCGAGTGTTGTCTCGCAAGACGAGCAGAATTCAAGCTAATATGGTGTGCAGTACCGCATTTGGCCAGAGGTGCGGGGGCGCCGGTAACACTCGGAACGGTTCGGAGCTGTTCGGAGCCGTTCGGAAACACTTGTAAATACTCGGAAATACTCCGTTCCAGAGCCTTTCCGAGATCAGCCGAGCTGTCCCCAAATATTTCCGAGGCTCTCCGGCGCCCCCCCACCTCTTGCCACATGCGGCATTGCATGCCATAGAAGTCAGCAATACGGAACAAATTATCTTCATTTCCATTGACTTCTATGGGAAAACTCGCTTTGATATGCGAGTGCTTTGGATTACAATTATTCTGCTGGAACAGATTATGCTCGTTGACCAAGGTTCCACTGTAAAGCATCAGCTTAAAATTAGAAAATTTAAAGCATAAAAAGATGCATTCATCCTTTTGCCCCATCCTTGCTGAAGCACACTCCCCCAGCCCGACCGGTCACCATACTGGGTTGAATTTTACAGAAAATTACAGAATGAAAAGAAAAGGCCATTTTTACCATGCACATTTCAAACTTTTTTTTTTTATTATTTGCTATATTTTTTCACGAAAAGAGTTATCCTTTAATCCTTTCGCTGCCACCAACGTAAAAACTACCCCACCCCCACATACAAGCACATACAAATGTAAATGAGCGCATCGGGGGGGGGGGGGCCTACACACAAAAACATTGATACAGTCTGCTGTAGATTATGGGGGGGGGGGGGGAATCCTATCAAAATATACAAAAAAAAATGGTGTAGATCATTTTTTTTTATACATAGACCCCCATGTATTCAGATTATTACGTGACTGGTGCTCTTTAAATGTGTTCCACAGTCACATGACCTTAGTCTGGGGTCTGCGTAACATTCCGAGACTTGTATTTTTCCCCCCCCCCCACCGATTGCTATGGAAACAAAAGGCTTTTATCGCGTGCTAATTCCTACATCTGCACCGCTCTTTGAAAAAAAAAAAAAAAGAAGCTAATTACAGCTGTAAATAAATAATTACTTTTATTTCTGCCGTTATAAGATAGCATTGAGCTCATTTACACGTGAGTCGTCTGTGGAAAAATACCAGGAGCGCAGAGCCGCGCTCTCCGTCATGAAGCGAGGCGATCGGTAAAGAGTCAGATGCAAAAATATTCCATGAGTCACACTAATGACATTATTTATCTGACACCCAATTTCACCTCTTCCATATGTTCTATACCTGCACTACATCCACCGACCCGGGATTTTCTTATATTTAAAGCAGCACTCCCACCAAGCGATGCAGCCCTTGGATGAACGGAGGCCACCGATAAGTGGGTGCCCAGATTAGACTTGGCAGCGTGGGTTAACGTGACTATGAAGTCCACGCCTCATTTTCCTACCTAAATATTTTTATTGACACATTATGTTGTTTGGTACACTCTTTTAGTAAATCTTTTGTTCGTATTTATTATTATAGACCAGAGGTAGGCAACCTTTGGAGCACAGCGTGCCGAAAAATCTTTTCAAAGAAATTGAGAGTGCCGGTTCTATAAAATAAATGTCAACTGCACACTCTGAGGCCTCGTACACACGGCCGGTTTTTTCGGCAAGAAAACTGCTGGCAGAGCTTTTTGCAGAGAAAACCGGTCGTGTGTATGTTTTCTCGTCGAGAAAACTGCCGGGAATCTCGACGAGAAAAATAGGAAACTGTGTGTGTGTGTGTATGCGGCTACAAGCTTACCTGTCCTCCGGTAAGCCCGCGCATGCTCGATGAGACTTCGACGCATGCGCGGTAGCTTACAAGTGTAGCGGCCTCACCTCATCTCCTTTGTCTAGGGGTATGTCACACGACAGGGCGAGATGCGCTACGGCCCATGTCCTCCCCATAGCTGTGGATGAGGTGAAGGCCAGCACCAGAAATTTCCTCGGGCCTATGTGCTTTTGTCTAAAATCAAGTCATGCTGCTCCAACACTTCCCTTTGCTCCCATTAACCAGAGTTCCACACACCGATCACAGTCCAACTCTTGTTTTATTGTACATCTCACAATAAACAGTGCTTCAGTAGCCAACTGGTTGCGACTTGATAACATCTTGATACAGTGGGTTGAGCAGGTCGAGGCACTATCCTGGTTGTCAGCTAAACCACTGCGATCTCGCCAGCGGTTACTATAGCATTAGCTAGGAAGGACTTAGAACTTGAGAGTCTCTACCAGCGACTCAAGAGAACGTAGATAGGAGTACCTTCGCTGCGCTGCGGCCCCTGTCAGGGGAAGATGTCCCTCCAAGGGAGTTACTAGAGGCCCATCCGTCACTGGGTTGATGCTGCTCCAGACTCTCCGAATGGGTAACCTCCCCGGCCTCCTCACCTCAGACATGAGCCCCATCCACCTCAGGGACCCTCGGACTTCTCCACCCTTGCAGGATCCAGTCGAAGTCACTGGACCCCAGGCCTCCTAGTTTAGTACCTCACCCCAGGCTAAAGGTGCCTGGGATGGACTCCGACTCCATTCCGGTCAGGCCTAGGGCACCTGAGCCGGAATCAGGAACCGCCTGCACCCAGGCCTAAGGTGCCTGGGCGCGGGAAGAAGATCCTCCCGAAGACAGACCTCGTGGTTAGGGCGTCTCCCCCTTTTATCTCCTCCCTTCGACACCAGGGCAGGTTCCCCGCCCTCGCCGTACCATCTCCAGAAAGGGACAAAAAGGGTAGCACTGTGACAGTCATTCTACCTTGAGCCTCTGGGTACCCCGCCACCCAGAGGCCAAGGAGATTATTACACCATCCAATCCTCCATGAACACAAAGTGGTCCAAAACCTCTCACAATCTACACACCTGGGTCATACTAATACCCAGAGTATCCCAACTAAATTTAAAGACCCCGCTACATACTCCCCCCTGTGATTTGACGCTGGTCCCCAGCGTCTGGTGCAAACCCATGTCTCCATGGAGTGATGACATAAGCCTGACCCAGAGGCTATCCCTAAAATTTTGAACCTTAACCATACCAAGACCTGCTCAAAGGGGAAGGGAACATTAAATAATAAAACTTTTCCTTAAAACCATCTAACATGTACACATATACAATCCCTCCCTTCACTGTCTAAGAACCACCCCATACTCAGTAGTCTTGACAGACGAATCTCCTGCAGAAGGGAGAAAAAAAAACACACACAAGAAAAGTCACATCCTAACATTCTGTGTTAATTTGGAATGAATGGGTCCATCAGCCGAGAGACCCATTCGCTCCAATGAATAAAGTGATGCGCGTGTAAGAAAAAAAAAAAACTGCTGTTGCACAACACTGCCACCTGGTGACAGTGCCGCGGTAATAACACTTGGTGCAATCTTCATTCTTCCTGCGTCCCTACACTGATTTTACCTCCAAAGTCTGTCTTTGAACTGTGAGGAAGAGAGAACAAACAAAACTGCTCTCATTCCTCCTGAAGAGTAGAAAACAAAAGCCCAAATAAAAAACTAGGGCACAGTTCGGATGCTCTGGCAGGAACACTTCTAGAAGATTGTAGGAAAGGAAACAACAAGTGAGTCTCTTCTCACAAATAGAACTTCGGGTCAGGCAAGAACAAAGGCTTCAGATGTTTATCGAAAACCTCAATCGAATAGTCCGCGTCCTCTCCATCTTTCCTGCAGATGCGCACTTTGTCTGCGTGGATATGGCGGCCCCACATCCAGTCAGCTCTGCAGTCTCTAAACTTCTTCGACACTGTTGGCGAACAAGACAAGTATCTTCGTGCATGGGGTACCTTAAGTTTCTCCCAAACAAATTCGTCATACCATCTCTGGCGAATGACCTCAACTTCAAAAATTAAGTCCAGAGGCAAGTAGGGATATTCCCACCCATACTTACGGGCGACTCTCTGCGAGAAAAGTCTTTGCAATCTGGCCAAAGGAGGCATGGCATCCCGCTCACCTTCTCCGGGTTGAACGATGGCCTCCGGATGCCGAGGTACTTTCACTACCTCTGCTGGCTTTTCTCTCGGTGCTCGTAGCGATGCGCGCTGCATCCCCGCCACCAAGACGGGCGATGTTGTAGATTGTGGGAAGGTAATTTGAGGACTAGGCTTCCTCGTGGACTCCGGGACTTGTACCCGGGGCGTGCTATCTCCTATTGACATAGGGGAATCCTGCGGTGCACGTAACATAGGTAACGGGCGTTTGTCCCAGCCCTTCTGGTGAAACAGTTCATCGACCTCACCATCATCTCCACAATCCGACAGCGACTCTAGGTCGTAAGTGTCATACATCTCGGCGGGAAGGTAGTCTCTGGTAGACGTGGTACTACCCTCCCTTGCGGGCTCCACCGACTGTGGACCCCCGACACCTCCAACCACCACCACAGTCCCAGCCCCTGGCTCACCTTGACCCTTTTTAGAACTGGGATGTCCAGGACTCTTCCAACCGGATCCACCTAGGCCAGGCAAGCGACGGGGTGAAGCTCGACCACGACCACAGGAGGCCTGCAGCAGGCCGACTCTCCTCTTCGGAGGTGGGAGCAGAGAATCTGTGGTGACCGAAGCTGCATCCTCTGATTTTTCTCTCTCAGTCTCTGATTGGGCAGTCACGCCGCCCTGGTCAGTGCGTACAGGAATCTCCGCAAAGGCCTGGATCTCCCCTTCCGGAGTAGCGGTACCTGTGAGGCTGTTGAGGCAAAGGGCCCGGGGCCTTACTGTGGATGGCTCCACCTCGAACAAGAACTCTTTGCATACTTCGCAACGCTCGAATGGCTTCAGGTGGACCACCAGTCCCGAGCATCCGGGACAGATCACGCCGAGGGCCTCCGTGTCTCTGCATGAGTACAAAACCAACTGTCCTCGGGGCCTGAGTCTTATCCCCATGTCTGTAAGGGGAGCAGCGAACGTAGTCATCTTCGTGGGGTAGGGAACCGGAATCCACGAGGAGCTTGAGGCCATCCCGACTGTCTGCTGCTCCATCACGCACTGACCACGCGCCGAAGTCTCCACGTGAGTTCCTCCACATGGCCAGACTCCTCCCACGACTTGCACGTTTTCGCGGGCTTCCATCAAGCTCCGCCTATGAACTGCACAGTCACGGGGTGCCTCGTGGCGCAGTGTAATAAAAGCCCCCACATGTAGTACTTCACACGGCTGGACTTTTCCCTCTTTTCGCTCCTCTGCATGGGCCCTTCCCGTCCTAGGGTCATTTCCACGACTTTGAGCAGGGATACACTTTGGCCAATCACATAGCCGACCTGCTCGGAACTCCTCCGGGCAGCAAAGTGCAGACACAGCCATTCTTTCTTCCAAAGTTAAAACACATATCATCCCGGACTCACGAGCCCCCACGTGTAGCGGCCTCACCCCATCTCCTTTGTCTAGGGGTATGTCACACGATAGGGTGAGATGCGCTACGGCCCATGTCCTCCCCATAGCTGTGGGTGAGGTGAAGGCCAGCACCAGAAATTTCCTCGGGCCTATGTGCTTTTGTCTAGAATCAAGTCCTGCTGCGCCAACACTTCCATTTGCTCCCATTAACCAGAGTTCCACACACCGATCACAGTCCAACTCTTGTTTTATTGTACATCTCACAATAAACAGTGCTTCAGTAGCCAACTGGTTGCGACTTGATAACATCTTGATACATTGGGTTGAGCAGGTCGAGGCACTATCCTGGTTGTCAGCTAAACCACTGCGATCTCGCCAGCGGTTACTATAGCATTAGCTAGGAAGGACTTAGAACTTGAGAGTCTCTACCAGCGACTCAAGAGAACATAGATAGGAGTACCTTCGCTGCGCTGCGGCCCCTGTCAGGGGAAGATGTCCCTCCAAGGGAGTTACCAGAGGCCCATCCGTCACTGGGTTGATGCTGCTCCAGACTCTCCGAATGGGTAACCTCCCCGGCCTCCTCACCTCAGACATGAGCCCCATCCACCTCAGGGACCCTCGGACTTCTCCACCCTCGCGGGATCCAGTCAAAGTCACTGGACCCGAGGCCTCCTAGTTTAGTACCTCACCCCAGGCTAAAGGTGCCTGGGATGGACTCCGACTCCATTCCGGTCAGGCCTAGGGCACCTGAGCCGGAATCAGGAACCGCCTGCACCCAGGCCTAAGGTGCCTGGGCGCGGGAAGAAGATCCTCCCGAAGACAGACCTCGTGGTTAGGGCGTCTCCCCCTTTTATCTCCTCCCTTCGACACCAGGGCAGGTTTGCCACCCTCGCCGTACCATCTCCAGAAAGGGACAAAAAGGGTAGCACTGTGACAGTCATTCTACCTTGAGCCTCTGGGTACCCCGCCACCCAGAGGCCAAGGAGATTATTACACCATCCAATCCTCCACGAACACAAAGTGGTCCAAAACCTCTCACAATCTACACACCTGGGTCATACTAATACCCAGAGTATCCCAACTAAATTTAAAGACCCCGCTACACAAGGGTATTGTAGGGTGAAGCAAGATGGCGGCGACGGCATCGAATGTGACGAGCGCATGCTCGTCGTAGTCGTTGACGTCACTGCGTTCTTGCCATTCAAAAGAACGACGGTTCTTTTGAATGGCCATCTGTATGCATGGCTTGGCAAGAAAAGCTTGCCAGGAATCTCGTCAGGAAAAACAACGTTTTTTTCCTGACGGGATTCTCGGCCGTGTGTACAGGGCTTTAGTCACAGAAAGGATTTTTTTATGAAGTAAATGCTGTAAACGACTTGAATGTTAGTAAGAAATGAACATTCATTCATAATATTTGCCTCCACTGCTAAGTTCACCCCAATTCCTGCACCTTTACACCTCAGATCACCCCAATTCCTGCACCTTTACACCTCAGATCACCCCAATTCCTGCACCTTTACACCTCAGATCACCCCAATTCCTGCACCCTCACACCTCAGATCACCCCAATTCCTGCACCTTTACACCTCAGACCACCCCAATTCCTACACCTTTACACCTCAGATCACCCCAATTCCTGCACCTTTACACCTTAGATCACCCCAATTCCTGCACCCTCACACCTCAGATCACCCCCAATTCCTGCACCTTCACACCTCAGATCACCCCAATTCCTGCACCTTTACACCTCAGATCACCCCAATTCCTGCACCTTCACACCTCAGATCACCCCCAATTCCTGCTCCTTCACACCTCAGATCACCCCAATTCCTGCACATTTACACCTCAAAGCACCCCAATTCCTGCACTTTTACACCTCAGGTCACCCCAATTCCTGCACCTTTCCACCTCAGGTCACCCCAATTCCTGCACCTTCATAACTTAGATCACCTCAGTTCCTGCACCTTTACTCCTCAGCTCATCCCCAATTCCTGCACCTTCACACCTCAGATCCTCCTAATTCCTGCACCTTCATACCTCAGATCCTCCTAATTCCTGCACCTTCATACCTCAGATCACCTCAATTCCTGCACCTTCACACCTCAGATCCTCCTAATTCCTGCACCTTCATACCTCAGATCACCTCAATTCCTGCATCTTCACACCTCAGATCCTCCTAATTCCTGCACCTTCATACCTCAGATCACCTCAATTCCTGCATCTTCACACCTCAGATCCTCCTAATTCCTGCACCTTTCCACCTCAGCTCACCCCCAATTCCTGCACCTTCATACCTCAGATCCCCTCAGTTCCTGCACCTTCACCCCTCAGATCATCCCAATTCCTGCACCTTAATACCTCAGATCAACCCAATTACTGCACATTCACACCTCAGATCACCCCAGTCCCTGTCCGCACCTTCACACATCAGATTACCCCCAATTCCTGCACCTTCACACCTCAGATCCTCCAAATTCCTACACCTTCATACCTCAGATCACCTCAATTCCTGCACCTTCACACATCAGATGACCCCAATTACTGCACCTTCATACCTCAGATCACCCCAGTTCCTGTCCACACCTTCACACATCAGATTACCCCAATTCCTGCACCTTCAAATCTCAGATCTGCTTTAGTTTCTGCACTACACCTAAACCTCAGATCACCCTAAATCCTGCACATTCACACATCATATCAGTCCCAATTCCTGCACTTTCATACCTCACATCACCCCAGTTCCCGTCCACACCTTCACAATTTATATCAGTCCCAATTCTTGCACCTTCATACCTCAGATCACCCCATTTCCTACACCAGCAAACCTCAGATCACCCCAGTTCCCAGACCTTCACACCACAGATCAGTTGTCAATCCTGCACCATCACACCTAAGATCACCCCAATTTCTGGATCTTCACACCTCAGGTAACTGTACCTTCTGTACCTTCTACCTTTCTAATCTGCTCCTCACTGTACTGTTTTGGTTTTGAAGAAGCACTGAGGTCAGTGTGAAACGCATACTGTACGTCACCTCCTGGGTTCAGATACTCTGTCTTTGTCGGCTGTCATTTGCTTTTTTTAGAATAAAATCTTTTCTTGCCCACTGTACCAACCTGCCTAACCAGTGTATCCTACTTTCTCATCTCCCCCACCACTCTTCCCCCCTTACTCTTTGGCCTCACAGCTGTACCCTCTTTCTCATCTGCCCCACCACTGTACCCTCCTTATCATCTGCCCCACCACTTAACCCTCCTCATCTGCCCCACCACACTACCGTCCTTCTCATCTGCCCCACCACTGTACCCTCCTCATCTGCCCCACCACGCTACCGTCCTTCTCATCTGCCCCACCACTGTACCCTCCTCATCTGCCCCACCACGCTACTGTCCTTCTCATCTGCCCCACCACGCTACCGTCCTTCTCATCTGCCCCACCACTGTACCCTCCTCATCTGCCCCACCACTGTACCGTCCTTCTCATCTGCCCCACCACTGTACCCTCCTCATCTGCCCCACCACTGTACCGTCCTTCTCATCTGCCCCACCACTCACCTGCACTAGCGAGGCAGCAGCTGTGTCTCACTGACACTTCCCTTCACCGCTGTGCAGATGCCAACAAAAAAAAAAGGCTTCACGTGCCACTTGTTACACGCGTGTCGAGGGTTGCCAACCCCTGTTATAGGCTGACAAATAGGCACAAATGTGAAAATAGATACAGTGCCTTGAAAAAGTATTCATAACTTTGAAATTTTCCACATTTTGTCATATTACAACAAAAAACGTAAATGTATTTTATTGGGATTTTATGTGATAGACCAACACAAAGTGGCACATAATTGTGAAGTGGAAGGAAAATGATAAATGATTTTCAATTTTTTTTACAAATAAATATGTGAAAAGTGTGGGGGGTACATTTGTATGGCGCCCCCCGGAGTCAATAATTTGTAGAACCACCTTTCTCTGCAATTACAGCTGCAAGTCTTTTTGGGGATGTCTCTACCAGCTTTGTACATCTAGAGAGGGACATTTCTGCCCATTCTTCTTTGCAAAATATCTCAAGCTCTGTCAGATTGGATGGAGAGCGTCTGTGAACAGCAATTTTCAAGTCTTGCCACAGATTCCCAATGTGATTTAGGTCTAGACTGTGACTGGGCCATTCTAACACAGGAATATGCTTTGATCTAAACCATTCCATTGTAGCTCTGGCTGTATGTTTAGGGTCATTTTCCTGCTGGAAGGTGAACCTCCGCCCCGGTCTCAAATCTTTTGCAGATTCTAACAGGTTTTCTTCTAAGATCGCCCTGTATTTGGCTCCAACCATCTTCCCATCAACTCTGACTGGCTTCCCTGTCCCTGCTGAAGAAAAGCATCCCCACACCATGATGCTGCCACCACCATGTTTCACGGTGGGGATGGTGTGTTTAGGGTGATGTGCAGTGTTAGTTTTCCGCCACACGTAGCGCTTTGCCTTTAGGCCAAAAAGGTCAATTTTGGTCTCATCTGACCAGAGCACCTTCTTCCACATGTTTGCTGTGTCCCCCACATGGCTAATCACAAACTGCAAACAGGGCTTCTTATGGCTTTCTTTCGACAATGTGTCTTTCTTCTTGTCACTCTTCCATAAAGGCCAGATTTGGGGAGTGGACAACTAATAGTTGTCCTGTGGACAGATTCTCCCACCTGAGCTGTGGATCTCTGCAGCTCCTCCAGAGTTACCATGGACCTCTTGGCTGCTTCTCTGATGAATGCTCTCCTTGCCCGGCCCGGTCAGTTTAGGTGGACGGCCATGTCTTGGTAGGTTTGCAGTTGTGCCATACTCTTTCCATTTTCGGATGATGGATTGAACAGAGCTCCGTGAGATGTTCAAAGCTTGGGGTATTTATTTATAACCTAACTCTGCTTTATACTTCTCTACAACTTTATCCCTGACCTGTCTGGTGTGTTCCTTGGCCTTCATGATGCTGTTTGTTCACAAAGGTTCCCTAACAAACCTCTGAAAGCTTCACAGAACAGCTGTATTTATACTGAGATTAAATTACATACAGGTGCACTCTATTTACTAATTAGGTGACTTCCGAAGGCAATTGGTTCCACTAGATTTTAGTTAGGGGTATCAGAGTAAAGGGGGCTGAATACAAATGCCCCCACACCACTTTTTCACATATTTATTTGTACAAAAAAATTGAAAACCATTTATCATTTTCATTCCACTTCACAATTATGTGCCACTTTGTGATGGTCTGTCACATAAAATCTCAATAAAAGACATTTACGTTTTGGGTTGTAACATGACAAAATATGGAAAATTTCAAAGGGTATGAATACTTTTTCAAGGCACTGTACATTTTAATAAAAAAAAAATCTTATTTTAATTTGTATACTGCCAGGTTGAGATCAAATGGGTGTCTTTGAGGGCCTTAGGCGTACTATGTATGCTCCCCCCCCCCCCCCCCAAACACACAAGACAACAGAGAAATACAATGTAATTTTATTGTTACTTTGTATTTACTTTGAATGATTCACATACAGATCCAATGGGTGACTTTGAGGGCCTACGTATGCCATTACCGGCAATTTGATCTCACGGGGCTTATTTGCACTAGCGTGAAACATGCCTACAATTAAAAAGTATGAAAAAAAAGACAGTGTGAGCCCCCCGCCCAATGCATACCAGGGCCCATGTGCATCTGTAGCATGTATAGAACATGCTGCAGCAAAAATTACATTTCTAAAGAAAGAAAATAGAATGAAATTACCTTTAAATTGCCTGAAATACAATACCATTGCTGGCAATAGAAAAATGCTAAAACAAAAAAAACGGGGTGGGCTCCCCAGTCCATACCAAGCCCTTTGGGTCTGGTATGGATTTTAAGGGGAACCCCACGGTCATTTTTTTTAAAACAACGTGGGGTCCCCCCAAAATCCATACCAGGCCCTTATCCGAGCATGCAGCCCGGCAGGTCAGGAACGGGAGGGGACAAGCGAGCAGCCCTCCCCCTCCTGAACCATACCAGGCCACATGCCCTTAACATGGGGGGGTGGGTGCTCTGCCCCCCCCATCCTGAAGCACCCTGTCTCCAAGTTGATGGGTAGAAAGGGAAAAATCCCCATAATCCTGGGCTGTTGTTGTGGGGGTCTGCGGGAAGGGGGGCTTATCGGAATCTGGAAGCCCCCTTTAACAAGGGGGTCCCCAGATCCCACCCCCCTATGTGAATGAGTATGAGGTACATAGTACCCCTACCCATTCACCAAAAAAGTGTCAAAAAGTTATAAAAACACATCATAATTTTTAATTGCTGTCATGTTTTTTTTTTTTACATTCAGCTGTCAGCGGGGAACCGGGTTCTGCCTTTACAACCACTTTAAGCTTAAAGTACAGCATATGACTATTTTAAAAGTTGGAAAACATATGGGGGTCACCAGAAAAATGATCAGGTGGATTAACCTTGGGCTCAGGCTCCTGCATTACTGCTAGAGGTGCGTTTACATGCATAAACAATTCCTGAACCTGGCGTGTCAGTTTACAAAGCTCCTCAGCAAATAAACAAGCCTGTGTAGAGTACATCTTCAAAGAAAGATGTTCTTGTTAAAGCGGAGCTCCGCCGGAAAAAAATTTATTAAAAGCCAGCAGCTACAGCTACAGCAGCTGCTGGCTTTTAATATTTGGACACTTACCTGTCCTGGAGTCCAGCGACGTCCGCAGCAGAGGACGAGCGATCGCACGTCACTCTGCTGCTCCCTCCGCCATCCTCGCTGAGGGAACCAGGAAGTGAAGCCCTGCGGCTTCATGCCCGGTTCCCTACGGCGCATGCGCGAGTCGCGCTGCGCCGTTCTGATTGGTGCTCCTGTGTTCTGGGAGCCGAGTGTCTCCCAGAACACTATGGGAAGTCTGCGGGAAGTGACGTCACTCCCGCAGATTCCCGGAGAGAGGACTCCCGGATGTGGGTGAAAATACCTGTCTTAGACAGGTATCTTCACCCCCCTCCCCCCTGAAAGGTGTCAATTGTGACACCGGAGGGGGGGGAGGGTTCCAAATAGCAAAAGTTGCTATTTAGGGTGGAGCTCCACTTTAAAGTCTTGGGATAATGTCCCTAATGCAGGTGGTCAGACACTATAGCTGCCTTCTGTGTTCTTCACCTGTAGCAGCCCAATTTCCCATAAGGCAAACAGGCCAACACGCCAGGGCAGGCGCAAACTGAGCACAGCAAACAGGTACTTGGAGTTGGCGGACAGGCAAGGATCATAATAGTATGGGTCAAAATCCGAAGTCAAAGGCAGGCAGAGCTCAGAGAATAGTCAATATCTGATCCGGGGTCATCAACAAGGTAATCCAATCTAGCAGAGCAGGGCAGGCAAACAGGCAGCTTGATCAGGTATTACACACTCTATCATAAGCATGAGACTGCAGGCTTGGCTGGCTTAAATCAGGTTTGGTCTCCACCCACAGACTGGCCACATCAATCACCTTGCAGGTGGACAAACAGGCAAGTAAAATGCCACAGCCAATACCAGGATGCTGGAACCAGCAGCTATGATGGAGCAGAAGCATGCACGTCTGACACCTTACAAAAAAAGTGTCTTTTTAAATAAGTCTTTTCATGTTGAACCCCTTTTACCCATAGTTAACTGTAATAATTTCAGATTAACTCCTTCCCCTCCTTAGAAAATGTTCCTGTTTCTTTTTATTATTTTTTTTATGTTTTAGTTATTAAATAATACATTAAAATATTCTAAACTAACTTTGTTTTAAATAATTTTGCAATGTTTTCTATCAAAATCATGATTTTAGTCTTATTATAAATGGGACAAATTATTGAATAAGATTTATGCTTTTTATCTATATCAAGGCAGAAAACAATTTGTGGGCCACTTTTGAGGTGTCAATTAGGCCCCTTTCACACTGGGGCGTTTTGCATGCGGTTTAGCGCTAATAATAGCGCTATTATGCCGCATGAAAAATTCCTGCCCTGTAGCCTTCAATGGGAAAGCCCAAAGACTTTCACACTGAAGCGGTGCACTAGCAGGACCGCTCCAAAAGTCCTGCTAGCCACATCTTTACAGCGGTAAAGGAGCGGTGTGTTCACCGCTCCTTTACCACGGGTGCCCATTGAAATCAATGGGACACTGCGGTAATACCGCCCGCAATCCACGGCAATAGCCGCGGTTTGCGGGCGGTATTAACCCTTTTTCGGCCGCTAGCGGGGGTTAAATTCACCCCCCTAGCGACCGCATACCGCGGTAAGAACGACGGTATAGCAGCGCTGCAAATCGTGCTGCTATACCGCCACCGCTCCTGCCCGCCCCAGTGTGAAAGGGGCCTTAGTTTTGCATTACACAGAAGACGTGTATCCAACGCAATCTATAGATGAAAAGATGTAAACAAAAAACTTCAGAAAAAACAAACATTTTTTTTTCTACTTTGATCAGTGTGTGTTAAAAAAAAAAAAAATTGTGTTACTATTTATCAATTTATAATCCCTATTAAATGCTAAGGCGCCATATCCCAAATGACTATATAAAAGCAGAAAACGATTTGTGGGGGGCTTTTGAAGTGTCAGTATGTTGTTGTTATGTTGTTATTACTATTCCTTTAAAACATCACTTTTATTTACAATTTATGTCAAATTTCTTGCCATTAAAATGTGTTAAATTTCATACATCACATATA